>JAMPIV010004665.1:0-159355 GCA_024509875.1 Oreohelix idahoensis | reverse complement strand
GGTGTCATTGTCTTCATTAGTTGAAGAACGCCACCTAAATCAACTTTCCGTTTTTCGTCCAAAGTAGCCCACAAATAAAGTAGCCCAAAAACCGCCAAAGGTAGCCCAAGTCGCCAAAATTCAAAATCTAGGTGTATCTAGGTAATTTTTAAGGTATCATCTAGCTTTTTTTTTTAAAATTCAGAGTTGCGACACTGGTAATGATCAGCTAAAACTAAATTACTATCACATTATCATTTCCAGCGTGAAGATAGAATTCAGCACCATAGTAATCCGTGTGCTTAAAAGAATTCTGGTGTTAATAGCTAAATAATAAAAGCTCATTTAACTCAGAAACTGAGACATAAAGGTCTTTTATATTTGGACAACGACCCTAATATAACCGACTAGGTTGAACAGCACGCGCCTCCCAAAAAAGAGGCAACATTTTATTTTATTTTAAAAATAGTGTTAATAGCCGTTTAAGTGCTAAACTTAATTTCATTGCTCAAAACAATTTAAGTACTTGTAAGCATTCAAGTGTAATTCTGGTAAGGAACAGACCAGAAATTCAACCTTGGAACATAGCGAGAAATCGCCAGTGGGGTAATTATGAAATAAGCAAAATATAAAATACAGATGCATTTTATTTCAGGCGCTGAAAATCTGTATTAATTATATTTCACCTCTCTTATTATTCTGGTATAGCTCTGTTTAGAGTGTGTTTAGTAAATTGACTGAGACAAACATGCAGTACATTTAAAATGATTAAATCGAAGTTAAATTTGCATATTACCAAATACAGATTTAATAATCATTTAGCTTTAACAAGGGTTAAAACAATTGAATAGTTTAAAAGAAAATGTTCATCATTGAATGATAGTAGGTTTTATGAAAAAAGTTCACTTTGGCAGCTTTTAGGTTTCACTTAGCTGTCAATAATAGTTTGTGCTCCCGCTGATGGATTCTGTGCAGATAGGTCACTGGAGTTCTCGCGTCTCTGGTCAAGATTAAAGGTGCAGCACGTTCCCAGAAATGTCAAGGAGTAACTGCCAAGCTGGTCCTGCGGTTCTACGTCAGTCCACTTCTACCCTCACTTTGTTCCAGAGATTAGTACCCTCACTGGTATCACCACCAACAACTATGGTAAAAGAATAGAAACGAAACGCTCTTCTGAGTATTGCGTTTCCCGACACATGTATTATGTGTCCCCTTTCTCCTATTCTACCATCCCATCTATCTCAGAATTTACCCTCGATGAGAATTACACTTAATCCCTCGAGAGAAACTTCTTTACATTAAATTGAATAGCTTTATCCTTATTTTACATTTAAATGAAAAGGTTAATAGTACAGATAGAATATGTTTACATTTACATCTCCACTGTTTGAAAAGTGTTCACAATATAAACTGAATCTGTTTTCATTTACATTTACACTGATTGAAAAGTTTGAAACTTTCATTAACTTTAAAGTGATTATGTTTACACAGACATTTACACTGGTTTGAAACTGTAAGTATTAGAATGTACATCATTTCTTTCATCTTTCCATCCTTGCTCCAAATGGGACGGGACTACCGATGCATTTAGTTCTCTGTAAGGAGCTACCAATAAAGCAGTCACCAGCCCTTGCAGTGGTGGTTCATGAAATGATCATTCTATACGCTGAGGTTGCCAACCTCAAATGACTTGGACACTAGCGATTTTCACATATTAATATTCACATGGCTATATATACATATTAGTTCACATGTTAGTAATGAAAAATATAGAGTGTAAAATGACAACTTACGCCAAACCTGGCTCACAGACTTTTTGCTCAAATGAATGAAGTTAAGGCACTTGATTAGGCCTCTTATACATGTTATTGGGGGTCTTTACTTTTATAAGATAATTCCCTCTATGACTCCGTGTGTTTCAGTTTCATCAGCCTTCCTTATTAAAATGGTTTTCCTGGGCTATGTGAGTCCTTCAAGATTGTTCCACAAAGTTCGGTCTGATAAATGGAAATTCTGAATTCTAACTACTGGCAAGTCTGGTGTCTTTGGCGAGCGATTCTCACAGTGTCTTAACTCTGACACGCGTCAGGTTATATTCCTGTCCTGCCTCCGCATCTGTTTGTTATGGAGCTGCTCAGGGCTCCAATCATTTCAAACAAAAATGATGGGTGGGGTAATTTCAAAATATTCCGAAATGGAATAATTTTGCGCGTGATGCAAAGATCACGTTTCCCATATATGGCAATCAAACCTCCGATGCCTTGTGTGCCAACTCACAAACACATCAGTACACTCTCTCAACAATGTGTGTAAGATGTAACATCTTATTACTTTATCAAAAGTAATCTTGTCAGTCCTGTCTGTCCAAAACGTGTCATCCCGTATTACCAGCTTTGCGACGAGCGCAGTCTGGCCTTATCAGCAATAAAACGCATTCGCTGGGCAATTTATTGTTAAGCTGATATCTGATGTCGGCCGCTGCCAATATTAACCAACATGGTTGTCGATAATATTATCTCAGCCGCTCCTGCAAATGCTTAGGGAAAGGACGGGTAACAAACAGAAGTGATGACTTATCTCTGAGAGGGGTGTAAGAAGGAAAATCCAAATTTCTGCTCACATAGCAGAGAAAGAAAGAAATAAAGTGCGACAATTGAAAGCACGCAATAAAATCAGTACAAAAATGTAACTGATACTGCCGTAGTGAAACAGAGATCGAGAAGGGTCGCCCCATTCTGTAACACCTCCAGAACTCGAGGCAGACGCCATACCTCTTAGCCACGCCGACCCCCAAAGTTGGTCATACTAAGTGCTATTGAATACTATTGTTTGGGATGATTTTATTGGAGGTGTGCGCACGATGGATCCAACTCCGGGTGTGGAGCAGGGGTGAAAGATAATTTAATCAACATACTATCCTAAGAAACCATCCCCCGCCATCTGATTGCTTTAGAAGGATGGGAAAGTCATACCACAAGCTATCTAAACCAAGCTGCCTAAACCAAGCTGTCTAACTGCAACGATAGACAACGCACTTACTGCAAAGAGTGCCACCGACAGTAACCTCTGTTAAGAAGAGAAGACTAAATAAAATCTAACTTCATTACGAATACATTATAAAATACTAAGACCCCTGCCAATGATGATAACATAACCACATGTGACATACGTCATTCTACCATCTTGTAATATATGTGCAACAGGCCAGCCTAGAAAATTATAGTATGTGCCACAGCTCGTTCTAGCCCAGTATGTTGTGTTGTCTACATATGAAAAAAAAAGTTGGACTAACATCTGTTCTTGTATTGTAGTTTTTCAACGCTTATTGGGTTAGGAAGATGTACTGTATTGCGTATATGTAACTCAGGTCGTTCCACCATCTTATGTTGTATGTACTTCTGAAGTCATTCTAGTGCCTTATATTGTGTAGCATGTACACGACAGTTCGTTCTAGCACTTTATGTTTTATTACATGTATATGACACGTCTGCCTAGCACTGTATATTGTACTACTTGTACGTAACTTATTCATTCTATAACGTGTCAGTGCAAGAAAACACAGATGGTATTATTTAAATCACCTCGTTTGAATCGCATATTCTAATTATGAGTGTGAATTTTAATCACACAACAAAAAAACGAATAAGAAAAAGATGAGAATTTAAATAAAAAGTTGTGAGTTTGATACCACGCACAAACGTCCTGTGGTTCATTTTACTGACCCCACTTAAGTCTGCTATTTCAGACGGTGTACTTGTCTGCAAAAGTGTACTAACCAGACAAGTAAAAACGGCTTCAGAGATTTCTAGTTACTTTAATATTGAAAAAAAGTGCATTAAAAATTCTCCAAGCTTAACAAGTTGCGAAATTACAAAATTTCAGTTAAAATAAACTTTCCTAAAATTGTGTGGGTTGTGTTGAAGCTGTGGAGAATACTCTTAGAACATACAGACATACATAAAGGATTTTGTTTTTTTAAATTAACTAAACTGTTGTTTGTTTTAAAATTTATTTTTACCTTCAAGTTATTTCATCAAAGCGGTAGCGGCTTAAAAAAAAAAGGTTAAAGGAAAAGCTTATCTTGAAAATGCGTGGAAAGGAAAGAGAAACAACATCTAAACAGAAACGGAGACAGAAAATTCCAACCACATAAACAAACTCGGCGAATTATCAGATGCTGGAGAAACTGGGCAGAATTAATGTTCCAGAGACATCTAGGACGGAAGCTCATTATTTGCTACGTCATTGTATGATAAGTCTGTCTGTCGAGGAAGGGACGAGTTTTATTTGGGAGCGATGGAGGAGGAGGGTCCGCATACTTCATTTAAAAGATGCATAACTATCTTGTCACGAGTACGGTATTTTCGGGTTCGGGTGTTTCTTGTCTCTGAGGATATTCTTTTTTTTTCTTTTCGCTCACTTATCCTTAGTGTAATGCTGCTGTATTTCATCCCCACCCACTATATGCTACTGTCTTACGCACTTCACTTTTGTTAAAATTAACGTACATAATATAGTAAAGAGAATAACACATAACAAAATTAATTCATGACAGTACTAAACGAATATGGAAACATGATTTAATTTTAAATATTCTATTTCTTAAGCAATAGTTAATACAATACAAATGATTAAATCAAGTATAATTGTTTTTTAAATATAAACATAGAATTTTTAATTAACTGGTGAAAAAATCGAATGAATTATGAGACAAAATATGACCAATAAGCATATGGAGGGAATCAGAGATTGAACAGAATATTTATTACCATTACATTTTATTTTAAAATGTTACTGCCAATTCTGATCTTCCGATTGACATAGTGGTAGAGCGCTTTTCCCTCGCGGCAAAGGTGCCGGGTTTGATTCACCGTATCGACACGTTCCTGTCTCTGTAAATGGGTACCTGCCTTTGCTGTTGAGTACATGAAAAGGAAAAGGCAGCGTTCGATGTTTTAGACTACCAAGGGATGTCACTGTGCCCAAATCCTTGTCTACTTGTCTTGCGGTAACCGATCGTCTCCTGTAGCTTGAAAGTTTCTAGGGCATTTTCTACAGCTTCGTTCACTTGACACTTCCTTCAAGTTTTCCTTTGAGCTGAACGATCTGCAAACTAGTGAGGCACACAATATCAGAGGATAGTCCGGTCTTTCTTGCTTTATATTCTTCCACAGATGATTCTAAAGGAAGTACGAACTTTGTTGTTATTGGTTTTTTTTTTTTTTTTTTTTTTTTTTGTTTTTTTTTTTTGCGATTCGTTTCTACATTTGATAACCCTGGTGGCCGACCTAATCGTGTTTTAGTAAACTTGCTGATCTTCCTGTCTATATTGCCCACTACGCTTGTGCTTACTTCAGCTGTAAGCAGTGGCCATAGTAGTTAAAGGATAAAGATGAACTGGAAGAACAATAGTTTGAACTTTCCCATAAGTCAGCTTCGGTCTATGATCTTCGGCCCATTTCGCGAGGTGGCTAAGAGGTTGTAGCGTGATAACCATTGCCTAGTAAATAAATGAAAGAAAGGGAAGTATGGCATGTGTTGCAGGCACGATGCTTGTCTATTCTTGGAAGACAATATGGGTCAACCAATCAAAAAATAGGAGCTCGCTTGAAAACCGATCGATAATGCTACGACAGTTTTTATACGACGGTTATTTCTTGTTAATACGTCGTGTCTTATACGGATTGTCAATAGATCTACTGACTTAAATGCTGTCAGCTTTCGGTCGGGCTTACAAGGGTTGCCGACTAGTATACAACGCGAATAATAGAACAATGTGGGCCGAAAGGTAGGCCAATGTTAATACATAAGTTGACCACAGCGTAATCAAGTTGATTGGAGTCATGGTTTGACATCACAGAAACAAACGTTTATTTTGGTAACGAAGTATAGACGATCATGGTTATGGCATGGTAGATACATCACATCAATACTGTAAGTTAGAACATCATTGCATCCAGTTACTTTATATTATTATTCATCTACAATCTTGAACTTGACTGACCTCACCGGCCGAGTCGAAAATCCCCTGAACGACAGGAGTATTACGATGTATATTATTGATATTCATAGATCTTGTTTTTTCCAATAATTATATTTATGAGCCGGATAACTTCACTTGAGATTCCATGTTATAATACTTCAATTCTTGCCCAATAGAGGATCTGGTCACACTAGCGGCAGGTCGAGAATAGGCGTGCCGAAGACCTGCCAGGATCTTGCTGAGTATTTATTAAACAAGTATCAATTTGAGATACTAAAGCAAACGAGCCAGAGTTGGCTGTGGCTAACGCTTCACCCTGGAAGGTAGCAAAATATATAATAATCAACTCTTCCCACAATATGGGACTCTGAGACCAGAACAACGTCTGTCTTTCTTCACCGGCATTTTGAATCTCCCCTCTACGTCAATGCTGTTTGGCAACAAACCAAACCCTATCGCACCAAGTCGTGCTCTTTAGTGCAACCAATGGTACGTAATTAAATCAAACATATTACTTACATAGATGCGTACAAATATGGTATATAACCAAGTTAGACTTTGGTATCTAGAACGGTTAAGTCTCGCATTGTTAACTCCTATGCGAAGAAAGGACGTAACAAGTTTACTTTAGAGGATAAAACCGAACGAAGTGTAGGTTAGACTTAGTGACCGTATAAGTGTATGCAATGTCAGAAATTGATGAAAATGGTCTCATTTTACCAAGGATAACTCCAGTTCTATGCTTGCCAAAGGAAAAATGGATGGAATAAGTACTTTTGGAGAAATATGCTAGTAAAGTTGTTAGTACAACGAACGATGCTGTGTTTCTCCTGAGTAAAATTTGATATAAAATTAATATCAGAACCAATTACGGAAAACGACACATGGAAAAAAAGCAGAAGTTACGGAGAATGGAAGAATATAACTTAAAAGTCCTGGATAGAAAAGAAGAGCTGTACGAATCAGAGGTTTGGAATATCACTCACACAGTGTCACTCGGAGAGGCTAAAACCAGAGACTGCCACAGAGTTACCAAACCTTGCTCTCCTAGACGTAGAATGCGAGCTTATAAAAAGAGACCGAGGAGATTTCAAACTACACATGCACATCATAAAGTCAGAAGGACAGACGGAAAGAGAGAGCAACTAATGAAGGCTAAAACCATTTACCATCTGTTGCCGGGCAGTGCTATCTCCACCAATCAAGTCTTTTCTGGACTGTATATATATATATATATATATATATATATATATATATATATATATATATATATATATATATATATATATATATATATATATATATCCTGAGAGGGTATGTAGAATTACTGTATATATTTGTGAAATTAATATCACTGTTTATTTCAGAATTTTACGAGTAGTTGGTTACTATACATAGTTGGGATGTGAATGTACCATGCATATATGTGTATTAATTGGTATGATTGCTGAAGATGGAAACCGACAATATAACCAACAGTGACTCAGCAGAGTCCTGTCAACAGTCCTTATCAGGATTAATATAACCTGCTAAAAGTTACAGCACTTTTCAGAGCTGACTTGACATTCCATATGTGAAAGGCAAAGATAGCATCGTACGTATGTATCATCATCTCATCTCAACCCGTAACCCGTCATGGGTCGTAGGGGTGCCATGGTGGAAGCATCAGCAGACAGGGTCCTCCACTGCTCTCTAACCTCAGCAATGCGTACAAGTGTGGAAAAACCGTGTCCTGCCCATTCTTTGATGTTATCAGCCCAGGATTTTCTTTGCCTTCCTCTTCTCCGTTTACCTTCGACTGTTCCCTGGAGGATCATTTTCGAAAGGGAGTCATGACGAGTTACATGCCCAAACCAGGCAAGCTTTCGACGTTTCACTACTGACAAAAGTGGTTCTTGGTGGCCTGCATAGGTGTTTATCTTCTCTCTAACATAGACATTTGTTTTGTGCTCTTTATAGCAAATGCGAAAAATTCTTCTATAACATTTATGCTCGAAAGCCTGAATCCTTCGCTCCGTATCTGCAGTGAGTGTCCAGCTCTCACACCCATATAAGAGAATAGATAATACAAGTGATTTGTATAATTTGATCTTCACAGGAAAACTGATGTTACTTTTCCAGATCACATTCAGTCTTGTCATGGCAGCTGAGGCCATCTCAAGTCTTGTCTTGATTTCTTTACTTGATCTCCCATCACTACATATAGTGGACCCGAGATATTTAAAGGTGTTAACTTCTTCTAACGTTTGCCCATTTAACGTAATGTTGGTCGGGACATGTTTCTTATGGCTATTCACCAATATCTTGCTTTTTTCTATATTAATTTCCATCCCATATGTTCTTATTACTTTCTCCAGTCTAGAGGTAAGGTCTTGAAGTTCTGATTCTGTTCCAGCTATCAGATCGATATCATCAGCAAAACGTAGATTGCAAAGAGGTCGGCCGCCAATTGATATGGTTGTTTTATAATCATAAAGAGCCTCCTGCATAATATGTTCTAGATATATATTAAAGAGCACTGGGGACGTATGTATAACATGTATTATATTCATGTATTATATTATCTTACAAAATGTTCTGCATCTAGACACCCATCATGTCTCGCTATTGCTAATCATACTGAGCCATGTATCATTCATATACACGCAAACATCTGAAACACACCCATCCCAAAGAAACCCAGGAGCATCAGATATTGATTTCTGGAATTCAGCCCTAGTCCAATATTAAATAATTCAAAATTGTAACACTCTGACTTATTAATTTTATATTGTTGAAGTTTGAGTTTTATTGAATTGTTTGATTATCATAGGTAGTTACATAGCGAAGGTGGCGCGTTAGGATCTGACTTTACTCTGAATATTTTCTTAATCAGATACCTTCACAGCCGTGACTATACTGTGATACCAGTGTTCCTCTCCAACACTGGGACTTCACTCATTCAAGACAGAATTCTATTTCTGTTTCTTCAGTAATACTCGTACTACTGACACTACACACTTATAAAAACGTTTCGCGACACTGAGGTCAGACGCGTGTAGTGAGAAACGTGATAGTAGATAGTGTCACGAATGTGAATAGAGAGTGAAATATGACCTTCAGGAGAGAAGAAGATAAGTCTATGTATTAAATCTCTTCTTTCCCGCCATCTTCGCAACACTTATTAAAGTGATATACATGCACTCTTCCTCCCCGAAAATATAATAATTATTTCAGTAAGGACTAGTGCCCTAGATTTCTATAGAGAGTTACGCCAACTAAAATTTGGCCGCCATTTTCGGCCGTACCCGTATTGCAGGAAAATGGACCCAATCGCGAGTTTCAGACCCAATTTGCATTTTCGTTTAGGTTAGCTAATAATTTGAAATAAAATTAGATGCAAATACAGTAGCACATATTTGTACTATTATTTGTATTTCAACTAACAAAACAAAAAGAAGAACTAGTTTACTTACCGGTTTATTGAAAAGAATCAGTAGCGTGGATTTTTAACACATACTCCGTTGAATTTTATATTCCGTTAGAATTCCACTATTTAGCAACAAATATTCCGTTAGCGTTGCAACACTTAGCAAAACATACTCCCTTCGAATTGAACTATTTACCTAGTTTGACATGTGGAAACTGGTGAATGACTGTTGTAGACACTGACAGTTTTACTAGATCCAGATAATCACATCAGTTTATGTTTTCATTAAAAATGCGACTATGTACAGATAGTTTTAACAAAATCTAATTACATATTTTGGACCGGAGATTTTATTATAGTTTTATTATATAATTTTATTATATATATATATATATATATATATATATATATATATATATATATATATATATATATACTTACTTACTTACTTACTTAGTCGTTCCCCTTCTACCGTGAGGTGTAGAGGTTTGGAAGAGAGAGCGCCAGACCATTCTATCAGCTGTCTTCTTCCTGGCCTGGTTCCATTCTAGTCCTCGGTCCTTCAAAGATTGTCTAATGTTGTCCTCCCAGCGAACTCTGGGTCGTCCTGGAGGTCTGGATCCCTGGCTCTTTGTTTCCCATGCTTGTCGTGGTAGCCGATCTTCTCCCATTCTGCAGACATGGCCAAACCATCTTAGTTGGGACTGTTCTATTTGGGTCTGCAGCGGGTGGGATTTCAGGCCTTGACGTATCGTCTGGTTGCGGACCATGTCTCTTCTTGTTACTTCAACCACTTTCCTCAGATACCTCATTTCTGAGGTTTGGATCTGGCTTTTGTGGGTTGTAGTCATTGCCCACGACTCGCATCCATATGTCAAAACTGGGACATAGGTGGAGCGGTATACAGCCATCTTCGTTTTCTTACCAACCTCTTTCTTGCTGAGGAATCCACGATTTATGGCCTGAAAAAGTCTCCCAGCCGCTGCTTTTCGAGTGGCCAACTCTTCTTTGGTCCCTCCCTTTCGGTCTATAATAGCTCCGAGATATTTAAAGTGGTCGACCTGCTCCAGGACCTGTTCTCCCAACTTAATCTGATGTTTTCTTTCTTCTCGTGATATCACCATGGATTTTGTTTTAGAGCTGCTTATGACCATCCCTCTCTTCTCCAGCTCTTCCTTCCAGACTTGCAGGTTGGATTGGAGATGTGCCTCTGATTTAGCAATCAGGGCAACATCATCAGCAAATGCCAGCTCCGAAATATAGACCTGTCTCATCTTCCAGTACCCCACTGAATACTTTCTTGTTCTCTCCTTACATGCCTTGATGACATCGTCCATGAGGAGTATGAAAAGATAAGGTGACAGGATATCACCTTGTCTTACACCAGTGGTGGTCCTGAACTCTTCTGACTTATGGTTTGCTGTCCTCACATAATTTCTTATATATATATATATATATATATATATATATATATATATATATATATATATAATTTTTATTATTATATAGTAATAATATTATATAATTTATTATATAATTTTGTTATCATGTTATTATATTAATAAATATTAATAAAATATTACAAATATAAAATGGGAATTGACTTTTTATGTGGGATAAATTTTTATTATATAATTCTGATATTTTATATATTATAATTATACAATTAAATAATTTATATTATATAATTTAAAATTATATAAATTATATAAAATATATATAATATATAAATTTACAATTATATGATATATTATATATATATATATATATATATATATATATATATATATATATATATATATATATATATATATATATATATCTATATATATATATATATATATATATATATATATTTTTTTTTTTAAATATAGAAGAGGTAATATATATATATATATATGAGTATTAATAATATATATATATATATATATATATATATATATATATATATATATATATATATATATATATATATATATATATATATATATATATATATATATATATATATATATATTACCTCTTCTATATTTAAAAATATATATATATATATATATATATATATATATATCTATATATATATATATATATATATATATATATATATATATATATATATATATATATATATATATATATATATATATATATAATATATATATATATATATATATATATATATATATATATATATATATATATATATATATATACTGCTCAAAAAAAAGTTAAAGGCCACTTTCAATTTTTAGGTCATTTCAACTAAGCTGTTTTTTTTTTAAACCTGAACACTCAGTCAAAAAAGTTTTGCTGCATTTTGTTGCATGCTTAAACAATGTTTGTTAATCTGACAATAAATCAAATCTGTGTTACGTGTGTGTACCTCCAAGGTCAATCAAATGCACGTGGTGGAAAGGGAAATAATGCATGTTTGAAAATGCTTCCTATGGCAAAGCCTGTTGATAACATTGCTGAAATTTGCTTTTCACGTGCAAGTCGTGACTATAGTGAACACATGTCACCCACTTTTCGGAAGGAACGGGCATTGGGTATGTTTGTAACATTTACCATTTTAGCCATGGCTCAGCGAAGACTCTTGACCAATGTTGACAGATGGAGAGAGATGGCATGGCTGCAGGATGATGTAGGGCTGCGAGAAGTTGCTAGGAGATTAGGAGTTGCCCACCCTGTCATACAAACTCTGCGTGATCGTTATAATGCAACCGGCAGTGTCGCAGAACAACGCAGATCAGGACGTCCAAGGTCTACCACAAGACGGCAAGACACGCTGAGCCATGGCTAAAAAGGTAAATGTTACAAACATACCCATTGCCCGTTCCTTCCAAAAAGTGGGTGACATGTGTTCACTATAGTCACGACTTGCACGTGAAAAGCAAATTTCAGCAATGTTATCAACAGGCTTTGCCATAGGAAGCATTTTCACACATGCATTATTTCCTTTCCACCACGTACATTTGATTGACCTTGGAGGTACACACACGTAACACAGATTTGATTTATTGTCAGATTAACAAACATTGTTTAAGCATGCAACAAAATACAGCAAAACTTTTTTGTCTGAGTGTTCAGGTTTAAAAAAAAAAACAGCTTAGTTGAAATGACGTAAAAATTGAAAGTGGCCTTTAACTTTTTTTGAGCAGTATATATATATATATATATATATATATATATAATATATATATAATATATATATATATATATATATAATATATATATATATATATATATATATATATATATATATATATATAAGACCTAGGGAACTCCATAATATAGTCAAACAATATTTATCACGAACAAATGTTAATATTAGTGTCTGGGAATGTGAGGATCTGATGCTGTTCTTACAATGCATATGACTTTTAACAGATGAAAGTCAATTAAATATCTGTTAAAGTCAGTTATATAACTGGAACCACCAGGCCTTTACACCCCTCCATTTTAATATAATTCTTGTTCAGAGTTTCATCTTGATTTTGTTTTTTTTTTGTTTTTTTTTTTTTTTGTTTATTTATTTAACGTATTAGCATAATTGTGATTGTCCCTATTTACAATGATTTAACAAATGTGATGCCACTTTCTCATCGGCAGTTGTTCATATTATTTGGAATTGAAAACAATATATATCCTAATTATAACCCATCAGAGGTTGAACGGGATATTTTTCTTCATAAATTTAAAAAAAAAAAATCTTACTCGACGCTTATTAACCTTCTAGCCCTGGTATTGTCCGGCCGAAAATGGCGTCTACGTCGTTCAGCCTCGTTTTCGATTCTGACATAGTTGGCGTAACTCTCTATGAATCTAGGGCACTAGTAAGGACAGGACAGCTTAACATTCAAGTAACAGGAGAAATAGACAGTAAGCTTGGACCATATATATATATATATATATATATATATATATATATATATATATAGATATATATATAAATACATATATATATATATATATATATATATATATATATATATATATATATATATTTATTTATTTATTTATTTATTTATTTATTAATGCAAATCCACACAATTAAAAAAACAACTAGCTGGATATGAGTTTTCTAGCGTATCCCCCCCCACACACACTCACTCACTCACTCACACACACACACACACACACACATTTGGAAAATAAAAGGTACTCTACCACATTAATCAGTTTCTGACTGTGCAGAGTTAACCTGAGGTATACACCTCTTTATTTGGAAAATAAAAGGTACTTTACCACATTAATCAGTTTCTGACTGCTCAGAGTTAACCTGAGGTATACAATTTCTACTTTTTAGTGCGATTTGAATTAAACAGGTAAAAAAAAAAATGTAAAGGATCCCGTTACATGCCCATTAAGGCATATTAGGAATATGGTGTTAGGCCCATATTATCTTGACCATACGGCACACCAGGGGTGATGTGGTCAGCATCACGCCGGCCGCCTTCAACCTTCCCAGAATTGCTCTGATTTAAATCCAAACTTTAATGAAAACTATGTTGGTTTACAAATGTTTGAAATCTGTTGCTCGGTAGGAATATATATTTATATATTTTAAAGATGTATCCATGCAACCTTTTCTAGCAATCAGGCTTTTGAAACATCGCACATGGTTTTTTCCCCGACCCGTATTGCTTTGTTTTCAGTCTAGGTACTTGACATGTTTACAAATCTTGGCGTAAGTTTAAAGCTAGCTCTTGGCGTAGACTACAAACAAACTGTAGATAGTGAGCAGAAATGGCTGCCTTATTTTTGGTGTTAGAACAAATGCAGACAATCTAACAGACAATACACAAGCCCTGTGTAAGATGTTAGTGGTTATCTTCCTTTGCTCGCGTAGCTTCAAGGAAAGTAAAGTGTATATAAAACTAAATACACAAGTCGTGCATTTACAGGAAGTTATGCCAGGAGCAAACAGCGAGCATGTTCACACGACAGCTCCAGTATACAAATACAAAGAATAGTGCGGTATTATTTATATCAACTGCTTATTATAATAAATAATGAAGAAATATTTAGTCCTGTGTGATTTAGTAAATAAATCAATAAATATTTGTATTTTTGTATTCACTACTCACATGCTTAGACTTCCTTCATTATTTATTTCATTGTTCACCCATCCATTACTTTAACCAACCAGTCTATCCTGTGCTCTTCATCTTTCACAACACATAACTAGACACAAGTATTTAGGCCTTTATTTGGCTTAGCCTTGCTGATAGGAACGTTAAATTAGGGATTGAGTATTTAAATGTGTGGGTCGTACACGGGTACTACATTCCGTAGTTGTGTAGGTGTTGTGAGAATGACTTCGGCCAATGAAGCGCTTTTTGGGCGTTAAATTGTTTGTAGGTCCTTTCAGGATTTACTTTCACAACAAGGCGATAGCATCGTTAGGATGCTCTGTGCTCATTTCCGGCAAGCCAAAGAGGGAGAAATATTAAAGTTAGTAACACCAAAGCAGAGAGTGATTGAGAGAATTAAAATGAATACCCCGGCATGTTCACAGCTGACGGAAGAATGGACAGAGAGCGTGAAAAGAGAATCCAACACGCCAATAAAGTAACCTGTCTCACCCCAGTTTTGAAACATTAAGGAGTCACAGGAATACACAGAAACGCGATTTGTACAATATTTATGTAAACTTTGTGCTATCAGTGTTAGATCTTGATAAATAGCCAGAGACGAAAGAGAGATTCGATAAAAAATGTTTAGGTAAACTATGTGCTATCAGTGTTAGACCTTGATATACCCAGAGAAATAGAACCTTTTGATAAGCAATATATATATATATATATATATATATATATATATATATATATATATATATATATATATATATATATATATATATATATATATATATATATATATATATATATATATATATATATATATATATATATGTATATATATATATATATATATATATATATATATATATATATATATATATATATATATATATATATATATATATATATATATATATATATATATAGAGAGAGAGAGAGAGAGAGAGAGAGAAACTTTGTGCTGTCAGTGTTAGATCTTGACACTAACCAGAGAATAAGAACTATTTATAAACAATATTTAAAAGCAACGTTGTGTTGTTGTCACAAAACGGCTTTGTGCATGTAATTTTGTAGGTCCCCCCCCTCTCTCTCTCTTTCAATCCGGCAGTATCACTTCATTTCTTCATTTTTCTCACTCATCGTCCTATTATTTGGCATGTTATATGCATCTTCATTATTCTTGCGGTGACCGCTCCCAGACCGTTTAAGTTTCACTAAGTGAACGTAGTATTATCAGGTTAATACGATTATCACATAAGTCAGTCTGGCCACCTTAGAAAGAGACGTCAGTTGTTTGTGCAACGTGGTATCGCACGAACACGCACAGAAAGCTGGATTGCTATCTATTGAAACCACCAGAGGAACGGGCGACAACACTGGTGATAATTAGATAATCGTTTCATCTGAGCCCTCTCGTTATCAATATTGCCGATAATCTGTCTGGGGGAGACAATATTTGAAGGTAGCATCTGGACATCACATGAGTGCACAGATGGTGGTTAAGAGTTTTGCACAATATGCAAGCGGAAGTATTACAGCATTAGAAAGAGGTCACGCAATGCAATTTTAAAATGTAATATTTTAAAACACGCGGGAGATAATTAAATTAAACATCCCTACCCATATAGTTCAGAACTTTCGATTGGATTGATGTGAGAAGCCGTATTACACAATGGTTCTCATTGGAAAATTCGTCGGAAGAACAATCTGGGATTTGAATTGAAAAATTAGAGATATAATATAGCGAAATAGGAGTAAAAAAATCAGATTGCATTGCATCGTCAAATTAGCAACTCCCAGGAGCCAAAAAGAGAAGGATCGGACTAAGGATTCCTTACTTATAAGTGACAGATCAAAAGTATTGGGCAACTTTAAAACAAAACAAGTAAACCCGCATATTTAAATACAGAGACTGGAAACTTAAAAGGAACTGGTCAAAAGTATTTGGGCAACTTTGAAACAAAACAAGTAAACCCGCATTTTAAATACGAAGTCTTGAGACTTAAGGAATCAGATTCACCGTCATATGAGGAATCATAATATTTCCAGACCAAGTGATTCGCTAACACCCGTTATAAGTGGATTACTAACATTTCCCAGACCAAGTGATTCGCAGAACACCCGTCATAAGACGAATTAAAAAATTTCCAGGCCAAGTGATTCGATGCATCTAATAAAGTGCTGTGTCCATTCTAAACTCTGCAGGAGATTGTGTTCCCAAAAGTTACTTTGGGGTAAGTGTAATTACAAATGTGAATTTGACATGTTTTTCTTGCTAAGTGGTTATATAAAAGGCTGGCAACCTCAGAATATGAAAATAGTATATTCATAAACCAATACAGCAATAGCTGGTGATTTCTTCTTGCTATTCGTACAGAAAACCGACAGCAGACTCCGACTGGAGCAGTGATGAGTGATGATTACATTACGTGTGCATCAAGTGTATCATATCATTTTGTGAGATATATTTACCTTGTAATTCAGGCAAATCATTGCTTTTCGTGCTGTCCAAGCACATATTTTCCCATTTTAATACCAAGAAGAATATTGGTGATTTCTAATCATCTTCCCTGAGCTGTGTATACTCAAGAATAATTATTCCGAGAGAATAACATTGGTGGTGGACAGCGATACAATGCGCCAGTTAATTTGCAGCCCACAAATGTACTTAGCAGAGGCATTTGATTTATTTTGTCTAAAAGATCGTGGAACTAAACTATCGGACGGTTCGAGGAACTAAGCTATCACACTGTGAAGAGTCATCATCACAAAAGAATCGACGAAAACTGCGGCTGCGGGACTCACATATACCAGCTAAGTGCTTATAATAGGCACCAGCGAAAGGACAGAAATATTCTTTAATATAAACCCTCTATCCAGTCTCGATAAAGACAAATAGATTTTTCATCTAAAACTCACTATCATTCTATTTATTTTAACCTGTTAAAACTAATTGATTATTAAATGTGTTACATGTTATTTTAAAACGTAACAATCTTAGTTGATTCAGTTATTATAAGCTTGAAAGCATACGTTTGAGCAAGACTATTTAATATATATATATACTTTTATAGAGCTACTTCTTGTAATAGGGAATTTCGCTGGAATTACACCAGCTGGGAGCTTGAACGGGCTATAACCATTGCTTAATTCTTCATAAAAGGTGGCGGACCGATAATAAGCTAACAATTGCTCAGTCAATACAGCATTGTTCTTGACTTCGGAAATATCTTATGGAAACTCGCTTGAGATAGAAGCGTCTTTACCCTTCTATCTACAACTCTGCCAAGAGTAATCCTGTGCAAAGGTGGTAGACAAGTTTGACGACCCATTTTAGATACTCTTGAGTTTTGGCCACTGGTGGACCACTACTGTAAAGCAGGGGAGGCAATCCGTGACAACTGTCAGTGTTATAATGTGACACTGCCCAGAGAACAAGGGAAAAAAATTTGTATAAAAAGTATTTATAGGAACTTTGTGCTATCAATGTTAGAATATCACACTAACCAGAGGACAAGAAACATTTGATAAACAACGTTACAACATTTATAATAATTTGCGCTAGCACTAACCAGAGAACTGGTTGGGAAAAAACATTGGATGAACAATATTTATAGCACCTTTGCGCTAGCACTAACCAGATAACTGGAGAAAAAAAAAAACATTGGATGAACAATATTTATAGCAACTTTGCGCTAGCACTAACCAGAGAACAAGAATACAAACATGTGATAAACAATGTCTATATTATCTATAGTAATGTTAGGCTAACACTAACCAGAGAACTGGAGAAAATAACGCTGGGTGAACAATATTTATAGCAATTTAATGCTATCAGTTTTAGACATTGACTCTAACCACAGAACAAGTAACAAACAAAGACCAGATGCGAAATGAAGTGTCTACGAAAAGAAGCTGATAAAACAGGGGGAGGGGGGGGGGAGGGGGCAAAACTAGTTAAACGAAGAAAGCAAGACCATCTCAGGGCGGGACCAGAGAGCGAATACGTTATTAAAGAAAGGGGAAATTGGTTGAGTGACGGGAAATTATGATTAACCAGAAGTACAGAAATGTTAACTTCACAATAGAACAGAGAACTAGGAAAAGGGGACCACACAGGAGAAGATTGATAGAGGAGGTAACAGACAATTTAAAGATACCCAACATGACAACTTACAAGTCACAGTACATGACCTTTATCAGAAACTAATAACCACGCCCATCACCTAGGATACACTACATAACCACTAGATAAATGTCAAGGTAGTCCCATAGCAGATACTGCCGTAGGGGAAGTCAAGTGTTAGAGACTTCACCAAATTACGTCCACCTTGTTTATGAGGTTGGGTGACCAGTTCCATTTCTCGCTGCCTTTTGCTTTCTCTAACTCAGGAGCAGAGTCAGATACCCATTTACAGCTGGGTAGCCTGGAAAGAATTATGTATGTGTGTGAGCATAGGCGTATAAGTATTTGTGTGCGTATGTATATATGTACGTTAGTATGGATGGATGGGTGTGTATCTTATGTTTACAGACCAGTGTAGCACTTCTATGTTGATGGAACCTTCTAACATCTTGATACTGATAGAGCAATCTAACTGTTCCATTTTGATCGACCAGCCCAGCATCTATAAGCTGAAAGAGAAATACAGTTTTCTGCGTTGACAGGCCAATCTAACGTTTCTGTGTTTACAGACCAATTCATCATATCCATCCTTGCAATTTGCGAGGCATAAGGCCGATAAGACAGCAGCCGCTGAACGTCTTTGGCCAGTAAATTTAGTCAACCAGCCACGAATGATGAAAGTGTTGAAAGCTATTAACTACATTTCTCCTACATTTTTCCTGCTGCTTCATCGTCTATTATAATAATCTTCATCTGTATCTTCACCGTTATCATTATCATCCTTAGTGGTGTAATTGTAACCCGCAGCATTGTAAATGTTTATAAACAAACACTGCCTAGTTATCTGTTACTTTCTTCTTCCTTGTCGTCACCTGTTTTAGTTCCCCTTAAGAAACATAGAGGCCGCCATTCCAAGTGGCCTCCTGACAAGGTGTCCACGCCGAATCGTTAACTTGCTCTTGCATTGGTGGTTTCTCTTTTTGATCTTGCGTTGATTGTTTTTCTTTTCTTCTTCCGTTAATAATTTCTCTTTCTGCTTTTGTATAGACGATTTTTCTTTCTGCACTTGCATTGCTACTTTCTCTGTTTGTTCTTGCATTGACAATTTTTTTTTTTTTTGGTAATTGCATTGATGGTTTCTCTATTTTGTTCTTGCATACATGGTTTCTTTATTTCTTCTTGTATTGATGGTTTCTTATTCTGCTTTTGCATTGATGGTTTCTTTTTCTGCACTTACATTGCTACTTTCTCTGTTTGTTCTTGCATTGGCGGTTTATCTATTTAGTTCTTGCATTGATGGCTTCTCTATTTGTTCTTGCATTGATGGTTTCTGTATTTATCCTTGCATTGATGGCTTCTCTATTTGTTCTTGCGTAAATGGTTTCTGTATTTGTCCTTGCATTGATGGCTTCTCTATTTGTCCTTGCATTGATGGTTTCTGTATTTGTCCTTTCATTGATGATTTCTCTATTTGTTCTTGCATTGATGGTTTTTGTGTTTGTTCTTGCATTGATGATTTCTCTATTTGTTCTTGCATTGATGGTTTCTGTATTTGTTCTTGCGTTGATGGTTTCTGTATTTGTCCTTGCATTGATGATTTCTGTATTTGTCCTTGCATTGATGGTTTCTGTATTTGTCCTTGCATTGATGGTTTCTGTATTTGTCCTTGCGTTGATGGTTTCTGTATTTGTTCTTGCGTTGATGGTTTCTGTATTTGTTCTTGCATTGATGGTTTCTGTATTTGTCCTTGCATTGATGGTTTCTGTATTTGTCCTTGCGTTGATGGTTTCTCTATTTGTTCTTGTGTTGATGGTTTCTGTATTTGTCCTTGCATTGATGGTTTCTGTATTTGTTCTTGCATTGATGGTTTCTGTATTTGTCCTTGCGTTGATGGTTTCTCTATTTGTTCTTGCATTGATGGTTTCTGTATTTGTCCTTGCATTGATGGTTTCTGTATTTGTCCTTGCATTGATGATTTCTGTGTTTGTCCTTGCATTAATGGTTTCTCTATTTGTTCTTGCGTTGATGGTTTCTGTAATTGTCCTTGCATTGATGGTTTCTCTATTTGTTATTGCATTGATGGTTTCTGTATTTGCCCTTGCATTGATGGTTTCTGTATTTGTCCTTGCAGTGATGATTTCTGCGTTTGTCCTTGCATTAATGGTTTCTCTATTTGTCCTTGCATTGATGGTTTCTGTATTTGTTCTTGCATTGATGGTTTCTGTATTTGTCCTTGCATTGATGGTTTTTGTATTTGTTCTTGCGTTGATGTTTTCTGTATTTGTTCTTGCATTGATGGTTTCTGTATTTGTTCTTGCGTTGATGGTTTCTGTATTTGTTCTTGTGTAGATAGTTTCTGTATTTGTTCTTGCATTGATGGTTTCTGTATTTGTCCTTGAATTGATGGTTTCTCTATTTGTTCTTGCATTGATGGTTTCTCTATTTGTCCTTGCGTTGATGGTTTCTGTATTTGTCCTTGCATTGATGGTTTCTCTATTTGTTCTTGCATTGATGGTTTCTGTATTTGTCCTTGCGTTGATGGTTTCCGCATTTGTTCTTGCATTGATGGTTTCTCTATTTGTTCTTGCGTTAATGGTTTCTGTATTTGTTCTTGCGTTGATGGTTTCTGTATTTGTTCTTGCATTGATGGTTTCTGTATTTGTCCTTGCATTGATGGTTTCTGTATTTGTCCTTGCATTGATGGTTTCTGTATTTGTCCTTGCATTGATGGTTTCTCTTTATGTTCTTGCGTTGATGGTTCTTGTATTTGTCCTTGCATTGATGGTTTCTGTATTTGTGCTTGCATTGATGGTTTCTGTATTTGTCCTTGCGTTGATGGTTTCTCTATTTGCTCTTGCATTGATGGTTTCTGTATTTGTCCTTGCATTGATGGTTTCTGTATTTGTTCTTGCATTGATGGTTTCTGTATTTGTTCTTGCATTGATGGTTTCTGTATTTGTTCTTGCATGGATCGTTTCTGTATTTGTTCTTGCATTGATGGTTTCTGTATTTGTTCTTGCATGGATCGTTTCTGTATTTGTTCTTGCATAGATGGTTTCTGTATCTGTTCTTGCATTGATGGTTTCTGTATCTGTTCTTGCATTGATGGTTTCTGTATTTTTTCTTGCATTGATGGTTTCTGTATTTGTTCTTGCGTTGATGGTTTCTGTATTTTTTCTTGCGTTAATGGTTTCTGTATTTGTCCTTGCATTGATGGTTTCTGTATTTGTCCTTGCATTGATGGTTTCTGTATTTGTTCTTGCATTGATGGTTTCTGTATTTGTTCTTGCATTGATGGTTTCTGTATGTGTCCTTGCATTGATGGTTTCTCTATTTGTTCTTGCATTGATGGTTTCTGTATTTGTCCTTGCATTGATGGTTTCTGTATTTGTCCTTGCATTGATGGTTTCTGTATTTGTTCTTGCTTTGATGGTTTCTGTATTTGTTCTTGCGTTGATGGTTTCTGTATTTGTTCTTGCGTTTCTGTATTTGTCCTTGTATTGATGGTTTCTGTATTTGTCCTTGCATTGATGGTTTCTGTATTTGTTCTTGCATTGATGGTTTCTGTATTTGTTCTTGCGTAGATGGTTTCTGTATTTGTTCTTGCGTTGATGGTTTCTGTATTTGTCCTTGCATTGATGGTTTCTGTATTTGTCCTTGCATTGATGGTTTCTGTATTTGTTCTTGCATTGATGGTTTCTGTATTTGTTCTTGCGTTGATGGTTTCTTTATTTGTTCTTGCGTTGATGTTTTCTGTATTTGTCCTTGCATTGATGGTTTCTGTATTTGTCCTTGCATTGATGGTTTCTGTATTTGTTCTTGCGTAGATGGTTTCTGTATTTGTTCTTGCGTTGATGGTTTCTGTATTTGTCCTTGCATTGATGGTTTCTCTATTTGTTCTTGCATATGGTTTCTCTATTTGTTCTTGCATTGATGGTTTCTGTATTTGTTCTTGCGTTGATGGTTTCTGTATTTGTTCTTGCATATGGTTTCTCTATTTGTTCTTGCATATGGTTTCTCTATTTGTTCTTGCATTGATGGTTTCTCTATTAGTTCTTGCATATGTGGTTTCGCATATTTATTTGTATCTTCCTATGAGTGTTGCCTTGAACATGTGCATGCATGCATGATTGTATTATTATATAGATATCTTTTTTTAGATATATTTCATCGGTGTGAATATTATATGTATGTTTGTTTATATTTATGTGAAAGAAGAGTGGTTGAGTGTGCTGAATACCCATTAACAGAGACATTTAATAACAGTAAACAAAGTTCTTTCAGTTACTTTTTTTCTTAAAAGTTGAATCTTTTCTGCAACAATATTAATAAAACTGGAAAGCATTAGTGACCATTGTGGTGAAGTGGGATGTTATAAATACTTATAGGGAACTTAGTGTACTGACTGAGATCAGCTGTGAAGGTATCTATATCTATTAAGAGTAGTGTATTATAGATAACCTTACTTGCTACCACATATCTATATATCTCAGTCAGAATTATTCTGGAATAGTGTGATGCTACGTTATGTGTCTAGGGTATGAGTATGGTGAAGTGTAAGTCACAACAACAGACAGATAAACAATTTAATTTAATCCACTACTCTTGACAACACTGTGACACTCACATACATATAACACTCTACAAAGATATCTTAAAAGAGTCACTGATAAACTTTCGAATAACAATATGTATTCATTACTGGCATGAATGAATATGTGTCCTGATTCAACTACAAGGGAACCAGGAAGCACAATCAATTTAAATTACAAGTTATGTACAGAATGTATTTAATATGAATATTGTAGTGACATATATTATTACAAATGTTCTGTGTGTGTCAGTTGTGTAGTAGTAAAATGAGGTAATACTGGTTTTGTTTTGTTCAAGCTCTGTTGGTATTTGTCATCATGACTTCAATAGTTTGTCTTTAGGGACCAGTATTGGAGATGTTCACAGTTCCTGATTTTAAGACAAGTAAATTCCCCTCTTAATGTTAATTTTAAAAAGTCAGTTCAAGATGAGGGGACATAATGTTGAGCTCAGCTGGCCAACTCTGCTTATCTTGAGTGATGGCGGCAGGAAAGGACTCCTCTGCTCGAATTCTCCTCTGGGCTCAGGAGACACCACACTGATAGCTAAAAAGACCAAGGAGTATGCTGTCCGACTCTGGATTCAGCAAATCTCTGACCAGATGCTGCTCAGTACCATCAAGACCACTGTCCCTGAAATCAAGAAGGATGTACCTTCTACTTCATAACTAATTTATATTCTCCTTTACACTGATCACAATACAGCACAAACATTGCGTTCAGAGCGTTAGGCCAACAGTCAGCTTCATTTGAAATACTTTATTCCAGTATTACCCTTCTTAATGGTTACTACGCCTCTGCACTTCCAGCATTATTTCTTTCTAGTCAATCATCCAGGTGTCAGTGTACTGTTTGGCCATTCCATGCCGTTTTACTTCTCTCCGACACCCTCTGTTCAGGCTGGAGCATTTTAGGCTTTACCTCACGTTTGCCACTGAACTACACATATATATACAGGCATAAATCAACAATTCACATTCAATTTTCATTAAAAGATATTAAATGGTTCAAGCTTACCACAATTCATACGAATAACACAGATACGTTGATTAGCAATGAATTCTGGCACAAACTGGCACAAATCTCCATCTGCTTATGTTCCAGGCTTTTATTTTACACAAATATGAGCTGGCTTCAACGCACTGATGCTTTATCAAGCTATTTTAAACAAGTGGTTTCGAACTAACGCTCCCAAGTGTGTATATCAGCGAGTCTGACCAATGATCCCCGTTTCGACAAGTGTTTGAAAAAATGTTACCTTTCCCCGTTTCCCCTAACAACCAAGATAGTATTTATAGCCCGACCAATCGTGGTTAGGCTTTCATTTGTTGCGCTCCAATCAATTTGGAGTTTACATGGTAGGCTATTTCTGTAACGTAAATTTTTTTCAAACACGTTAAAAAAAAATCTTATGAGCAGAAATGATTTTATGCTGTCAGGCACCCCCAATATTTTATTTTGGGTATAATTTATTAATTCCTGGACTATTTGCGTAACGTTTTACATATTATTTGTCAGCAAGCCCTAAGGAACCCAAAAATACTAATTTAAAGGAGCTACGTGGCTGCGTTCAAAATATGCAATTTCTTCTACCTCCTGTTTCGAAGATGTGCTGTCTGGGTACTGTTATGTGTTCAAACGTAAACCCATCTATTGTTATCTTTTCTAATAAGAGTCTGTTATGATTTATAAACCTAACTCTGGGAAAGGGTAGTGTATTTTATCACTGTCCGTCTGAAAAAGTTAGTGCTTGTAGACTTACACGCGTGATGCCAGCATTTGTATATCGCGCGTCGCGTGTTGCATGCGTTCCTGATTTTCAGCCCTCCCCTCTCGCTATCCTTTTGTCCATCTGTTCGTTCGTTTTGGTAACGTAATATAATTAATGTTAGGATTAATTTAGGTCATTACGCAGTACGTCTCAATGTTTTTCTTAGAAATGCAGCACACGTTTCATTGAAGAAGGCGGGTAATAATACAGTAAGCTTTTACTATCAACGTGAAAGCGTTACAATTTGCAGACGAAGCAGAAAACAAGGGGGATTTCGAGTACATTCTTTGTGACAGCACTGTCATTTTCCCATTGCTCTTCTCTTTATTAATTTTATTTGTTAGGCTTCATATTTACCTAATAATTTATATATGTGGATTAGAATATTTCATGACACCTCCCCTCTTAAAACAGACATTATATGTCAGTCCTTTATTCTATATACACATATAGAAATTTATTATTATTTCTGGGGTTTACGGTGATTCTCATCACACGGATGGCGGCTTAAAAAATCCGCTCCCAGATTGGTTTTTCCAGATATATATTCAATGCTAAAATTATATGGAGCCAGAAGCAAAGACCATCGGAGTAACCTAGAGTTCTCATGCTTAGCCTGTGCTAAGAACGATAAAGGTTTGTGGTCAGTTTGCAACTTAAATGCCTTCCCATATAGATAAATATTGAATTTCTTTATTGCCCATATTACTGCAAGACATTCTTTTTCGCTAGTTGAGTAGTTGATTTCAGCTTTATGCTAGCATATGCCACTGGGCTTAATTCCCCATCCAATGCATCTGATTTCTGTAGTAAAGTTGCACCTAACCCAATATTACTTGCATCCGTCCTTACTATGAATTCTTGACTTAAGTCAGGTAATTTCAAAATGGGTTTACTTGTGAGCTTTTCCTTCAATTCTTGGTAAGTCATTTCACATTGTGGTGTCCATGTAATGCGATCTGGAAGTCCTTTACGTGTCAATTCCGTTAAAGGTGCACATATGGAATTAAAGTTTTTGATATACTTCTGGTAGAAACCACATAATGAGACAAAGGATCTCACGTCCTTCTTGGTTTGTGGTCTCGGGGCTTTCTGTAGTTTCTCTAAATTCTTTGGGTCAGGGGTCATGTTTCCCTGATAAACGGTGTGTCCCAAAAATTCCAATTCTTTACATCCAACGCAACATTTGGTTGGACGGGCTGTTAAATTTGCCTCCCTAAGTCGATCAAACAGCATGTTCAGAGAGTCAATGTGTTCCTCAAATGTTTCTGTTGCTATAAGGATATCATCCATAAAATTTGTTATACAGGGATTATTCAGAGGATCCAATAATTTTCTCATCATTCTAGAGAAGACACTAGGCGCATTCTTCAATCCAAATGGCAATCTATTAAACTCATAGTGTCCTTCTGAGGTACTAAAAGCTAGGTATGGTCTAACCTCAGGCTTTACTGGAATCTGATAGTATCCTTTACTCAGATCCACTTTTGAGAAATATTTAGCTTTATTTAGTCTGGCAAACAGCTGATTTGTATCCGGCAATGGATCCACCTGTCCTTCTGTAATAGCATTCAGTCTCCTGTAATCTATACAGAGTCTATGTTCTCCAGAGGGCTTCCTTAAGAGTACCACCCCGGAACTATACGAAGACTCACTGTGCGAAATAATTCCTTCCTTCAATAGATAGTCTATCTCTTCCTTCAAAGCTTTTTCCTTAGCAAACGGAATCGAATATGGTTTCATACAGACAGGTGTGGAGTCTATGAGTTTCATATCATATTCCAATAGGTTTGTATGTCCTGGTCGGTCTGTTAACACCTCTGCATGATTCTTTAGAACCTGTTGCACTCTCTCTTTCTGAGTTTTCGTTAAATGTGTACTGATTTTCACCTGTGCTGCTGTCTCACAGGGGTGTAATGGATATTCAAATGATGAAAGTGGTTCCTTTTTCATCTCCATGGCGATGGACAAGGTCAACAAGTGTGTCTCTTCCTGATGTTCTCTTTCCAAATATTTCTTCAGGAGATTCACATGATAGATTTTTTCTTTCCCCTTCTTATCTATCTTATAATTTGTTCTAGACACCTTCTCTAGAACTGTATATGGACCCTGCCATCCAATTTGTAACTTATTCTGACTCCCGGGCAAAAGAAGCAGTACCTTCTCTCCCACAGCCAAATTTCTGTCTTTCGCCTTCCTGTTATAATAGGCAGCATGTTTCTTCCTGGCTTGTTTCAAATTTTCATTGGCAAGTTTCCAGCCAGTTTTCAACCGAGTGGTCAGCTCATTCACATATTGGTATGAAGATGTAATGTTTTCCTCTGCCTTTTCATCAGTCCACGTTCTTAACAAAGCTACATATGGACCTTTAATTGTGTGGACCTATTTGTCCATGCACCGGTATGGTCTCTTCCACTTGAAGCTTTATAGTGATGATTTTTCCTCCCAGAATTATCATTCACAAAACGACCGCTACCAATTTTTCTTTTGGGGCTGTCTCCCCTCTTAAAATTCTTGATGAGAGATTTCCTCTCTACATCTTCTTCCTCCAGTTTGTTTAAGTCCGATTGAGGGATTGTCGGCTTATCCTGGGGTAAGACATCTTTTTGCACTCTCCTCATAGTGGCCATTGTAAAACAGTTAAGTGAAGCTTGTCCGTGAAAAGGGGCTTCCCATTCCATTTGGTCCACTTTATCAAATTTATTTTTCCTTTTATTGTCAGGCCTGATTTTGCCCCATGGCGTGTCCAGGTCCTGATCCATGTTCCCACTTGTGGGTGTTCCCTCATGTGCTATGCTACACCTTTCTACAAAATTTTCAATGTCCCATCTTGCTTTGGGCCAATAATAATTGTGAGCCACCTTTTGAATGATGGTACTTATTTTCTCATGGTCCCCATCTGGTTTCACATGTAGGCTCCTTATTAATTCTGTCCTGTATCTTTTTGGAAGAACCAGCTGTCCGTGACCATTGGATCTAGCTCCAGTCTTCCTATACATCAACTTGTTTTTCATGTAAAAGTCTCCCTTGCCTGGAGTTGTATGACAAGTTGACAATTTTCTGAAACAAGGCTTGAGTGTTTTATCCCCAGCCTGTGCCTTCCTCATCTCTTCTGGAGTGGTATCTAACATAATATCCTCCTCCTGTCTTGAGGTCGACCTGACCTGAAGGGTTGCCATATACACAGGTTTCCTTCTGCAACGGTCAGTGTCATGATTGTCCATCTGACAATTCTTACACCACCTTTTTCCTTGGTTGAAAGATTTTCTTTCATCATATTTCCTTTCATCGAATTGTGGGAATTTATTTTTATTGTCATACCGTGGCCTATCAAATTGGTGCTTACCTTTATTTTGATCCCTAGGATCAAATTTATTAAAGTTCTGTGGTGCCCTAAAGTTATCCACCTGTTTCTTTTTATTACCTGTTACCTCTGCTTGAGCTGCTTGATACCTTTCAGCAACATTTAGCAACTCACCCAGCCTCTCTGCACCTTGTTCCATGAGAAACTTTCTCAGGTCTGGAGCCATGGACTCTCTTAGTTGCTCTATAAGGACCATTTCCTTAAGATCTTGGGTTTTACCCAGAGAAGTCCATTTCTCCAAGTATGTCTCTATGCGTGCAGAGAACTGGTGATAGGTTTCACCTGACAGTAGTTTAGCATTCCTAAATTTTTTCCTGTAAAACTCTGCATTCTTTTCATACCTTAACAAAAGAGCCTGCTTTAGCATGTCATAATTTTCCTGATCACCTCTGCTCATTTTTGCAAAAACTTCATAAGCTGCCCCACGAAGTCCCTGAGATAACTTTAAGCTCCACCTTTCTCTCTCTAACCCATACGTGGTAGCTAATAGTTCGTACCTATTTATATAGCTCTCAATATCATCGTCTTTCTCAACAAAATGATCTAAATGAAAGTTCATAGCTGAGGTTGAGGCTCCCTGAGTAACCGTAGCATCAGAGGCAAAGGGACTGGCACCATTTTCAGGAGCATGGCCTTGAAACTCAAACTCCCTTAGTCGTAACTCATGTTCCCTTTGTAATCTCTTCTCCTCCTTTTCTGCTTCCCTCTCTGCAGCTAATCTCTTCTCTTCTCTTTCTGCAGCTAATTTCTTCTCTTCTCTTTCTGCAGCTAATTTCTTCTCTTCTCTTTCTGCAGCTAATTTCTTCTCTTCCCTTTCTGCAGCTTGTCTTCTTTCCTCGGCTTCCAATGCTTTAGCCTCTTTGTCAGCCTCAATCTGCAACCTCTTAGTCTCAGCCTCAGCTTGCAACCTCTTAGTCTCAGCCTCAGCTTCAAATTGTAACTTCTTAATTTCCCTGTCAGCCTCTAACTTTCTTTCGGCTTCAAACCTTCTTTCTTCGCGTTCAATAAATTTGTCACATTCCGTAGTAACATAGGCAACCATAACTTGCCCATCTAATCCTAACTCTTTTGCAGTCTGAACCGCAGCAGATCGAAATTTGGCCAGGTCCGCCATTGTCTATCAGGTAACTTTATATAATGTCTAACCAACAATTCAATTTCTAACTATATATCTAATGGACAACACAGGCACCGTGAGCTCAACCTTATTTAATTCCACCCAAGGATACCTTTTAATTCTTATATTCCCTGAAGTGAATTACCCCCAATATTTTTAATAGTTAAAGATTCAAAATCCCAAGAGCGAGCCCCCAATATATGTGGTGAAGTGGGATGTTATAAATACTTATAGGGAACTTAGTGTACTGACTGAGATCAGCTGTGAAGGTATCTATATCTATTAAGAGTAGTGTATTATAGATAACCTTACTTGCTACCACATATCTATATATCTCAGTCAGAATTATTCTGGAATAGTGTGATGCTACGTTATGTGTCTAGGGTATGAGTATGGTGAAGTGTAAGTCACAACAACAGACAGATAAACAATTTAATTTAATCCACTACTCTTGACAACACTGTGACACTCACATACATATAACACTCTACAAAGATATCTTAAAAGAGTCACTGATAAACTTTCGAATAACAATATGTATTCATTACTGGCATGAATGAATATGTGTCCTGATTCAACTACAAGGGAACCAGGAAGCACAATCAATTTAAATTACAAGTTATGTACAGAATGTATTTAATATGAATATTGTAGTGACATATATTATTACAAATGTTCTGTGTGTGTCAGTTGTGTAGTAGTAAAATGAGGTAATACTGGTTTTGTTTTGTTCAAGCTCTGTTGGTATTTGTCATCATGACTTCAATAGTTTGTCTTTAGGGACCAGTATTGGAGATGTTCACAGTTCCTGATTTTAAGACAAGTAAATTCCCCTCTTAATGTTAATTTTAAAAAGTCAGTTCAAGATGAGGGGACATAATGTTGAGCTCAGCTGGCCAACTCTGCTTATCTTGAGTGATGGCGGCAGGAAAGGACTCCTCTGCTCGAATTCTCCTCTGGGCTCAGGAGACACCACACTGATAGCTAAAAAGACCAAGGAGTATGCTGTCCGACTCTGGATTCAGCAAATCTCTGACCAGATGCTGCTCAGTACCATCAAGACCACTGTCCCTGAAATCAAGAAGGATGTACCTTCTACTTCATAACTAATTTATATTCTCTTTTACACTGATCACAATACAGCACAAACATTGCGTTCAGAGCGTTAGGCCAACAGTCAGCTTCATTTGAAATACTTTATTCCAGTATTACCCTTCTTAATGGTTACTACGCCTCTGCACTTCCAGCATTATTTCTTTCTAGTCAATCATCCAGGTGTCAGTGTACTGTTTGGCCATTCCATGCCGTTTTACTTCTCTCCGACACCCTCTGTTCAGGCTGGAGCATTTTAGGCTTTACCTCACGTTTGCCACTGAACTACACATATATATACAGGCATAAATCAACAATTCACATTCAATTTTCATTAAAAGATATTAAATGGTTCAAGCTTACCACAATTCATACGAATAACACAGATACGTTGATTAGCAATGAATTCTGGCACAAACTGGCACAAATCTCCATCTGCTTATGTTCCAGGCTTTTATTTTACACAAATATGAGCTGGCTTCAACGCACTGATGCTTTATCAAGCTATTTTAAACAAGTGGTTTCGAACTAACGCTCCCAAGTGTGTATATCAGCGAGTCTGACCAATGATCCCCGTTTCGACAAGTGTTTGAAAAAATGTTACCTTTCCCCGTTTCCCCTAACAACCAAGATAGTATTTATAGCCCGACCAATCGTGGTTAGGCTTTCATTTGTTGCGCTCCAATCAATTTGGAGTTTACATGGTAGGCTATTTCTGTAACGTAAATTTTTTTCAAACACGTTAAAAAAAAATCTTATGAGCAGAAATGATTTTATGCTGTCAGGCACCCCCAATATTTTATTTTGGGTATAATTTATTAATTCCTGGACTATTTGCGTAACGTTTTACATATTTTTTGTCAGCAAGCCCTAAGGAACCCAAAAATACTAATTTAAAGGAGCTACGTGGCTGCGTTCAAAATATGCAATTTCTTCTACCTCCTGTTTCGAAGATGTGCTGTCTGGGTACTGTTATGTGTTCAAACGTAAACCCATCTATTGTTATCTTTTCTAATAAGAGTCTGTTATGATTTATAAACCTAACTCTGGGAAAGGGTAGTGTATTTTATCACTGTCCGTCTGAAAAAGTTAGTGCTTGTAGACTTACACGCGTGATGCCAGCATTTGTATATCGCGCGTCGCGTGTTGCATGCGTTCCTGATTTTCAGCCCTCCCCTCTCGCTATCCTTTTGTCCATCTGTTCGTTCGTTTTGGTAACGTAATATAATTAATGTTAGGATTAATTTAGGTCATTACGCAGTACGTCTCAATGTTTTTCTTAGAAATGCAGCACACGTTTCATTGAAGAAGGCGGGTAATAATACAGTAAGCTTTTACTATCAACGTGAAAGCGTTACAATTTGCAGACGAAGCAGAAAACAAGGGGGGATTTCGAGTACATTCTTTGTGACAGCACTGTCATTTTCCCATTGCTCTTCTCTTTATTAATTTTATTTGTTAGGCTTCATATTTACCTAATAATTTATATATGTGGATTAGAATATTTCATGACAACCATGAAGTTGATTTTTTGTGTTATTTGTTCAAACATGTTAATCTGATGCAAGCATTTAACTGTAGTATGTGTAAAAACGTAAACCTGATGGAATATTCCAATTAAGCGTATGTAAACCTGTTAGACCATAATGCCAGCGTGTACATAATAAGTGTAGACCTTTGCTGTGGTGGCAGAGGGAGTGACTAGAGTGATTCAGAGCTCCAGATAACTTGAGAACACCCATCCCATTTCCCTCAAAGACAATATTAAAGGGAGTGGGAACTGCTGAGGATGAGAAATCCCCCCCTCCCCCTCCCCGACCATCTTCACTTAACGGAAAACATACGCAGTGCCATCAAGTAAAAAGTGTCGGCCACGTTTAATAGAAGTTCAGCGATTACTTCTTGTTCCATTCAATGTACCCCAATACTTTTAGTGTTGCCAGTAACCAGCTCGTTTGTATACTACTGTTCTATCTCAAACACTTGTTCAACGGAAATGGGTGTTATGGGTTCATCTATCAACATCTGGGACACAGACAATTTCTGGGTGTCTGGATGTTCATGGAGGGGAAAATGCGAGCAACATGGTCTAGTTATGAGCACATCTTCCTTTACTGTTAACCACCATTCATAAACGTGTTCTGACTTCTACCTGTTACTTTACCGAGATTGTTGTGTCCAGATTCTGTATATATTATTGTCTATCTTTCTGTCAGTTCAACCTTCCTTCTGTTTATCCCTCCGCATCTCTATATGTCTGCCTAGTTGCGTATCTGTCTGTCTCTGTTTTTCTCTGTCTGCCTGTCAGTCTGTTAGCATAATTTACTGTTTTAACACATGTATCATTCACTAAAAACATGTACATATATTATATTATTGTTGTATCTACACCTGAACACATAAACAACTGCACACTGCGTTCGTATGACATATCTTATTTCTGTGAAGCTTGAGCGTGATATTACGTTGCACATATTCACAATAAAATATAATATTTATTGAACAAACAAATACGAAATGATGAGTGAAATAAGTGTAGCAAATTCAGTTATAGTGTTAAAGAATGCGGTTTGGTAAATGTACGCCTTAAAAATATTGGGAAACGTGTTTTATGCAACAAACGTGGACCATTGACATTTGTGGCAATTTTCCAAATTAGGTTACTTTCCCTGGCACCCCCCAAAAAATTATTAACAATAAAATAAAGAATCTTCCATATTACCGTTTCATCCGTGTGTTACCGGGGCCCGAAATGGGAGCAAAGTATGGTAGCGCTGTGACATACCATGTCGTGAAAGGCGACTAAGTAGGGTTGGACATGATTCTGGTTACATCATCTAATGTTAAGCCCCAACCGGCGACAAAGAAGAATCTGTGAAAGAAGAATGTTACAACAGACTACCAAATATCATCGATAAAATTAAAGGAAAGGACATCACAATATTGATGGGTGACCTAAATGCAAAGATAGGTACAGACAATAGTGGCTTTGAAGAAATCACTGGACAATACGGTCTAGGAACAATGAACAAAAATGGGGAACTATTCACAAACTTCTGTACCTTAAATCAACTGGCTATAGAGGAAGCACTTTTCAACATCTAGAATACATAGAGCAATATGGATATCACAAGATCACAGAACAGAAAATCAGACTTATCATTTGTGCATAAACAAGAATTTTTGATCATCGTTGCATGACGTAAAGGTATTTAGAGGAGTAGATGAAGCATTAAATCATCATCTTCTATTTGCCAAAATAAAGATGAAGTTATATAAGGTCATGATTTTCTTTCGTTGTATTTGATAATCTTTGCCGTGTTATTGAAGTTGTTTCTTACCGCTGATATTGCTTTGTTGTTTAATATTTTTATTGTTAATTAAATCATTTGTTCTATGAGCTTGTTGTCATTATCTCAGTCATTCATCTATCTATTGATTATCTTTGAGCTGCCAGAGAACCACAGGACGTGAACACATACACACCAAAACTATCCTGTATTGTGCTATCCTGTATTGTGCTATCCTGTATTGTGCTATCCTGTATTGTGCTATCCTGTATTATGCTATCCTGTATTGTGCTATCCTGTATTGTGCTATCCTTTCAAAGTCTTTCCGTGTCTTCTTTATCTCCTTTACATCTTCTCCATTGTGTGTGTGTGTGTGTGTGTGTGTTGTATTGTTGGTTATCCTCTACTTATCCTATCCTTTAATTCCAGGATAAGGACTTCTTGCAGTGATATCACGTGGTTTCATGAGTGTGTGACTTATTGAACGATAGCACTTTTTCCTTATTTCCTGTTACTTTCTCTGGGCTGCGTTACAAACCTTATGTGATAGAGGATCTTCTGCCATCTTGGATGCACGAGTTGATTTATCTAAGTTAGTTACTTCAGATGCCCTTTTCATATTTGTTGAACTTTTTTTCTTCTTAAGACTATACCGGATTTGGTAGCCGGACCTATAACCATTCCTTTTTTAGTCGCCTCGTACGAACTGCGTGGTAGATTACAGCGTTACTATTCTTCGCTTCCCGTTCGGGCCACCGTAACACATTTTCTCATTTCTTTTTAATTAATATATTTCTCATATTTGTTTCCTATTGGTGAGTGACGAAGGGTAAACCTGAAACGTCCCGTATTTCTAGTGTACTGTTCATGTGTAAGACTGACTCCTATACCTGGTCTAATGTTGTTGTTTTTTTTGTCTTTTCACTTTCCATTATCAGTTTTACACCGGCCCGCCTCTTTCTGCACGCACTGTAATACTTTTATGTAGCTTTACTGCCTGCACACATTATAATGTCATATCGCACATTTCCAGTTGTTTTCTCCCATTGTGAATGTTTCTTTATTGTCTTCTATAATTTTTTGCCCCTCTCTCATTATCCGCCACGAGATAAATCAATTGGAAACTCAGTCTGAATGGTTCTATGGCTACAGAAAGAAAATAAAAGACGACAAGAAGGAAGGAAAGCTGACAGTTTAAGAAGTGTAAAAGGATAGAAATTAGACAGAAATGCAAGAGAAGAAAACTAGATATTTTATTTCATTTTCTGCAACTCCGCCACCTTTCAGAGGCAAATCCATCACCGTGAGGTTCATTCACGATATCCTCCAGCAGCAGAGCAAAGTAAATAGAAGAAATAGATTGCTCTGAAACGAAAAAAAAAAAAAAAATCATAGCTAATGGCACAAGGAAAAATTGATGTCAAATGAAAATAGAGCAAAGCAGCAACGATAAATGCACGTTTGTTTGTCTGTTGGTGGTCCTATTTTGTGAGTATATATATATATATATTCACGAGTGAGTTACTGGGGCCCGAAAGGGGAGCAAAGAATATTAACACTTTAATCAACCATGCAATGTCGTAAAAGGCGGCTAAAGAAGGTTGGTAAATAAATAAATACATGTTTGATATGCTCTAACAATATGTCTCTTTCTCATCAGTAGAAATATCGTCCTCGTACGCCCTGACCTTCAGTCTTTCCTTCAGTGGTGGTGTCCAGCGAGTCTCTGTATGGTGCATATTTTGTCCAGGTTATGGTCACCTTCTAACTGCCAATCAATTTTTTTAGATATCAGTATTCTTCTTGCTCCCTTTGGAGCATAAAACCATGACAGCAGCTTGTCCTCGTGCAGGAAGCTTGCATCACAGCAGCTTGTCCTCGTGCAGGAAGCTTGCATCAAAGCATTTATGTGCTCTAGCAGATGTGCTTTATGTAGCAATTCATTGTATGTAGTCTCAGTCTTATAATAGTCGCTCTTACGACATGCATGAGTAGCAGTAGTCGTATTCCTTGTCCCTTAAAAGACTTATGGGAACTACACCGGTCATGGATCACGATTACAATACCTCAGTTGTTTTTTTCCTATTGCTTGTCCATTGTTTATATTTCTGCACTATTCAACAATGGCAATGCATAGTAGTGATGTTTTTATGTTGTTTGTGCTTTGTATTGTATATGTCATTACACATATAAGTATGTTTGTTTGTGCTAAGTAGTTTATCAGTGCTAAAACTCTTCACAGTTTTTATCAGTTCTATTTTCGTATTATGAAATGCTGCACAGTTTTGTTTACTCATATATATATATATATATATATATTCTCTTCATTGCCTAGTTTCTAGAATGTGTGGGGCCATCAGTATTATAACACGTCCTCTAAGTCTATTGTCGCTACTGTCACAACACTACTTACTTGAATTGTACATGCCTATCTTTTAAATGTAACTGTCTATCAAATATGATATGTTCACACTTGTTTTAATATGACTTTGTCCTCTGACAAGCTTTTTTTTTCTTATTTCTTCTTCTTCTTCGTGCACTCTCAGTCGTCAACTTGAATGTTTTCAAAGAAAGCAGTACTCAGCTAGAGACTATTTACATCTCGGTAGAGCTTTTTCACGAATGGTACTGGTGTTGGCATCTTTGACGCAGATGTTCAGCAGTCATTTTATCAGTAAGGGGGATCCCGTTACACGCCTATTGAGGCATATTGGGAATATGGTGCTAGGCCCATATTTTCTTGACCATCGGCACACTAGGGGTGATGTGGTCAACATCACGCCGGCCGCCTTTACCTTCCCAGAGTTTCTCTGGTACCCAGTTGGGGCTGGGTCGACCGTTTGCGGCCTAAAAAAATCCCACCTCATCTGGGGATCGAACCATAGACCATTGAGCTAGGAAGCCAGTGCACTAACCACTATGCTACCGCGGCCATTTATCAGTGCCATTGTTATACTTGTCGGTAGTTCCTATCTTAGTTTATTGAATAGATGATATCTCAGTCTGTTGTGGCCATTGCGGAGTCTAAAGATTACCACTTGTTCTCATCTGTTGAGCTAGTAGTATGCATCATTTTGTGTGATACGGATGTTCTCTGCATCCCATTTGTTTCTGTATCTGATTCTGATAAAACTCTGTGTCTCCTCGAAAGTTATACTTGCATCAGGCTGAGGTAGCTTTCCACCTTCCTTTGTCAATCTATCAGACATTTATTGCTGGTGATGTCACAATGAGATGGGATCCATTGAATCTCAACTCTTTTGAATCGTTGACATAGTTTATGGAGCACTACTCTTAGGTCATCCAGGTCTGCATTATTTTGACTTTTCAAAGTTGCAATTTCTTTTTTGAAATTACATCATTTCCGCACATATAGCTCATGTGTTTTGTTTTACTGTCGCGTCTTCTATCTCTTAACGTTTTGTCTTTATTCGCTCTGTTTTTGCTTGTCAGCATATCTTACGTATTTACTCACTTATTGTTCCATTATTTCTGGAGTGTTCTTTCTTTCTACCTCTTATATCACACATGCGTCTGCATGTTCATTCATTCCGGCATTTCAGTCTGTCTCACTGGTCTCTTCTCTTTTAAATAATTATTTCTCCTCTGTTTTCTGTACCAAAGTGTTGTACTAAATTATTCCAATCGTATCTCACACTAAATTTAACAACACCAGTGTGGTGAAGTGGGATGTTATAAATATTTATAGGGGACTTAGTGTACTGACTGAGATCAGCTGTGAAGGTATCTATATCTAATAATAGTAGTGTATTATAGATAACCTTACTTGCTGCCACATATGTATACCTCAGTCAGAATTATTCTGGAATAGTGTGATGACTACGTTACATGTCTAGGGTATGTGTATGATGAAGTGTAAGTCATAACAACAACAGACAGATAAACAATTTAATTTATTCCACCACACTTGACAACACTGTGACACTCACATACATATAACACTCTAAGAGGATATCTTAAAGGAGTCACTGATAACTTTTCAAATAACAATATGTATTCAGTGCTGTCATGAATGTATATGTGTCCTGATTCAAATACAAAGGGAACCAGGAATCACAATCAATTTTAATTACAAGTTATATGTACAGAATTTATTAATATGAATCTTGTAGTGACATATATTTTTAATAGTATCCTATGTGTGTCAGTTGTGTAGTAGTAATATGAGGTAATACTGGTTTTGTTTTATTCAAGCTCTGTTGGTATTTGTCATCATGACTTCAATAGTTTGTCTTTATTGGAACTAGTATTGGAGATGTTCTCAGTTCCTGATATTAAAACAATTAAATTCCCCTCTTAATGTTATTTTTACAATGTCATTTTAAGATGGGGGTACATAATGTTGAGCTCCATGGCCACACTCTCTTATCTTTCGTGATGACTGCAGTAAAAGACTCCTCTGCTCGATTACTTTAATGAGTTCTGGAGTCACCCCACTGGTTGCTATATGGACCAAGGAGTATGCTGTCCACCTCTGGCTTCAGCAAAGTTCTGATCAGGTGCTGCTCAATAACTTTAAGACCACGGTCCCACAATTCATAGAATAATAAACAGTTTCGTTGACTGGCAATGAATATAGCACAACTCCGATCTGCCGATGTCCCAGGCTTTATTTTATAAAAATATACACTGGTGCTCAACGCACTGCTTCTTAGTAGGTTTATTACAAGATGTGGCAATGAACAGACGCTCTGAATCGAGTATATTCGCAGCTCTACCCAATGAAACCATGTCTACACATCTTTTCAAAAAAGTACTCCTTTTCACGTTCCCCCTGACAACACAAGATAGTATTTATAGCCCGACCAATCGTGTTTAGTTTTATATTTGTTGCGCTCCAATCAAATAGGAGTTAACATGGTAGGCTATTTCCGTAACGTAATGTTTTTTCAAACACGTTATAAAAAAATTTGATGAGCAGAAATGATTTCATGCTGTCAGGCACCCCCACTATTTTATTTTGGTTATAATTTGGTAATTCCTAGACTATTTGCGTAACGTTTTACATATTCTTTGTCAGCAAGCCCTAAGGAACCCAAATATACAAATTTAAAAGAGCTAAGTGGTTGCGTTCAAAATATGCAATTTCTTCTACCTCCTGTTTCGAAGATGTGCTGTCTGGGTACTGTAATGTTTTCAAACGTAAATCCATCTAATGTCATCTTTTCTAATAAGCGTTTTCCAGGTTTTTTAAAAACCTAACTCTGGGAAGGTTAGTGTTTTTATCACTGTCCGTCTGAAAAAAAGTTAGTGCATGTGGCCTTACACGCGTGATGGCAGCAATTGTGTATCGCGCGACGCGTGTTTAGTATTTCATGCTTCCTGCCTTCATTCGCCCCTCTCTCTCTCCTGCTTTATCTGTCTTTTAGTTACGCCGTGTATGGAATGAATGAAATATTAAATCTAGGTCATTGATCAGCTTGCGTTTCCCAAGGTCAGTACACGTTGATTTTTCAAGCTTCATGTTAGCTCGCGCCGGTGATCATTTCTGTCCACAACTTTCTGTTTCAACTGTTGTTTATCTCTTCTCTTCTTGACATCTTTCCATGCCGTGATGTTATACTGTCACACGTGATGTTTATCTGTCTCCTGTTGATTTCTTTCCATGCCGTGATGTTATACTGTCGCATGTGATGTGTATCTGTCTCCTGTTGATTTCTTTCAATTTCGTTATGTTACACTCTATCACGTGATGTTTATCTGTCTCCTGTTGATTTCTTTCAATTTCGTTATGTTACACTCTATCACATATGTTTATCTGTCTCCTGTTGATTTCTTTCAATTTCGTTATGTTACACTCTATCACGTGATGTTTATCTGTCTCCTGCGGATTTTTTTCAATTTCGTTATGTTACACTCTATCACGTGATGTTTATCTGTCTCTTGTTGATTTCTTTCAATTTCGTTATGTTACACTCTATCACGTGATGTTTATCTGTCTCCTGTTGATTTCTTTCCATGCCGTGATGTTACACTCTATCACGTGATGTTACACTGCCCAGTATCTTCTGTCTTTGTCGTCATGACTCTTGTTCCTTCAGTTTTTTATTTCTGCTGACACAATATATTTCAGTTTTGGAATTAAATTTTCATGCAAGATTAAGGGAATTATCTGACCAGATAATCTTTGAAATAACACATATTTATCCCCCCTCTCCCCTTTTTTTTTAATTAAAGAAAACGGATTCACCTGCAGTTATGGCAGAAAGATGAAACTGCCGCTAGCTAGGCAGTTTTCTCACATTGTAAAGATAATCTCTGCAACGAATAAGAATAATTTTGACAGCGCGGGGTATACGAGAAAAGAAGGAACAAAGAGACACAGAGTTGCGGGCGACAGAAAATATGTTAATAAATCCACATTTCTACCAGGCGACAGATGGGACAAGACATTTTTCAGTAAAGAATCTCCTTCACACAACAAAACTGCCTAGTATATACAGATTTTCCTGAGAAAAAAAAGCATGAATGAATAATTTAATCAATGAATTGCTGAATGAGTGAATGAATTGCTGAATGAATTCGTTTATGAATGGACGAATGAATGACTGAACGGGTGAATTAATGAATGAATTAATGAATGAGTTAATGTATGAATAAATGAATGAATGACTGAATGAGTGAATGAAAAAATGAATGAGTGAATGAATTACTGAATTGGTGAATGAATGAATTAATGAATTACTGCATGAGTGAATGACTGAGTGAATGACTGAATGAATAAATGAATGAATTACGTAATGAATGAATTACTGAATGAGTAAATAAATCAATTTCTGAATGACTGAATGAATGAATAACTGAATGAGTGAATTACTGAATGACTGAATGAATGAATCGGACAACGCATGTAAAAATAACTGGATTCATTCAGAGTCATTGTCCGCTTATCCCCTATATACTAATTGTCCTACAGAGACGTCTGACACAGCAATGAGAAACATCATGTGACCTTTTCGGGAAAATGCAGAAATGGTACAAATTGCCCGGTTAAAGAAAAAGTGAACACCCATTAAAACAGCACTGTGGCCTTTTAATTATTGTTTGTCTATTGCCCATATGTCATAATAAGTTGACCTGCAAAGATCCAACTACACTGAACACAATTGGACATGAATGAAATGACCATAGGAGAATTAGTGACGTCATCAGGGCATGCAGCAGAAGGAGCACAAGGTTCCATGTTTTGGCAGGTTGCTCGCCCGTTTTGTAATTAAAAAAAAAATGTGCACGATACTTTTGTTGTGAACACACACTCTATTTTTTTGTCTGTCGGTCCATCATATCCTATTTCTCTCTTTATATCGTTGAGAAATAATTAAACTGTGTCTATTTACGATCTGTTAACACAATAACAAGTGATTGAAGTAAAATATGTTATCAATCAAATAAATCTTCATGAACGTTAACAACAACAAAATTGATATAATCGTCAGACTCAGGAAATGAGTTATTTTAAAAATAAACACCCTTATCTTTTGGCTATCAAAAACACTAACAGTGAGGCAGATGTGGTGCAGACAACATGGGAACCGCCCTCTGGTATCAAATGGCAGAGTTTCAAAAAAGGATCATGGGCGATATAATTTCCGTAAATGTCAGGAGAGAACAACTCCGGTCAAATCGCCAAGGGGTGCCATCAAAGACGAAAGGTATCTCCCCACGTATTGTCACGTGATGTATCCATGAAGTGTATCCAGGCCATGACAGCCAGAAAGCCTGTGGCAGGGTCAAACGTCGTCAGTGGACAGAATTTGAGAAGGATCTTGATATGATGGTCAGGAAGAATACTTTTTCTGTCGGTTTTTCTTTCTTTCTTTTTTAATAAAACCGTTGAGAATCTCTCAGCAGGTGACCTGAAAATGTGTCTCTCTCCATAGTGACCGCAACATCCAATCCTTTCTTTCTTTCCCTCTATATTTTAACGATATGTTACAGAGCAGTAGGGGAGATAATTGGTAAAGGGAGATAACCATTACAGTAACATACAGTGTAACATAATAGGCCAGTACGATTGTTATGGTTCTAGAAGTAACTCTGAATGAAAGAAATGTAGAGCTTACTTCTGTTCATCTCAATGGAAAATATTTTTTTTTTCATTGTTTACTACAAAATATAGTAATGTTCCTATCGGCTTCGATCACAGCAACAGCTATGCGCATCGACAACTCGCTATGGTGGTTAATGCGCTGTGCTGTTGTTGTATGCATCAGCGCCTTTTGGAACTACTACCTATCTCATGTTTCTGGAACTTTCTAAGTCTGCCCAGTTCTGTTTTCTATTAATCATTTGTGCCATAATGGATGTCTGTCGTATATTCTATAACGAGGGTGCCCTTGAATTTGATGCGTGTAGCAGGAGGACATCATTTATTGAAGACCTATGCTCCTTGTGGAACTGGAGTGTAATGAATGAATGAATAAATGTTGTATTCCTTGTTATCCCCTTGTTTTTTTCTATCCATGTAAGCTCCACTGTAGTACCAGACAAGCTATACCGCTGGTCAGTGTCCTCCGTATGTTTCTTGATTTTGTCATGTTTCTGTATCTCTGTGTACCTTTGTGAACCAGGCAAGTTATACCGCTGGTCAGTGTCCTCCGTATGTTTCTTGATTTTGTCATGTTTCCGTATCTCTGTGTACCTTTGTGAACCAGACAAGATATACCACTGGTCAGTGTCCTCCGTATGTTTCTTGATTTTGTCATGTTTCTGTATCTCTGTGTACCTTTGTGAACCAGGCAAGTTATACCGCTGGTCAGTGTCCTCCGTATGTTTCTTGATTTTGTCATGTTTCTGTATCTCTGTGTACCTTTGTGAACGTCATGTTTCTGTATCTCTGTGTACCTTTGTGAACCAGACAAGTTATACCGCTGGTCAGTGTCCTCCGTATGTTTCTTGATTTTGTCAAACCAGGCAAGTTATACCGCTGGTCAGTGTCATCCCTATGTTTCTTGATTTTGTCATGTTTCTGTATCTCTGTGTACCTTTGTAAACCAGACAAGTTATACCGCTGGTCGGTGTCCTCCGTATGTTTCTTGATTTTGTCATGTTTCTGTATCTCTGTGTACCTTTGTGAACCAGGCAAGTTATACCGCTGGTCAGTGTCATCCGTATGTTTCTTGATTTTGTCATGTTTCTGTACCTCTGTGTACCTTTGTGAACCAGGCAAGTTATACCGCTGGTCGGTGTCCTCCTTATGTTTCTTGATTTTGTCATGTTTCTGTACCTCTGTGTACCTTTGTGAACCAGGCAAGTTATACCGCTGGTCGGTGTCCTCCTTATGTTTCTTGATTTTGTCATGTTTCTGTATCTCTGTGTACCTTTGTGAACCAGACAAGTTATACCGCTTGTGGTAAAGTGGGATGTTATAAATATTTATAGGGGACTTAGTGTACTGACTGAGATCAGCTGTGAAGGTATCTATATCTAATAAGAGTAGTGTATTATAGATAACCTTACTTGCTTCCACATATGTATATCTCAGTCAGGATTATTCTGGAATAGTGTGATGACTACGTTATATGTCTAGGGTATGTGTATGATGAAGTGTAAGTCAAAACAACAACAGACGGATAAACAATTTAATTTATTCCACTACACTTGACAACACTGTGACACTCACATACATAAAACACTCTACAAGGATATCTTAAAGGAGTCACTGATAACTTTTCAAATAACAATATGTATTCATTGCTGTCATGAATGTATATGTGTCCTGATTCAAATACAAAGGGAACCAGGAATCACAATCAATTTTAATTACAAGTTATATGTACAGAATTTATTAATATGAATCTTGTAGTGACATATATTATTAATAGTATCCTATGTGTGTTAGTTGTGTAGTAGTAATATGAGATAATACTAGTTTTGTTTTGTTCAAGCACTATTGGTATTTGTCATCATGACTTCAATAGTTTGTCTTTATTGGAACTAGTATTGGAGATGTTCTCAGTTCCTGATATTAAAACAATTAAATTCCCCTCTTAAGTGTATTTTACACTGTCATTTTAAGATGGGGGTACATAATGGTGAGCTCCATGGCCACACTCTCTTATCTTGCGTGATGACTGCAGAAAAAGGCTCCTCTGCTCGATTACTTTAATGAGTTCTGGAGCCACCCCACTGGTTGCTATATGGACCAAGGAGTATGCTGTCCACCTCTGGCTTCAGCAAAGCTCTGACCAGGTGCTGCTCAATAACTTTAAGACCACGGTCCCACAATTCATGGAATAATAAACAGTTTCGTTGACTGGCAATGAATATAGCACAACTCCGATCTGCCGATGTCCCAGGCTTTATTTTATAAAAATTATACACTGGTGCTCAACGCACTGCTTCTTAGTAGGTTTATTACAAGATGTGGCAATGAACAGACGCTCTGAATCGAGTATATTCGCAGCTCTACCCAATGAAACCACGTCTACACATCTTTTCAAAAAAGTACCCCTTCTATTCGTTTCCCATAACAACACAAGATAGTATTTATAGCCCGACCAATCGTGTTTAGTCTTATATTTGTTGCGCTCCAATCAATTAGGAGTTAACATGGTAGGCTATTTCCGTAACGTAAGGTTTTTTCAAACACGTTATAAAAAAATTTTATGAGCAGAAATGATTTCATGCTGTCAGGCACCCCCACTATTTTATTTTGGTTATAATTTGGTAATTCCTAGACTATTTGCGTAACGTTTTACATATTCTTTGTCAGCAAGCCCTAAGGAACCCAAATATACAAATTTAAAAAGAGCTACGTGGCTGCGTTCAAAATATGCAATTTCTTCTACCTCCTGTTTCGAAGATGTGCTGTCTGGGTACTGTAATGTTTTCAAACGTAAACCCATCTAATGTCATCTTTTCTAATAAGCGTTTTCCAGGTTTTTAAAAACCTAACTCTCGGATGGGTAGTGTATTTATCACTGACGATTTGAAAAAAAGCCAGTGCTTGTGGCCTTACACGCGTGATGGCAGCAATTGTGTATCGCGCGACGCGTGTTTAGTGTTGCATGTGTCCTGCCTTCATTCGCCCCTCTCTCTCTCCTGCTTATCTGTCTTTTAGTTACGCCGTGTATAAAATGGAATGAATGAAATATTAAATTTAGGTCATTGATCAGTTTGCGTATCTCAAGTTTAGTACACGTTTCATTGAAGAAAGCGGGTAATAATATAGTAGGCTTTTACTATCAACGTGAAAGCGTTACAATTTGCAGACGAAGCAGAAAACAAGGGGGATTTCGAGTACAGTCATTGTGACAGCACTGTTCTTTTACCATTTTTCTTTTCTTTATTAAATGTATTTGTTAGGCTTTATATTTACCTGATAATTTATATATGTGGATTAGAATATTCCACGACATCTCCCCTCTTAAAACAGACATTATATGTCAGTCCTTTATTCTATATACACATAGATAAATGTAAGTCAACTTGACTTTACTCTGCTGTGGTGCTATCATGGTTTTATGTAGTTGGGTCCATTCAGAGTAGGCACTACTCATGAAATCTGCCTCAGACTTCTACAACCAATAATATATTTCGGTTATGTTACTGAACAGCCGCAAGTGTGAGTGCTTGTCTTAATGCTGCTTTGCAACCCGTATTCACCATTTCTCTTCTCTGAGTCTGCGCAATGACATGTCCAGAGAACATTATATTTCCCTCAAAATGTACGTTATGAGGAGATAACATATACCTGGTGATAGCAGAGTTTTCGTAGGGGATCCTATAATCTTCTTATTAGCCTGTATGAAACATTCGGAATATCCTCAATCAAAGAGGCAACTCAGGGATTCATTACGTTCCTCCGAAATGTTTACATCCAACAATTTTCTCATCATTCTAGAGAAGACACTAGGCGCATTCTTCAATCCAAATGGCAATCTATTAAACTCATAGTGTCCTTCTGAGGTACTAAAAGCTAGGTATGGTCTAACCTCAGGCTTTACTGGAATCTGATAGTATCCTTTACTCAGATCCACTTTTGAGAAATATTTAGCTTTATTTAGTCTGGCAAACAGCTGATTTGTATCCGGCAATGGATCCACCTGTCCTTCTGTAATAGCATTCAGTCTCCTGTAATCTATACAGAGTCTATGTTCTCCAGAGGGCTTCCGTAAGAGCACAACACCGGAATGTCGTGGAATATTCTAATCCACATATATAAATTATTAGGTAAATATAAAGCCTAATAAATACATATAATAAATAAAGGAAGAAGAATGGTAAAGAACAGTGCTGTCACAATGACTGTACTCGAAATCCCCTTGTTTTCTACTGCGTATGCAAATTGTAACGTTTCACGTTGATATTAAAGGCCTTCTGCAACATACACGCGTTTCCCAAACACACAATAAAATGTGCTGCCTTTCTAAGAAAAACCTTGAAACATGCAAGTTGACCTAAATTTTAAATTCCATTCATGTCTTTTTCTACACTATGTTACCAAAAACGAACGAACAGATGGACTCAAGTACAAAGAGAGAGAGGGGCGAATGAAATCGGGAACGCATGCAAAATTAAACACGCGTCGCGCGATACACAATTACTACTATCACGCGTGTAAGGCTACAAGCACTAACTTTTTCGGACGGACAGTGATAAATTCACTACCCTTCCCAGAGTTAGGTTTTAAAATCACCAAAAACGCTTATTAGGAAAGATAACAATAGATGGGTTTACGGTTGAAAACATAACAGTACCCAGACAGCACATCTTCGAAACAGGAGGTAGAAAATACATATTTTGAACGCAGCCACGTAGCTCTTTTAAGTTTGTATATTTGGGTTCCTTAGGTCTTGCTGACAAAGAATATGTAAAACGTTACGCAAATAGTCCAGGAATTAATAAATTATACCCAAAATAAAATAGTGGGGATGCCTGACAGCATGGAATCATTTCTGCTCATAAAATTTTTTTATAACGTGTTTGAAAAAAATCTTACGTTACAGAATTAGCCTACCATGTAAACTCCAAATTGATTGGAGCGCAACAAATGAAAGACTAACCACGCTTGGTCGGGCTATAAATACTATCTTTCGTTGTTAGGGGAGACGTGAAAAGGTAACATTTTTTCAAACACTTGTCGAAGCGTGGCTCATTGGCTAGACTCGCTGATATACTCACTTAGGAGCGTTAGTTCGAGACCACTAGTGCAAATAATCTTGATAAAGCAACAGTGCGTTGAAGCCAGCTCATATTTGTGTTAACTAAAAGCCTGGAACATAAGCAGATGGGAATTTGTGCCAGTAATTGTGCCAGAATTCATTGCTAATCAACGTATCTGTGTTTATTTCCATGAAATTGTGGTAAGCTTGAACCATTCAGTATCTTTTAATGAAAATTGAATGTAAATTGTTAATTTATGCCTGTATTTATATGTGTAGTTCAGTGGCAAACAGGAGATAAAGCCTATAATGCTCCAGCCTGAACAGAGGGTGTCGGAGGGAAGTAAAACGGCATGGAATGGCCAAATAGTACACTGACACCTGGATGATTGATTAGACAGAAATAATGCTGGAAGTGCAGAGGCGTGGTAACCATTAAGGAGGTAAATACTGGTATAAAGTATTTCAGATGAAGCTGACAGTTGGCCTAACGCTCTGAACTCAATGTTTGTGTTGTATTGTGCTCAGTGTAGAACTAGAGTATCAATTAGTTATGAAGTAGAAGGTACATCCTTCTTGTTTTCAGGGACCGTTGTCTTGATGGTACTGAGCAGCACCTGGTCAGAGCTTTGCTGAATCCAGAGTCGGACAGCATACTCCTTGGTCTTTTTAGCTATCAGTGAGGTGTCTCCAGAGCCCAGGGGAGAATTCGAGCAGAGGAGTCCTTTCCTGCCGCCATCACGCAAGATAAGCTGATTTGGCCAGCTGAGCTCAACCTTATGTCCCCTCATCTTGAAATGACTTTGTAAAAATAACATTCAGAGGGGAATTTAATTGTCTTAATATCAGGAACTGAGAACATCTCCAATACTAGTCCCAAAAGACAAACTATTGAAGTCATGATGACAAATACCAACAGAGCTTGAACAAAACAAAACCAGTATTACCTCATTTTACCACTACACAACTGACACACATAGGATATTTTTAATAAATATGTCACTACAATATTCATATTGATAAAGTCTGTACATATACTTGTAATTAAAATTGATTGTGATTCCTGGTTCCTTTGTATTTGAATCAGGACACATATACCTTTATGATAACCATGAATACATATTGTTATTTGAAAAGTTATCAGTGACTCCTTAAGATATTCTCATAGAGTGTTATATGTATGTGAGTGTCACAGTGTTGTCAAGAGTAGTGGATTAAATTAAATTGTTTATCTGTCTGTTGTTGTGACTTACACTTCATCATACACATACCCTAGACACATAACGTAGTCATCACACTATTCCAGAATAATTCTGACTGAGATATATAGATATGTGGTAGCAAGTAAGGTTATCTATAATACACTACTCTTAATAGATATAGATACCTTCACAGCCGATCTCAGTCAGTACACTAAGTCCCCTATAAATATTTATAACATCCCACTTCACCACATATATTGGGGTCTCGCTCTTGGGATTTTGGATCTTTCCCTATTAAAAATATTGGGGGTAATTCACTTCAGGGAATATAAGAATTAAAAGGTATCCTTGGGTGGAATTAAATAAGGTTGAGCTCACGGTGCCTGTGTTGTCCATTAGATATACTTAGAGATTAAATTGTTGGTTAGACATTGTAGAAATTTACCTGATAGACAATGGCGAGACCTGGCCAAATTTCGATCTGCTGCGGTTCAGACTGCAAAAGAGTTAGGATTAGATGGGCAAGTTATGGTTGCCTATGTCACAACGGAATGTGACAAATTTATTGAACGCGAAGAAAGAAGATTAGAAAAAGAAGCCGAAAGAAAGTTACAAGCTGAGGAAAGAGGTGAGGCTAAGAAATTGGACAGCACAGAAAGAGAAGACAAAAGACTTAGCTGCAGAAAGGGAAGCCGAGGAAAGAAGACAGGCTGCAGAAAGGGGGGGGAGAGAGAGAAATTAGCTGCAGAAAGGGAAGCTGCTCGCAGAAGAGGAAATTAGCTGCAGAAAGGGAAGCAGGAAAAGCTGCTGCAAAGGGAAAGGAAGCAGAAGATAAAAAGATTACAAAGGGAACATGAATTACGACTAAGGGAGTTTGAGTTTCAAGGCCATGCTCCTGAAAATGGTGCCAGTCCCTTTGCCTCTGATGCTACGGTTACTCAGGGAGCCTCAACCTCAGCTATGAACTTCATTTAGATCATTTTGTTGAGAAAGACGATGATATTGAGAGCTATATAAATAGATATGAACTATTAGCTACCACGTATGGGTTAGAGAGAGAAAGGTGGAGCTTAAAGTTATCTCAGGGACTTCGTGGGGCAGCTTATGAAGTTTTTGCAAAAATGAGCAGAGGTGATCAGGAAAATTATGACATGCTAAAGCAGGCTCTTTTGTTAAGGTATGAAAGAATGCAGAATTTTATAGGAAAAAATTTAGGAATGCTAAACTACTGTCAGGTGAAACCTATCACTAGTTCTCTGCACGAATAGAGACATACTTGGAGAAATGGACTTCTCTGGGGAAAACCCAAGATCTTAAGGAAATGGTCCTTATAGAGCAATTAAGAGAGTCCATGGCTCCAGACCTGAGAAAGTTTCTCATGGAACAAGGTGCAGAGAGGCTGGGTGAGTTGCTAAATGTTGCTGAAAGGTATCAAGCAGCTCAAGCAGAGGTAACAGGTAATATAAAGAAAAAAACAAGTGGATAACTTTAGGGCACCACAGAACTTTAATAAATTTGATCCTAGGGAATCAAAAATAAAGGTAAGCACCAATTTGATAGGCCACGGTATGAAAATAAAAATAAATTCCCACAATTCGATGAAAGGAAATATGATGAAAGAAAATCTTTCAACCAAGGAAAAAGGTGGTGTAAAAATTGTCAGATGGACAATCATGACACTGACCGTTGCAGAAGGAAACCTGTGTATATGGCAACCCTTCAGGTCAGGTCGACCTCAAGACAGGAGGAGGATATTATGTTGGATACCACTCCAGAAGAGATGAGGAAGGCACAGGCTGGGGATAAAACACTCAAGCCTTGTTTCAGAAAATTGTCAACTTGTCATACAACTCCAGGCAAGGGAGATTTTTACATGAAAAACAAGTTGATGTATAGGATGACTGGAGCTAGATCCAAAGGTCAGGGACAGCTGGTACTTCCTAAAAGATATAGGGCAGACTTAATAAGGAGCCTACATGTGAAACCAGATGGGGACCATGAGAAGATAGGTACCATCATTCAAAAGGTGGCTCACAATTATTATTGGCCCAAAGCAAGATGGGACATTGAAAATTTTGTAGAAAGGTGTAGCATAGCACATGAGGGAACACCCACAAGTGGGAACATGGATCAGGACCTGGACACGCCACGGGGCAAAATTAGGCCTGATAATAAAAAGAGAAATAGATTTGATAAAGTGGACCAAATGGAATGGGAAGCCCCTTTTCACGGACAAGCTTCACTTAACTGTTTTACAATGGCCACTATGCGGAGAGTGCAAAAAGATGTCTTACCCCAGGATAAGCCGACAATCCCTCAATCGGACTTAAACAAACTGGAGAAAGAGGATGTAGAGAGGAAATCTCTCATCAAGAATTTTAAGAGGGGAGAAAGCCCCAAGACAAGAAAAATTGGTAGCGGTCGTTTTGTGAATGATAATTCTGGGAGGAAAAATCATCACTACAGAGCTTCGAGTGGAAGAGACCATACCGGTGCATGGACAAATAGGTCCACACAATTAAAGGTCCATATGTAGCTTTGTTAAGAACGTGGACTGATGAAAAGGCAGAGGAAAACATTACATCTTCATACCAATATGTGAATGAGCTGACCACTCGGTTAAAAACTGGCTGGAAACTTGCCAATGAAAATTTGAAACAAGCCAGGAAGAAACATGCTGCCTATTATAACAGGAAGGCGAAGGACAGAAATTTGGCTGTGGGAGAGAAGGTACTGCTTCTTTTGCCCGGGAGTCAGAATAAGTTACAAATTGGATGGCAGGGTCCATATACAGTTTTAGAGAAGGTGTCTAGAACAAATTATAAGATAGATAAGAAGGGGAAAGAAAAAATCTATCATGTGAATCTCCTGAAGAAATATTTGGAAAGAGAACATCAGGAAGAGACACACTTGTTGACCTTGTCCATCGCCATGGAGATGAAAAAGGAACCACTTTCATCATTTGAATATCCATTACACCCCTGTGAGACAGCAGCACAGGTAAATATCAGTACACATTTAACGAAAACTCAGAAAGAGAGAGTGCAACAGGTTCTAAATAATCATGCAGAGGTGTTAACAGACCGACCAGGGCATACAAACCTATTGGAATATGATATGAAACTAATAGACTCCACACCTGTCTGTATGAAACCATATTCGATTCCGTTTGCTAAGGAAAAAGCTTTGAAGGAAGAGATAGACTATCTATTGAAGGAAGGAATTATTTCGCACAGTGAGTCTTCGTATAGTTCCGGTGTAGTACTCTTAAGGAAGCCCTCTGGAGAACATAGACTCTGTATAGATTACAGGAGACTGAATGCTATTACAGAAGGACAGGTGGATCCATTGCCGGATACAAATCAGCTGTTTGCCAGACTAAATAAAGCTAAATATTTCTCAAAAGTGGATCTGAGTAAGGGATACTATCAGATTCCAGTAAAGCCTGAGGTTAGACCATACCTAGCTTTTAGTACCTCAGAAGGACACTATGAGTTTAATAGATTGCCATTTGGATTGAAGAATGCGCCTAGTGTCTTCTCTAGAATGATGAGAAAATTATTGGATCCTCTGAATAATCCCTGTATAACAAATTTTATGGATGATATCCTTATAGCAACAGAAACATTTGAGGAACACATTGACTCTCTGAACATGCTGTTTAATCGACTTAGGGAGGCAAATTTAACAGCCCGACCAACCAAATGTTGCGTTGGATGTAAAGAATTGGAATTTTTGGGACACACAGTTTATCAGGGAAACATGACCCTGACCCAAAGAATTTAGAGAAACTACAGAAAGCCCCGAGACCACAAACCAAGAAGGACGTGAGATCCTTTGTCTCATTATGTGGTTTCTACCAGAAGTATATCAAAAACTTTAATTCCATATGTGCACCGTTAACTGAATTGACACGTAAAGGACATCCAGATCGCATTACATGGACACCACAATGTGAAATGACTTACCAAGAATTGAAGGAAAAGCTCACAAGTAAACCCATTTTGAAATTACCTGACTTAAGTCAAGAATTCATAGTAAGGACGAATGCAAGTAATATTGGACTGGGGGCAACTCTACTACAGAAATCAGATGCATTGGATGGGGAATTAAGCCCAGTGGCATATGCTAGCAGAAAGTTGAATAAAGCTGAAATCAACTACTCAACTAGCGAAAAAGAATGTCTTGCAGTAATATGGGCAATAAAGAAATTCAATATTTTTCTATATGGGAAGGCATTTAAGTTGCAAACAGACCACAAACCTTTATCGTTTCTAGCACAGGCTAAGCATGAGAACTCTAGGTTACTCCGATGGTCTTTACTTTCTGGTCCCTATAATTTTAGCATTGAGTATATATCTGGAAAAACCAATTTGGGAGCGGATTTTTTAAGCCGCCATCCGTGTGATGAGAATCACCGTAAACCCCAGAAATAATAATAAATTTCTCTATGTGTATATAGAATAAAGGACTGACATATAATGTCTGTTTTAAGAGGGGAGGTGTCGTGGAATATTCTAATCCACATATATAAATTATTAGGTAAATATAAAGCCTAATAAATACATATAATAAATAAAGGAAGAAGAATGGTAAAGAACAGTGCTGTCACAATGACTGTACTCGAAATCCCCTTGTTTTCTACTGCGTATGCAAATTGTAACGTTTCACGTTGATATTAAAGGCCTTCTGCAACATACACGCGTTTCCCAAACACACAATAAAATGTGCTGCCTTTCTAAGAAAAACCTTGAAACATGCAAGTTGACCTAAATTTTAAATTCCATTCATGTCTTTTTCTACACTATGTTACCAAAAACGAACGAACAGATGGACTCAAGTACAAAGAGAGAGAGGGGCGAATGAAATCGGGAACGCATGCAAAATTAAACACGCGTCGCGCGATACACAATTACTACTATCACGCGTGTAAGGCTACAAGCACTAACTTTTTCGGACGGACAGTGATAAATTCACTACCCTTCCCAGAGTTAGGTTTTAAAATCACAAAAAACGCTTATTAGGAAAGATAACAATAGATGGGTTTACGGTTGAAAACATAACAGTACCCAGACAGCACATCTTCGAAACAGGAGGTAGAAAATACATATTTTGAACGCAGCCACGTAGCTCTTTTAAGTTTGTATATTTGGGTTCCTTAGGTCTTGCTGACAAAGAATATGTAAAACGTTACGCAAATAGTCCAGGAATTAATAAATTATACCCAAAATAAAATAGTGGGGATGCCTGACAGCATGGAATCATTTCTGCTCATAAAATTTTTTTATAACGTGTTTGAAAAACCTCACGTTACAGAATTAGCCTACCATGTAAACTCCAAATTGATTGGAGCGCAACAAATGAAAGACTAACCACGCTTGGTCGGGCTATAAATACTATCTTTCGTTGTTAGGGGAGACGGGGAAAGGTAACATTTTTTCAAACACTTGTCGAAACGGGGCCTCATTGGCTAGACTCGCTGATATACTCACTTAGGAGCGTTAGTTCGAGACCACTAGTGCAAATAATCTTGATAAAGCAACAGTGCGTTGAAGCCAGCTCATATTTGTGTTAAATAAAAGCCTGGAACATAAGCAGATGGGAATTTGTGCCAGTACTTGTGCCAGAATTCATTGCTAATCAACGTATCTGTGTTTATTTCCATGAAATTGTGGTAAGCTTGAACCATTCAGTATCTTTTAATGAAAATTGAATGTAAATTGTTAATTTATGCCTGTATATATATGTGTAGTTCAGTGGCAAACAGGAGATAAAGCCTATAATGCTCCAGCCTGAACAGAGGGTGTCGGAGGGAAGTAAAACGGCATGGAATGGCCAAATAGTACACTGACACCTGGATGATTGATTAGACAGAAATAATGCTGGAAGTGCAGAGGCGTGGTAACCATTAAGGAGGTAAATACTGGTATAAAGTATTTCAGATGAAGCTGACAGTTGGCCTAACGCTCTGAACTCAATGTTTGTGTTGTATTGTGCTCAGTGTAGAACTAGAGTATCAATTAGTTATGAAGTAGAAGGTATATCCTTCTTGTTTTCAGGGACCGTGATCTTGATGGTATTGAGCAGCACCTGGTCAGAGCTTTGCTGAATCCAGAGTCGGACAGCATACTCCTTGGTCTTTTTAGCTATCAGTGAGGTGTCTCCAGAGCCCAGGGGAGAATTCGAGCAGAGGAGTCCTTTCCTGCCGCCATCACGCAAGTTAAGCTGATTTGGCCAGCTGAGCTCAACATTATGTCCCCTCATCTTGAAATGACTTTGTAAAAATAACATTCAGAGGGGAATTTAATTGTCTTAATATCAGGAACTGAGAACATCTCCCATACTAGTCCCAAAAGACAAACTATTGAAGTCATGATGACAAATACCAACAGAGCTTGAACAAAACAAAACCAGTATTACCTCATATTACCACTACACAACTGACACACATAGGATATTTTAATAATATATGTCACTACAATATTCATATTGATAAAGTCTGTACATATACTTGTAATTAAAATTGATTGTGATTCCTGGTTCCTTTGTATTTGAATCAGGACACATATACCTTTATGATAACCATGAATACATATTGTTATTTGAAAAGTTATCAGTGACTCCTTAAGATATTCTCATAGAGTGTTATATGTATGTGAGTGTCACAGTGTTGTCAAGAGTAGTGGATTAAATTAAATTGTTTATCTGTCTGTTGTTGTGACTTACACTTTATCATACACATACCCTAGACACATAACGTAGTCATCACATTATTCCAGAATAATTCTGACTGAGATATATAGATATGTGGTAGCAAGTAAGGTTATCTATAATACACTACTCTTAATAGATATAGATACCTTCACAGCTGATCTCAGTCAGTACACTAAGTCCCCTATAAATATTTATAACATCCTACTTCACCACACGGAACTATACGAAGATTCACTGTGTGAAATAATTCCTTCCTTCAATAGATAGTCTATCTCTTCCTTCAAAGCTTTCTCCTTAGCAAACGGAATCGAATATGGTTTCATACAGACAGGTGTGGGGTCTATCAGTTTCATATCATATTCCAATAGGTTTGTATGCCCTGGTCGGTCTGTTAACACCTCTGCATGATTATTTAGAACCTGTCGCACTCTCTCTTTCTGAGTTTTCGTTAAATGTGTACTGATTTTCACCTGTGCTGCTGTCTCACAGGGGTGTAATGGATATTCAAATGATGAAAGTGGTTCCTTTTCCATCTCCATGGCGATGGACAAGGTCAACAAGTGTGTCTCTTCCTGATGTTCTCTTTCCAAATATTTCTTCAGGAGATTCACATGATAGATTTTTTCTTTCCCCTTCTTATCTATCTTATAATTTGTTCTAGACACCTTTTCTAAAACTGTATATGGACCCTGCCATCCAATTTGTAACTTATTCTGACTCCCGGGCAAAAGAAGCAGTACTTTCTCTCCCACAGCCAAATTTCTGTCTTTCGCCTTCCTGTTATAATAGGCAGCATGTTTCTTCCTGGCTTGTTTCAAATTTTCATTGGCAAGTTTCCAGCCAGTTTTTAAACGAGTGGTCAGCTCATTCACATATTGGTATGAAGATGTAATGTTTTCCTCTGCCTTTTCATCAGTCCATGTTCTTAACAAAGCTACATATGGACCTTTAATTTTGTGGACCTATTTGTCCATGCACCGGTATGGTCTCTTCCACTCGAAGCTCTGTAGTGATGATTTTTCTTCCCAGAATTATCATTCACAAAACGACCGCTACCAATTTTTCTTTTGGGGCTTTCTCCCCACTTAAAATTCTTGATGAGAGATTTCCTCTCTACATCCTCTTCCTCCAGTTTGTTTAAGTCCGATTGAGGGATTTTCGGCTTATCCTGGGGTAAGACATCTTGTTGCACTCTCTGCATAGTGGCCATTGTAAAACAGTTAAGTGAAGCTTGTCCGTGAAAAGGGGCTTCCCATTCCATTTGGTCCACTTTATCAAATCTATTTTTCTTTTTATTATCAGGCCTAATTTTGCCCCGTGGCGTGTCCAGGTCCTGATCAATGTTCCCACTTGTGGGTGTTCCCTCATGTGCTATGCTACACCTTTCTACAAAATTCTCAATGTCCCATCTTGCTTTGGGCCAATAATAATTGTGAGCCACCTTTTGAATGATGGTACCTATCTTCTCATGGTCCCCATCTGGTTTCACATGTAGGCTCCTTATTAAGTCTGCCCTATATCTTTTAGGAAGTACCAGCTGTCCCTTACCTTTGGATCTAGCTCCAGTCTTCCTATACATCAACTTGTTTTTCATGTAAAAATCTCCCTTGCCTGGAGTTGTATGACAAGTTGACAATTTCTGAAACAAGGCTTGAGTGTTTTATCCCCAGCCTGTGCCTTCCTCATCTCTTCTGGAGTGGTATCCAACATAATATCCTCCTCCTGTCTTGAGGTCGACCTGACCTGAAGGGTGGCCATATACACAGGTTTCCTTCTGCAACGGTCAGTGTCATGATTGTCCATCTGACAATTCTTACACCACCTTTTTCCTTGGTTGAAAGATTTTCTTTCATCATATTTCCTTTCATCGAATTTTGGGAATTTATTTTTATTTTCATACCGTGGCCTATCAAACTGGTGCTTACCTTTGTTTTGATCCCTAGGATCAAATTTATTAAAGTTCTGTGGTGCCCTAAAGTTATCCACTTGTTTCTTTTTATTACCTGTTACCTCTGCTTGAGCTGCTTGATACCTTTCAGCAACATTTAGCAACTCACCCAGCCTCTCTGCACCTTGTTCCATGAGAAACTTTCTCAGGTCTGGAGCCATGGACTCTCTTAATTGCTCTATAAGGACCATTTCCTTAAGATCTTGGGTTTTCCCCAGAGAAGTCCATTTCTCCAAGTATGTCTCTATTCGTGCAGAGAACTGGTGATAGGTTTCACCTGACAGTAGTTTAGCATTCCTAAATTTTTTCCTATAAAATTCTGCATTCTTTTCATATCTTAACAAAAGAGCCTGCTTTAGCATGTCATAATTTTCCTGATCACCTCTGCTCATTTTTGCAAAAACTTCATAAGCTGCCCCACGAAGTCCTTGAGATAACTTTAAGCTCCACCTTTCTCTCTCTAACCCATACGTGGTAGCTAATAGTTCATACCTATTTAGATAGCTCTCTATATCATCGTCTTTCTCAACAAAATGATCTAAATGAAAATTCATAGCTGAGGTTGAGGCTCCTTGGCTAGCAGTGGCATCAGAGGCAAAGGGACTGGCACCATTTTCAGGAGCATGGCCTTGAAACTCAAACTCCCTTAGTCGTAACTCATGTTCCCTTTGTAATCTCTTCTCCTCCTTTTCTGCTTCCCTTTCTGCAGCTAATTTCTTCTCTTCCCTTTCTGCAGTCAATCTTCTTTCTTCTGCTTCCCTTTCTGCAGCTAATTTCTTCTCTTCCCTTTCTGCAGTCAATCTTCTTTCTTCTTCTTCCCTTTCTGCAGCTAATTTCTTCTCTTCCCTTTCTGCAGCTAATTTCTTCTCTTCTCTTTCTGCAGCCTGTCTTCTTTCCTCTGCTTCCAATTTCTTAGCCTCTTTGTCAGCCTCAATCTGCAACCTCTTAGTCTCAGCCTCAGCCTCAAATTGTAACTTCTTAATTTCCCTTTCAGCCTCTAACTTTCTTTCGGCTTCAAACCTTCTTTCTTCGCGTTCAATAAATTTGTCACATTCAGTAGTGACATAGGCAACCATAACTTGCCCATCTAATCCTAACTCTTTTGCAGTCTGAACAGCAGCAGATCGAAATTTGGCTAGGTCCGCCATTGTCTATCAGGTAAGTTTATAAAATGTCTAACTAACAATTCAATCTCTAAATATATATCTAATGGACAACACAGGCACCGAGAGCTCAACCTTATTTAATTCCACCCAAGGATACCTTTTAATTCTTATATTCCCTGAAGTGAATTACCCCCAATATTTTTAATAGGTAAAGATTCAAAATCCCGAGAGCGAGACCCCAATATATGTGGTAAAGTGGGATGTTATAAATATTTATAGGGGACTTAGTGTACTGACTGAGATCAGCTGTGAAGGTATCTATATCTAATAAGAGTAGTGTATTATAGATAACCTTACTTGCTTCCACATATGTATATCTCAGTCAGGATTATTCTGGAATAGTGTGATGACTACGTTATATGTCTAGGGTATGTGTATGATGAAGTGTAAGTCAAAACAACAACAGACAGATAAACAATTTAATTTATTCCACTACACTTGACAACACTGTGACCTCACATACATAAAACACTCTACAAGGATATCTTAAAGGAGTCACTGATAACTTTTCAAATAACAATATGTATTCATTGCTGTCATGAATGTATATGTGTCCTGATTCAAATACAAAGGGAACCAGGAATCACAATCAATTTTAATTACAAGTTATATGTACAGAATTTATTAATATGAATCTTGTAGTGACATATATTATTAATAGTATCCTATGTGTGTTAGTTGTGTAGTAGTAATATGAGGTAATACTGGTTTTGTTTTGTTCAAGCTCTGTTGGTATTTGTCATCATGACTTCAATAGTTTGTCTTTATTGGAACTAGTATTGGAGATGTTCTCAGTTCCTGATATTAAAACAATTAAATTCCCCTCTTAAGTGTATTTTACACTGTCATTTTAAGATGGGGGTACATAATGTTGAGCTCCATGGCCACACTCTCTTATCTTGCGTGATGACTGCAGAAAAAGGCTCCTCTGCTCGATTACTTTAATGAGTTCTGGAGCCACCCCACTGGTTGCTATATGGACCAAGGAGTATGCTGTCCACCTCTGGCTTCAGCAAAGCTCTGACCAGGTGCTGCTCAATAACTTTAAGACCACGGTCCCACAATTCATGGAATAATAAACAGTTTCGTTGACTGGCAATGAATATAGCACAACTCCGATCTGCCGATGTCCCAGGCTTTATTTTATAAAAATTATACACTGGTGCTCAACGCACTGCTTCTTAGTAGGTTTATTACAAGATGTGGCAATGAACAGACGCTCTGAATCGAGTATATTCGCAGCTCTACCCAATGAAACCACGTCTACACATCTTTTCAAAAAAGTACCCCTTCTATTCGTTTCCCATAACAACACAAGATAGTATTTATAGCCCGACCAATCGTGTTTAGTCTTATATTTGTTGCGCTCCAATCAATTAGGAGTTAACATGGTAGGCTATTTCCGTAACGTAAGGTTTTTTTCAAACACGTTATAAAAAAATTTTATGAGCAGAAATGATTTCATGCTGTCAGGCACCCCCACTATTTTATTTTGGTTATAATTTGGTAATTCCTAGACTATTTGCGTAACGTTTTACATATTCTTTGTCAGCAAGCCCTAAGGAACCCAAATATACAAATTTAAAAGAGCTACGTGGCTGCGTTCAAAATATGCAATTTCTTCTACCTCCTGTTTCGAAGATGTGCTGTCTGGGTACTGTAATGTTTTCAAACGTAAACCCATCTAATGTCATCTTTTCTAATAAGCGTTTTCCAGGTTTTTAAAACCTAACTCTCGGATGGGTAGTGTATTTATCACTGACGATTTGAAAAAAAGCCAGTGCTTGTGGCCTTACACGCGTGATGGCAGCAATTGTGTATCGCGCGACGCGTGTTTAGTGTTGCATGTGTCCTGCCTTCATTCGCCCCTCTCTCTCTCCTGCTTATCTGTCTTTTAGGGAGCCGCGCTAGCGTAGTGGTTAGAACACCGCTCTGGCGACCGGGTGATACAGGATCAAACCCGGGCGACGGCATTTGAGGATTTTTCGTCGACCGGGATTTGGACTGGATTGACTCGAGGCCTGACGAGGACATTTGAAGGAGTGTCGTCGACCAGGGACTGGCGGCTCCTGAGCCGACCCAGCTGCAATGGGTACCTCCGAAATCGGCGAGTATTTGCATGAATTGCGAGGGACACTTGTCTCTGTACAAGAAATAAAGGGATACTCACGTAAAATCAATGTCAGGTTAGACATAAAATAATAACCTGAGATTTCGCCTCGAGTATTAGCGGGCGAACGCAAAAAAAAAAAAAAAAAAAAAAAAAAAAAAAAATTTGTCTTTTAGTTACGCCGTGTATAAAATGGAATGAATGAAATATTAAATTTAGGTCATTGATCAGTTTGCGTATCTCAAGTTTAGTACACGTTTCATTGAAGAAAGCGGGTAATAATATAGTAGGCTTTTACTATCAACGTGAAAGCGTTACAATTTGCAGACGAAGCAGAAAACAAGGGGGATTTCGAGTACAGTCATTGTGACAGCACTGTTCTTTTACCATTTTTCTTTTCTTTATTAAATGTATTTGTTAGGCTTTATATTTACCTGATAATTTATATATGTGGATTAGAATATTCCACGACACCGCTGGTCAGTGTCATCCGTATGTTTCTTGATTTTGTCATGTTTCTGTATCTCTGTGAACCTTTGTGAACCAGGCAAGTTATACCGCTGGTCAGTATCATCCGTATGTTTCTTGATTTTGTCATGTTTCTGTACCTCTGTGTACCTTTGTGAACCAGACAAGTTATACCGCTGGTCAGTGTCCTCCGTATGTTTCTTGATTTTGTCATGTTTCTGTACGTCTGTGTACCTTTGTGAACCAGGCAAGTTATACCGCTGGTCAGTGTCATCCGTATGTTTCTTGATTTTGTCATGTTTCTGTATCTCTGTGTACCTTTGTGAACCAGGCAAGTTATACCGCTGGTCAGTGTCCTCCGTATGTTTCTTGATTTTGTCATGTTTCTGTACCTCTGTGTACCTTTGTGAACCAGGCAAGTTATACCGCTGGTCAGTGTCCTCCGTATGTTTCTTGATTTTGTCATGTTTCTGTATCTCTGTGTACCTTTGTGAACCAGACAAGTTATACCGCTGGTCAGTGTCATCCGTATGTTTCTTGATTTTGTCATGTTTCTGTATCTCTGTGTACCTTTGTGAACCAGACAAGTTATACCGCTGGTCAGTGTCCTCCGTATGTTTCTTGATTGTGTCATGTTTCTGTACCTCTGTGTACCTATGTGAACCAGGCAAGTTATACCGCTGGTCAGTGTCCTCCGTATGTTTCTTGATTTTGTCATGTTTCTGTATCTCTGTGTACCTTTGTGAACCAGACAAGTTATACCGCTGGTCGGTTTCCTCCGTATGTTTCTTGATTTTGTCATGTTTCTGTATCTCTGTGTACCTTTGTGAACCAGACAAGTTATACCGCTGGTCAGTGTCCTCCGTATGTTTCTTGATTTTGTCATGTTTCTGTATCTCTGTGTACCTTTGTGAACCAGACAATTTATACCGCTGGTCAGTGTTATCCGTATGTTTCTTGATTTTGTCATGTTTCTGTATCTCTGTGTACCTTTGTGAACCAGACAAGTCATACCGCTGGTCGGTGTCCTCCGTATGTTTCTTGATTTTGTCATGTTTCTGTATCTCTGTGTACCTTTGTGAACCAGACAAGTTATACCGCTGGTCAGTGTCATCCGTATGTTTCTTGATTTTGTCATGTTTCTGTATCTCTGTGTACCTTTGTGAACCAGACAAGTTATACCGCTGGTCGGTGTCCTCCGTATGTTTCTTGATTTTGTCATGTTTCTGTATCTCTGTGTACCTTTGTGAACCAGACAAGTTATACCGCTGGTCAGTGTCATCCGTATGTTTCTTGATTTTGACATGTTTCTGTATCTCTGTGTACCTTTGTGAACCAGACAAGTTATACCGCTGGTCAGTGTCCTCCGTATGTTTCTTGATTTTGTCATGTTTCTGTATCTCTGTGTACCTTTGTGAACCAGACAAGTTATACCACTGGTCAGTGTCCCCACTATTGTCCTTTTTTCTCTGCCTTGTCATATTCGCGTATCTTTGTGAGCTTCACGCCAATGCCTGATAAGTTTTACAGCAGATCGATGTTCTCAGTACGTATCCAGCCCGTGTTCATTGACTTTGTTTTATCAGTTGTATAATACCCTGCCTAATGGTTGTTTTCCAATTGCTTTTATTTATCTCCTGCCGCCCTCGTTTTAAGAAACCTTCTGACGCATCTGTTTAAGTGTTTTTGTGTTAACTAGCCTTTGTTGTTTTTCTCGCGTGTGGCCGTTGTACGACAAACCACAGTTGAAATCTGTGTCAGAAGACTTTCAAAATTTCTCTTGTCTATCCGGATTCTAATTATGTTTTAGGCCTGCAGTCCAGGAAAATATTGCTGTGAGCACTACAACATGTATGAAAGAATCATACAGAGCAATAATTGTCTTAACAGTGGTCAGCATGCATTAGTCAGCACAGCAGTACAAGAGCGGATAACTACAAAATTGTCGCCTACAATATCTTTATATGAGTTGCTGTTACTGTTGCGAGTAATGACTATAGATACAGTGTTGCTTAAATGATAATAAAATTATTTTTTTTTTTAAGGACAAAAGTATATCAATATTCCTTGTCGGCAATAATTTCAAATCACAATGTGGCCGTTGGAATTTGGGTGCACGGCCTGACCTCAGGTCATGTGTATCCCATGTGGGCTTGATAAGGTCATGCATGCCATGCACTCACATACCATTAAGGAAGGCTATTAGAGCTAGCGGTTCTTGACATGTGATTAGATTCCCTGTACTGTATTCTCTGCTCCAACGTTCAGCTGAGGATTTGTTTACAGTAGCACTCACATCTTTACTTGATCTTTGGGGGGGGGGGGGGGCCGGCACTATAGACTAGATGTACTTGTGGTGAGGAAATAATGAGGTAGACATGCAGGCAGAAATACATATGGATAGGTGGACAGACTGCAGATTAGTAACAGATAAATAGATAGACAGACAGGTAATCAGGTAGGAATGTAAGTTGGTATATAGGTAAGTATGGATAATTGTGTATAGATTTACAGACAGGCGACTAATGAATAGATGGCTGAATAGATAGATAGATAGATAGATAGATAGATAGATAGATAGATAGATAGATAGATAGATAGATAGATAGATAGATAGATAGATAGATAGATGGATGGATGGATGGATGGATGGATGGATGGATGGATGGATGATGGATGGATGGATGGATGGATGGATGGATGGATGGATGGATGGATGGATGGATGGATGGATGGATGGATGGATAGATAGATAGATAGATAGATAGATAGATAGATAGATAGATAGATAGATAGATAGATAGATAGATAGATAGATAGATAGATAGATAGATAGATAGATAGATAGATAGATAGATAGATAGATAGATAGATAGATAGATAGATAGATAGATAGATAGATAGATAGGAAGTCAGGCAGATAGATATGTAGTTATATAAATGAGTAGGTGAGTAGTTGAATTACTGGCTATGTTTAGCAGACTGACTAACATACACACAAACGACGAATGAATAGACAGACATACACAGAGACGATGAATGAATAGACAGGCAGACAGACACACAGACGATGAATGAATAGTCACACAGATAGAGACCGACCGACAGCCATACAGCTAGGCAGGCAGGCAGGCAGGCAGCATGCAGGCGGATGGGAGAATGAGCATATGTGGGATGGAAGAATAGGTGGTTAAGGATCAATGGTCAATTGAAGGAACTGAATGATATATATTGTTTCAAATAGGCTTACACACTGCATGAATGGATAGGTTGAGGAAAAAGCCTCCAAAACCAACTGAATGATATATAGTTTCAAATAGGCTTACACACTGCATGAATGGATAGGTTGAGGAAAAAGCCTCCAAAACCAACTGAATGATATATAGTTTCAAATAGGCTTACACACTGCATGAATGGATAGGTTGAGGAAAAAGCCTCCAAAAACCAACTGAATGCCTGCTGATGAAAAAGACAGAGGAAGTGGTCTAGAACAGCTTTGGAAATTTCGGACAAGCCCTCTCTTGCCGGCATTTAAAAGCTCGGCATCACCAAGATTATAGGTACTTGTGTGGTGTTTTCATTGAAAACCCACTAGCTTTTGTACTAAAAGTAAATTTATTGATAACCTGCATACGATAAAAACGCTATCTTGTCTTTGAAGTAAAGTTAACATTTGGAAAATATAAATTTAGTTTGAATTATCCATGGTTCTATTGATGGCATTGCAGGAAGAAGATCGTCCGGCAGAAATAAAAGTTGCATATCGTCAGCACTTATTCCAAACAGTCTCAACCCTGAAAACAGACATGTTTTTATCAAAGTAGAACTCTTTGTTTTTAAAGTAAATCTCAGCAGCTCCTGTGTTGTCTGCCGTTTGTTTAGAAGATATGATGGGAAATTTACTTTGGAAATAAACTTGAGCCGCACCAAACATGTTTCGCTATTATAGCACGTTTCACTAGCTTTGCCCTCAAACAAATGTAATTATCTGATTAACTGTCCAACGTATTAATGCCATTTTTTGTATACGATGTTATATTGGGTTAGACCCAACAAATATATACTTTATATCTGTGCATCTTGTCTAGTTCCCATAAACGAATGAAATCCTTTAATCTTTGTCGGCATACTAATTATTGTGTATCGAGAAAAGAAATGTTACCACTTCAGTCACATATTCTGTGAATTTATTAGGCATAGGCGTGTCTACTATTACAATAATGTGGCCATCACGTTTGCACATGAATACCTGTTGAAGATGATTTCTTAAATGATCTGCATGCGAGATACTCGTGACATTGTTTGTCATTGACATTTAGTGCGCTACCAAACTGGACCTTCATTGATATAATTATTTCAATAGGTATCACCACTTTGCGGTTCATAAATATCTTAATGGAACGCTGCTCCTCTACTGTGCTTGTAAATAACGGTAAGGTAATTGATAAATATCTATATTGTTAGAGCTGTGGTTCAGGAAGGATGGTAATGTCAATGTTATTGCAGGTGCGCTGATGAAGGCACATCAGCATTCGTCGGGCTTACAGGTTGCCGACCAGGTGTATGGGTGTATAGACATCAGTGAACGCGAATGCATCACACACACACACCAACGTACATGCAGGAGTCAGGAAAAGGTTGAAACTCCTAATCGTTCTACACTGTTTTAATACTCCACAGTCACGAGGACATCACTAAGTACATTGTCACAGGTACGGTACACAGCAAAATAGGACACATCTCATAAGCACCAAATCCATGTGCAGTTAAGTGCATAGCATACAAAATCCCACGCACAACAGTTGCATAAGTACAGCAGTTCATAATGATAAAGTTTCCTGGTCCAAATTATCCCTACAGTAAAGGGAACTGCCTATATCGCAGTACAGTAATATCTGTATCGTCAGACTCAACATAACTCATGGGAGAAAAACACCTTCCCTATAATAATAATCTGTCGACCTTCACAAATCTCATTATCGGAGATATCAACACATAACGGCCTATCCATGGCCCGAAAGAAATCTTTAACAACGTATGTTCTGCAGAATATATTTAAGCCTTTATATCCATGGCTTTATAAAATCTTAGGAAATATCAAAATCCTTTTCACCAAAACAATTCTCTATATCGGGACACGCTGACCATAATCGTCAGTCCCTTCTCTAAGCTATCTCAGCATTCGAATGTCACGAAAAATCTCCCCGCCTAAAAAACCGTTAAATAAAAAAACTTCATCCCCGCGCAAAAACACCGCTGAGCCGTGAACTCAACTCATCTAGAAGGTTCGAGAGGATTCCCGATCCTAAAAGTAGCAACTCAAGGGTGATAATAAAAATCCGGCCTGTACTTACAAGTATTTTACTGATAAACTCCCCTTTACTAGAATTAGGACTTAACAGTCTACACCACCCCTTTTCTTGACAAAATGCATCAAAGAAAAATATAGAGGTCGATAAATTACTAATCTCTACACATAAGAATCACACTATGTAAAGTCATGTTTACAACATGAACCAAAGAAGGATAAAAGTACATGTAAAGTACAAACGAAGTGAAGTATAGAAAAGTAAAGAGATAAACATACGAAGTACAACAACTTCAAAGGGATATGCAGTATGACGTATAGACTAGCCATGACATCAAAAGTAAAAAGTGAAAAGAACAGATGAAATACAAGAGGAATGAGCAGTAAAGAAAGAAAGCCATGCAATCAGAATAAAGAAAACAATGATATATCAAGGAAAAATAATTACATAAAACAATGCATTATATAAATGAACACCATATAGTACAATAGCATCCATTACAAAAAACAATGATAATCTAAATCAAGAATAAGTAATTAGCTATTATGAAAAAAAAATAGCCTGTTGTGCATGACAACCAAGTTAATACGCTCATGGAGTAACAAATAAGGAGCACATAATGGACATCAAAATAAACAACACCATTATACAAAGCTATAGGTGACGCACAATCAAGCGTCAGGTGAGGAAAAAATGCACCCCAACCTCAGAAAAAATATCTTCTCAAAGTACCGATATCGTATACAGTTACCTCCTAGCGCACAATCACGCGCCGGGCAAAGAAAAATATTACAATGCCAGAAAAAATACATTCTCTCATGTCTTCATATTTCTCAAAAGTACAATATTGAAATGAAACGCAATGATCAATCAAGTCAAATTAGTATAATCATTACCATAGTAATACGTTCATCATTTCAAAACTCAGAAGTATACGAACAATATAGTAATGCCATGGTGCGTAACGATGAACCAACATATTATCATAAAGAAGTTACATCATATCCTAATATATGATACTATCTAATTCGCTATACTATACTAATATACAATATCATCAGCTATCTCCAACAAGTTACATATATATAAGATGACAAATTCTAATGATCCAGGAGCATCCTGTCAGTCGAAAGCCCAAAAACATCTAGAGAGGCGACAAACTGGTTCCACAGGAATGGCAATTCTTGCGACAATTCCAACGGTTAACATCTCAAACATATAATAAAGTAGCTGAGACTCTCATGGTAAAGCATACGCTGTGGAAAAACACAAATGGAAAACTCTGTTTGGTAAAGGTAAGACTTTATGATATACAACAGCTAATTCTATAGTAACCCTATCAACTGTGGCTGTGTAAACTCCCGGCCCCTGTATGGAGATAATCAAACCTTCCTCCGTTACACCAGAAAGAGTAACAGAGAAAGTAGCACACATCGAACTTGGAATAATAATCATACAGAGTGTCAAAAGTGTCCGAGACAAATAGTAGTGTGCAATAATGTATGGTAAAGTTATGAATATACAAGATATCGACATAAATAGGCAAATCCATAAGATGGTAATAATGACTAAGAGTGTCATGATGGTTGACAATCTGCAATTTTGCGCAAGACAAAGGAAATGCAGTAGACAAAGGCGTACATCTTAAAGGCTGAACTGAAGTCATAGCCTGTGTACTGGGCAAAGAAAAAAGTAAGGAAGATATAATAAAGATGTAAAAGCATACAGTAGTAAACTTGGACCAACGTCGAAGTTTAAAAGAAAAGCAGTAAGTACGACAAAAAGTCGCAAAAGACGAAGATACTGAGCTAACCGGTCCAGCAAGAAAAGTAAAGAAACTCATAAGGTATAGATATGTACTAACAATTAAGTTCGAACATGTGGCAAAGAAGACACTAGTCATAGCGGAAAAGAAGTTGTAAACAAAATCACTGGATGTAGATTCAGTTGTAGCTATAAAGTTAGTGTGTGTGTCAGTCAAAACTGAAGGATCTTCTTCTATGATAGTAGCTAAAGAAGAATCAAAGTTAGAGTAACGACGTACTGAGGTATGTCGTACTGGGCTAAAAGAAGCACCAAAATTAGTATGATGAACAATTGTATCACCAATACTGCAAGATTGCACAAAATTAGCAGAATGTATGACGTTTACAGTATCTACCTGGTGAAAAGATTTTGGCATAGTCCCTAAGGTGGACGTAGTACACATTTCACCATATTACCAGTTGCGCAAGATGGATGGACTAGAGACTGTCTAATCCCAACAGTTGTGCATCCAGAATTCAAAAGAACTGAGACTGGATTATTATTCACCAATCCTTTATGTAAAGTAAGAGACCCTCTTCCGTCGTGTGCCGCTAAGGCAGGAAGAGCGGGTAGAGGATGACCGCAACTCAAGGTAGTTATAGCTGTAGGTTGGAACAAAGTTGTGCACTCCGGGCACTGAGATGCTCTCTCGAAATCGAAAGCAGAGCAAGCAATAGTGTTAGAGACACCATTATCATTGTTACCTTGATCATTGACAACCTGGGGCTCTTGTTGAGCAGAGTTATCATGGCAATACGATCTATTATTATTTGGAGATCTACTGTCATATCGCGATCTATCATTTTGAGGTCTACCATCATATCGCGATCTATCACGACTATTATCTCTATTGAGAGCATTGTTATTCGCTCTATTAAAACTATTGTTCTGATTTGAACCCCAGTTAGCATTGTCGCAATTACTATTTCCCCTTTGATCAAAATATCTGTTAGGTGGATCTTGTTGTCCTCGAGAAAAATTATTGTAAGGTTGATAATCTCTATTATAGTTACCTCTTCCAATATTTCCATAATTATTGGGACCAAAATTTTGAGGACCGTTAAATTTTCTCCAATTTCTTGAAGAAGGAAAATCACTACGTGATGGACCCCATTGGTTCTGTCTAAAATTTTGATTATCTCTCCTACCAAAATTGCGTTCAGCACTTTGAGATCTACGTCGCAAATTAGGACCATATGGTATTGCTGAAGTCACGGGTAAACCTTCTTCGACTTTAGAATTGCTTACTGTTACATTTGGATGTGCCGTGACATATTGGCGACAGTATTGTTCCATATCTTTCATATTTGGAGGTTTTCGCTCATGTAGAAAGGAAAGAAAAGATTTATTCACTGACGACATAACTTTGTCACGAAGCAGTAAGTCCATAAGGGCTTCATATGTGTGTTCAGTTTTTGAAAGTTCAACCCAACGTGAAAACGTAAGGCGAATAATTGATATAAAGTCTGAAAAATCTTTCCTTGTCTCTGGCAATAGAGACTTAAAGCGTAGGCGATAACCTTCTTCATCCAGTTGGTATTTTTTAATAAGGTCGCTCTGACAACATCATAGTTATACATGTCAGGACCTTCCATCATACTTATAGAATTTAAGGCTTCACCCTTAAGTATGTTCATAAGTTGTGCAACATATTGCGTCCTGTCTATCTTATGAGATTCGCATGAAAGTTCAAATCTATTTAGATAGAATGAGATATCGTCGCTGGCAGGGTTGAAAGCACGTAATTTAATATCATGAGGTTTAGTATTTGCCTTATTAGAAGTTGTTTGATTGCTTGTCTCATTTTGAGTATTACCCATATTTACTACCTTTATTTTCTCCAGTTCCATAGCTAAGACTCTTTCGTCGTGTAATCTTTTCCATTTCCATTTGAAATTTTCTCTCATCTGCCTGCATTTGCAATTTCATATTTTCAGCTTCCATTTTCTGTTTCTTATCTTCAGCCTTCTGCGCCTTGGCATATTCAACAAGTGCGAAATCTTTTACTTCCTCATTAGTCATCCCAAGAGATCTCCCTTGCTCAATGAAATAATCAAAAGTAGACATAATGCTGTATTATGAGGTATATAACTTATATAAATATACCTGTAGAAACTCACTCTATCCCAACTCAGTGGGTGACAAGTCCTTGCTCAAGAACTTGTATAATTACCTTATTTATAAATAATATAATTAATCACCTATATATTTATTGTGCATTATAATATTGACATTGTATGAAAAACTAGATAATACAAACAAGAGAGACAAAGACAGGATATAAAGAACAAATGACAACGTTCGCAGGAATCAACTAAAGTAAAAAAGTAGAAATAAAGTGAAAAAATATTGCAAAGCTTGCAACGACAGCTGCGAATAGTATACAATACAAATGACAAAACAGTGTATAAACGAATATAACTCAAAGATAGAAAGGGGAAGAAGACGTTCACAAACAAATTAATCAAGAACTAAAGAACAGAGGAAAATATAACGAAAACAACACTAAGTCATCTCGTAACACCTAAACAAAAATAAAGATGACTAAATTCGGCGTAAACAGAGTATGCCCAGAATTATGTCATGGGATTTTTTACGAACGAATTTAGACACACAGTCCCTATAGAACGCTTTCGTAGGCCCTCGGTGAAGTGGGATATATCCTACGAAAGTCTCCACCCAACCTTCCCGCTGAAATATGACATATAAAAGAAAGAAACATATAACATGGAAAACAAGGAATATCAATAGTTTATGTACTGATGAAGGCTTTACTAACTATACAGTGGCACATACAGTTTACAAAAACAAACAGCCACTTATCTTCAACAATGAGAAATCCTGGCCTCCACAACAGCAACAATGATGCACTAAGTAAATCCAGACTGAAGAAATCCAAAGGTGATCACTCCTAGAATTTTGAGGTAACAGCGGCCTTCAAACAAAACTCCAGACATCGGGTGCTGACATCATAAGTTGGCTGGAACACTGTGAGACTTGAGTTATATAACTTGTACAGTAGACTCTTTTATTAGTTGGTAACACCCCAAAATGCTGTCTCACCACTGATAATTATCTATATTGTTAGAGCTGTGGTTCAGGAAGGATGGTAATGTCAATGTTATTGTAGGTGCGCCGATGAAGGCACATCAGCATTCGTTGGGCTTACAGGTGGCCGACCAGGTGTATGGGTGTATAGACATCAGTGAACGCGAATGCATGTAGTTCTAACGAAAGTCAACAATAGTCACACACACACCAACGTACATGCAGGAGTCAGGAAAAGGTTGAAACTCCTAATCGTTCTACACTGTTTTAATACTCCACAGTCACGAGGACATCGCTAAGTACATTGTCACAGGTACAGTACACAGCAAAATAGGACACATCTTATAAGCACCAAATCCATGGGCAGTTAAGTGCATAGCATACAAAATCCCATGCACAACAGCTGCATAAGTACAGCAGTTCATAATGATAAAGTTTCCTGGTCCAAATTATCCCTACAGTAAAGGGAACTGCCTATATCGCAGTACAGTAATATCTGTATCGTCAGACTCAACATATCTCATGGGAGAAAAACACCTTCCCTATAATAATAATCTGCCGACCTTCACAAACATCTCATCTATCGCAGAATATATTTAAGCCTTTATATCAACTTTACAGCCATTATATCCCTTCTCTAAGTCCTTCCTCCTCTATCTCAGCCTCCCCCTCTCAATGTCAACTCAAAAAAACACCGCTTGAGCCGTGAACTCAAAAATATCTAGAAGGGAGAGGATGATAATAAAATTCCGGCCTGTACTTACAAGTATTTTACTGATAAACTCCCCTTGACTAGAATTAGGACTTAACAGTCATCTTTAAAGAAATTAAACTTCATCCGAATCATAATCAGATATCTCTGAGAAATTGATAATCAATCTCGGCTGAATAAAAGACAAAGCATTATTCCTTCAAATATTCCTCTTCCTCTTGTAACACATGGTTCTCACATTTCTTCCAATAATCTCTGGCTATATTGGAGATGGCGGCTTTTGTAAGTATATAATAGTCCTCTTTTGTGGGTTTGCAATAGAATGATATAGTTTTCCTTGAGTAGCTTCATTGCAAAATACTTAAAAATCCTACTTGTGATTTGCTGTAATGTCATAAAATGTACTCGCAGACTCATTTTCCCAACTTAACCACACAATACTTTTTGTAGACACGCCACTGATTGACAATGTGTGCGTAACACCGGATATAAACTGTTTTATGTTCAAGAAGTGCATTTTCACGCAATTTCACGCTAAAATCATGCCAATTGTTTGATAAACCAAAAATGTGCAAATGAGGTCGTATAATTTACTGTAGACATTTCAAAATGTGTGTGTGTGATGTGTGTTGGCAAGTAGGATTTTGATATTATATCGCAAAGAAACGAAAATTGAAACCAATGACCGCATTTTAATGAAAAATTTAATTCATAGGGTCTATACCATTTGAAATTCACACACAAAGTTTCACTTATATGCGTTATATATTCGTTGAGATATAGCATTTTGACGTTGGGCAAAGCTAGTGAAACGTGCTATAGCAGTTTTCAGGAGATCCCCTTTAGCCAATGAACTGTAAACCACGGAAGATGCAACGCTGATTGGCGATGAGGCGAAACGCTCGCCATTTTTGCTCTCCAAAAAGACAGCGGCCAATAGATAGAGAAAACGTTTATGAAACGTTTTTTTAACATCATAATTGCTGTTTAGCTTCCTGGGGTGCATAGGCATTCAACAAATACACGTCAATCTTCCTGTAGTGTACCAACTGATCATGGTGTTTCCAAGCGTTATTTTTCCTTTAAGTTTGTCTCCGAATGTCTAGTCCATGTCACGTTAGGCTTCCTTCTATTTCTCTTTACCATAAATATTTTATAATACGGACTGCTATAAATGATTAAAGCACTTACTGTATTGAAAACAGGATTCTGTGAAATGACAAGACCACAGTGCCACTTTATCCGCACTGAAACTCTGGCCGACATAGTTTATTACTGCTATAAATATTATTGTCAGCTGTGTTCTTCATTTTTTCTTTTTCCTCTCGATTCAGTAATAACTGACAAGTCAAACTTTTGTGTAGCTTTTATTAAATAGTACAGTTTAAACCATTGTTAATTATAGTTTTATTATTATTATTATTATTATTATTATTATTATTTTTAAATATATAAATTTGCTGATATCACCGCCTTGGTTTGTCGAATCGAACAGAAAATAGAAGTAGATATAATAAATTGGGAAGCTAAAGTCCCTAAACAACAACAACATAAATTCAAGTTCGTTGATTTTTTTTTTTTTTTTCCTGAAGACGATTGTCGACTCAATAGAAATAGGCAATGCTTTGAAGTTACGTTTGTATTATCACGTAAGCGCAATAACGGGACCTCTAAAATTGTGACCAGATAATTCTTCTGAAAGACACAATAACCATAGAAACAACAGATATATCAACATATGAAAGCAAGGAATAGATAAGCTTATGTGTACACTGCCGGGTGTGGGTAACCCTTTGCTTAGATTTATAAGAATTGAAAGGCAATCTGCTCAAATCTATCTGTAGATGTATCGTACACACATATCCTAAATATAAAAATCTACACATAAATCACAGCCTGCAATATAATATATTTATTCATATCTATCGACACCTATAAGCATCTAGGTACTTATCACATTATCATATCTATCTATCCTCATCCTATATTCACTACTTGTCTCATCTGTTTATTGCTATCTATCTATCTGTCTATCTATCTATCTATCTATCTATCTATCTATCTATCTATCTATCTATCTATCTATCTATCTATCTATCTATCTATCTATCTATCTATCTATCTATCTATCTATCTATCTGTCTGTCTGTCCCACCCTCCGTTCGTCTGTCTGTCTCTGTCTCTGTTTATTTACGTCGATACGTCTATATCTACCAATCAACATGTGCATATTTACATCCATCTTCTTATCTCTCATTTGTTGTCGTCTATAAATTCACACTTGTTTCACGGTCCTTATGCAACTATGTATCATATCTTACTATTTGTATACTTATGGTTGTCATTCTACATCTGTGTTTTGACATCAGTATACATCTGGAATTACTTGTTAAGCATACATTATTTAAACTATTGTTCTATAATAGTTGCTACAAAATATTGTAAAAAATTATTTTCGGAAAATGTTTTCGCTGACGTTGTATATTTTGTTTCAGTGGTGACGACTGTGTTGAGCGCTTGTCCGAGAGACGTGTCCACAAAAACCCACTCCTGCTTTACTTCATACAGCTTTCACTTTCAGAACATGCAGAACAGCCCTCAGAAACTTTGCTGCGGTGTCGACGTGGAAACTCTGAGGGCATTTTGCCAGTAAGTTGTTTAATGCTGTTGTCTCTGGTGTTGTGTTGTTTAATGATGTTGTCCCTGGTGCTGTATTGTTTAATGCTGTTGTCTCTGGTGATGTGTTGTTTAATGCTGTTGTCTCTGGTGATGTGTTGTTTAATGTTGTTGTCTCTGGTGTCGTGTTGTTTAATGCTGTTGTTGTTTGTGTTGTTTTGTTTAATGCTGTTGCTGCTGGTGTTGTGCTGTTTAATGCTGTTGTTGGTGGTGTTGTGTTGTTTAATGCTGTTGTGTTGTTTTATACTGTTGTTGGTGGTGATGTGTTCTTTAATGTTGTTGTTAGTGCTGTTGTGTTGTTTAATGCTGTTGTCTCTGATGTTGTGTTGTTTAATACAGTTGTCTCTGTTGTTGTGTTGTTAATGCTGTTGTTGCTGGTGATGTGTTGTATAATGCTGTTGTCTCTGATGTTGTGTTGTTTAATGCTGTCACGGATTGCCTCCCTGCTTTGCAGTAGTGGTCCACCAGTGGCCAAAACTCAAGAGTGTCCAAAATGGGTCGTCAAGGGTGTCTATCTTCGCACAAGATTACTCTTGGCAGAGTTGTAGATAGAAAGGTAAAGACGCTTCTATCTGGAGGGCGTTTTCATAAGATATTTCCGAAGTCAAGAACAATGCTGTATTGGCTGAGCTATTGTTAACTTATTATCGGTCCGCCGCCTTTTATGAAGAATTAAGCAATGGTTAAAGCCCGTACAAGCACCCAGCTGGTGTAAATCCAGCGAAATTCCCTTTTACTAGAATAGCTCTATAGACGTATTTACGAGTACATATATAAATATATATATATAAAATAGTCTTGCTCATACGCATGCATTCACACTTATAATAACTGAATCAACTAAGATTGTTATGTTGTAAAATAACATGTAACACATTTAATAATCAATTAGTTTTAACAGGTAAAAATAAATAGAATGATGGTGAATTTTAGATGAAAAATCAATTTGTCTGGGTTTTTTTTAAGGAAAAATGTTGCCTCGTTTTGGCGAGGCGCGTCCCGTTCAACCTAGCCGGTTATATTAGGGCGCATGTCCAAATATAAAAAACCTTTAGGTCTCGAGAATTAGTTACTCAATTTGTCTTCATCGAGACTGGATAGAAGGTTTATATTAAAGAATATTTTTGTCCTTTTGCTGGTGCCTTTTTATAAGCACTTAGCTGGTATACGTTAGTCCTGCAGCCACGGTTTTTGTAGATTCTTTTGTATGATGACTCTTCACAGTCTGATAGCTCAGTTCTTCGAACCGTCTGATAGTTTAGGACCACGATCTTTTAGATAAAATAAAAACAAATGCCTCTGCTAAGTACATTTGTGGGCTGCAAATTAACTGGCGCATGGTCTCGCTGTCCACCCACCAATGTTATTCTCTAGGAATAATTATTCTTGAGTATACACAGCGTAACTCAGGGAAGATGATTAGAAATCACCAATATTCTTCTGGGTATTTAAATGGGGAAATATGTGCTTGGACAGCGCGAAAAGCAATGATTTGCCTGAATTACAAGTAACAAGGTAAATATATCTCACAAAATGATATGATACACTTGATGCACACGTGATGTAATCATCACTCATCACTGCTCCAGTCGGAGTCTGGGGTCACCTCTGCTGTCTGTTGTATGTACGACTAGCAAGAAGAAATCACCAGCTATTGCTGTAGTGGTTTATGAATATACTATTTTCATACGTTGAGATTGCCAGCATCATATATATATATATATATATATATATATATATATATATATATATATATATATATATATATATATATATATATATATATATATATATATATATATATATATATAACCGTAAATAAATATTAGACACACATAAAGGTATGTTTTCAGGCACTCGTAAGAAATAAAGAAGACGAACACTAGACAACAGAAAAACAACAGACGTGAGTGGCTTACCCAGGACTCGAACCCAGGCCCTTCCGTGCGACAACCCCGCTTAGCTATGCAAGCGAATCACACTATCCTCCCTGCCATCTAGGCATCACCGCTGACAAGATAAGTGCAGGGACATATATATTCAAAAAGAATTAATACATATTAGTAAACCTACCTACTACTGTCATTGTTCTGATGATGCTACCGTTCGCAATAATCTTGTTGTTTATGAAAATATCTGTCATTTCTTTGCGAAGATCTTTCCCCCCGCCCCACCCCCCCCCCCCCCCCGCCCCCCCCCCCCCCCCCCCCCCCCCCCCCCCCCCCCCCCCCCCCCGCCCCCCCCCCAACCCCCCCCCCCCCCATCCCCCCCCCCCCCCCTCCCCCCCCCCCCCCCAATCGCTCTTTCTGGCGCTTTTAATTCTTCATATTTCTTATAGTAACCTTGGTAAGCCTTCCTTCCATATGTTTTCTAAGGTACTGACCATTGGCGATCCTGGTAGGCCGACTGTATCAAGCTATTCTTGCTCTGTTGAACACATTATTTGTCAGCCCATAGTATTAAGTCTTCTTCATTACATGAATGACTTTACTCATGCTACTAAATCTTTTGATTCCCTTAGGTATACGTAGGAGCTGCAGGAAATGGTTGATACAATAGTGACAGAAAGTGAAAGTAAAGGCCTCAACCTTAGTAGCAAATAGACATAAGTAATGGTCGTCTCAAAGAGCGTCCCCAGAAAGTAAATGGAAATGTTTTAAAACAAGTCAATAAATTCAAATACCTGAGCATTAATAACAACTAATCGAAGATGCATCTCAGAAGTGAAGATGTCACATGGTTAACCCAAGGGATAACCAGGAAGAGTTTATCTTGGTTGCACAGGAGTTATCCCTGGCTCTGAATTGCATTGCAACCCGGTAAAGATAGACTGTAGAAGCAGAGGAAGGCGAATTTAGGAATTTGGGATACGTTCCTAGAAGATAGACCCAGTGATTCAGAATCCCGTGACACTATCGCCTCTACTAATCTACCTATCTCTCCTATAGCTCGCGAGCACCCAACACCTCTCTCACCTTGAGTGAACAGAAGAGTAAAAAGAACTGTACGTCTCTCATCCACTTTCTTTCCTTTTCTATTTATGTTACTAACTTGTGTTGGTAACGAAAACACGATTACAATATTTATTGAATAACTATATGTAGCACAACAACCCAAAGAATAATACATATGCAATGACAACTAAATATAACTTATACCTGGAAAAGTAGGTGGTAATTAATGCATAAAATACGCAGTCTTCTCTTAATTCTATACTACGCCGTAACTAGGTGATGATGTTGATGATGAATGTAGCCTAATACTAAATTGCTAATTAAGTTATCCACTGCCTGAACGCAGAAAGATATTTCTTTTCCTTGATCTGTTCCTGGCCAGATCCAAACCTCAGAAATGAGGTATCTGAGGAAGGCGGTTGAAGTAACAAGAAGAGACATGGTCCGCAACCAGACGATACGTCAAGGCCTAAAAACCCAACCCCTGCAGACCCAAGTAGAACAATCCCAGCTGAGATGGTTTGGCCATGTCTGAAGATCGGCTACCACGGCAAGCATGGAAAACTAAGAGCCAGGGATTCAGACCTCCAGGACGACCCAAAGTCCGCTGGGAGGACAACATTAGACAATCTGTGAAGGACCGAGGACTAGAATGGAACCAAGCCAGGAGGAAGACAGCTGATAGAATAGTATGGCGCTCTCTCTTACAAACCTCTACACCTCACGGTAGAAGAGGAACAACTAAGTAGTAAGTAAGACCTATTCCTGAATGTCACTGGGACCGTTGGCGTTCGTTCACAATAGGCATGCCTTTGTCTGGATTCATTGAGATTACAATAGCATTGTCCGCTCAACCGTCTTTCTGGTGTCGATTAAATGAGCTATATTCTTTCCCAAAGCAAGGTTTGACAATGTAACCAACGGCCTTGTTGCTGTAGTGTTAGATTATCTTGAAATGAATATCTAAGCGACAGAGTCTCCGGGTTGTGGTCAGTGGTCAGCTTGCTGTGATGGCGTTTTGAGAGTGTGTCAATACTGATGCACATTAAAAACGCACCACCTGTATAATCCAGGATCAGAGTGTGAAATGTAAATATAAGTGTTTACATATTTGGAATCTTTATTCATTTTCCCATGAATCCATGCTGGTCATTAATTAGTACATTTGATTGTTATTAAATTCATTGCATTCTGTGCAGGCAAGGGAGAAAACCAAAAATGCAACCAATAAAAAATTTCATTCACACTATCCTCAGTATCTGGTATGTCCACCGTGTGCTTGCAAACAAGCTTTGCAGCGGCTTCGCATGGAACGCACAAGTCTCTGGAGGAAATTCCTGGCAATCAAGTCCCATTCACGTGTAAGAGCAGCTTCGAGCTGTTGCAGATTAGCTGGAGAACCTTGCCTGTAGACTCTGCGTCCAAGCTCGTCCCACAGATGTTCTATGGGGGACATGTCTGGTGATAGGGCAGGCCAATCAATCGTCACAATGTTCTGCTGCTGTAGATATTGCTGCGTAATGCATGCGGTGTGCTCACGTGCGTTATCCTGCAGGAGAAGCTGCAAGTCTGGATAATTTGTGAACGCAGGAGCAACCAATGCATCCAGAACCTCATCTCGATATGTCGCAGCATTAACATTTCCACGGAAGACGTGAAGAGGCAAGCGATGGTGAAAACTGAATCCTCCCCAAATGTGAATACTGCCACCTCCAAATCGGTTGTGCTGACGAACACAGCAATCTGCAAAGCGCTCGCCACACCGTCGCCAAATCCGCATACGTCCATCAGCAAAGGATATGTTGAATCTGCTCTCGTCTGTGAATAGGACAGCATTCCACTACAGTCTAGTCCATCTGACATGTTGCTCTGCCCATTGCAGGCGCTGCTGACGATATCTGTGAGTCAAGTTTGGCCCAACATAAGGTCGTCTTGCAGTAAGGCCTGTATCTCTGAGTCATCGTATGACTGTCATTCGAGAGACTTGCCCACGTCTACCCACTATTGCTCTTACTGTTTGACTTGCCGGGAGAGAACGATTCCTTAGGTGACTCAGCACAATATGACGATCTTGCGCAGGGGTAGTAACTCGTGGTTGGCCACTCCGAAGTCTATCCCGGGCACTGCCAGTGGTTCCGTAACGTTCATTGACACGTACAATAGTGCTGTGGTGGCAATTCATCCTTCTGGCAATGGCCCGCGAGCTCATTCCGGTCTCCAACATACCAATGGCTCGTTGGCGGTCGTTTTCAGATAGTCGTGGCATTTCAAGCACATGTACTGGGTGTTTTGTCTCAACGGCCTTTTTTTACCGAGTATACTGCCACAACGCGTACACATTTTCAGGGTCATAGCTGTTGGGAATCGTGTTGCACGTGTAACTTTCATTGTTTTCATGTAGTCTGTACACAAACCCGTGGGTTGAATCATGCACTTTCCATTCCAGCAGCCATTCGCTCTCTACCTCATGACAAACACGGGGAAAATCCATTCCCACACCTTTTTTTCCAGCTTCTCGGCATCAGTATATATAATAGTGGTGCGTTTTTAATGTGCTTCAGTATATATATATATATATATATATATATATATATATATATATATATATATATATATATATATATATATATATATATATATATATATATATATATATATATATATATATATATATATATATATATTTATTTATTTATTAATATGTTGGCGTGGCAGTTTACTTGTAGAGTATGTCCTTTACACCTGGTAATTTCGGATCTCAATATTTTGTGAGGGCTGATCTTTGTGACACGCTCCAGTAAAATGGTAACTTCTGCTTTCAATATTTTCCTTGGGCGGCTAGTTGTAAAATCGTCCGTTACGTGGTAACTTCTGATCAATATTTTGCTTCTGTGGGTTTGGTGCCTGGATAGCGATATATGTATATATTCTGTTTATGCGACGACCCTGCGCTGTATTTGCTGTGGGTCTCTGCAGTAGGGAGATACGTGTCGTAGTAGTATATCTAATTGGCCCTACTTCTTAGCTTGTCTTAAAACGCCAGCCAGGGTAATAAGACGACAGGCGACGTTATCGTAGAGCTTCCCGATCTTGTCTTCACCACTGGGATGGATACAATAATAAAGGCCTCATAAGTACCCCGACAGTTTACGCTATGCATGTGCTGTGTGTGTTTTTCTGGTATGTGCAATCTTATAAATATAATGAATCTCTGCGCTGTGTTTAATGCACCGTTTATGTGGTAGTGTAAGAAGTAATAGTGTGGGAAAGAGTGACTGGTATTTACAGTGTTATATTCATGGAAAAAACTATATTTAACTGAAACTAGAATAGATGTATGTTAGTAATTTACAACTGAATGGGTGTATATTAGTACACTAACCTTGGCTCCGTATAAAGAATCACTGAACACGCGTGCTATTCCCGGCCTGGCAAGAACTCACACTGTGTCAAACTCTTCCCACTTGACGAGTAGTCTACGGTTAATCAAATTGGCTGGCGGACTGCTCTTCTAGCAATCCCAAAGGACGGGTTTTCCTGAGTTATATGTTGAGAATATGGCCTCTCTCTGTGTCCTTCTGATGTCTTGAAGTTTCTCTAATCTTTTCGAAATGTTCTGTTCCATATTTGTTTTAGTCAAGACGACCGGTCTCCATCCGTCTTTCCCTGGTCATTGATTCTCCCATTGTTTAACCAAATATTTCCTTCCTCGTCCCGTGGGAAATGTTTCAAAACCAAATAATACATTCGTATTAGTGCCTTTCATCTCCTTCGCTACTTCACTCGAGTACAAACAAACCCCGTCATGTTGTGTCGGCCCAATTCATTGTTACTTGGGACATAATTGTGCCAATGTCGGGTGTTCTCCTTGTTATGTACACCATCTATTGCAAAATTGGTTGCTTTCCCATGAGATGAAGAGAACGTTGCCGGTCGTGGACAATAGGTATTCAAAATCGAAATGTCGCCTTACTCGCGTCTCTCGATAGGAGAGCAGAATAGCTCAGGTAAAAACAGCGTTCTATAAAATGAAGAGTATTTTATGCAACATTTCTTTGTCATTGGAAGTAAAATAGAGAATTCTTCGGTGTTATATAGAACCAATCCTGACATATGGGAGTGTGTCATGGACAATTAGTAAACAAGTAGGGAAGGCACTAGAGGCCCCAGAGATATGATTTTACAGAAGAATGTTAAAAATACCACGGACAGCCAAAAAGAGTAATGATGATGTCCTGAAAGAGGCCAATGCACAAATGAAACTTATTTCACAAGTTAGACAGAAGCAATCCATTTTTTTTAGGTATGTTATACGAAGAGGAAAGCTAGAATATATCGTAACAACAGATAAGAATGAAAGAAAAAAGAGATAGGGGAAGACAAAAAGAACAAATACTGGACAGTTTGACATCGTAGCACGGAAAAAAGTCAACAGCAGAGTTGATAAATTGTACTGGAGACAGGGAGTTGTGGAGAGACATGATCTCGAACGCCACTAGGCATGGTACTTGAAGAAGAAGAAGAAGAAGAAGAAGAAGAAGAAGAAGAAGAAGAAGAAGAAGAAGAAGAAGAAGAAGAAGAAGAAGAAGAAGAAGAAGAAGAAGGTATACTTATCGTCTTTTCATTTCGGATATTTGCTAGCTTTTTAAATTTATAATACACTCCGATGGGCTTAAAGTGCTTCAGTTTTACTCGACCGGCTCATTAATCCTTCTGTAGAGACGGGTCCTCTTCATCGCAATGAGAAGTTGGTGCTCACTCTTAATTCTTTAAAATCTAATGGGCAGTTTCTCTTAATATGTTAGCCGTGCTGCAATGGGCACTAAAATTCCCTAGTTACCTCTTGCTTTTTCATGGATCACTTCGAATACTATACTTGATTTTTCAGAGTTAAGATGGCTAGACTACTGATTTTTACCGTGCTACATTTGATGATGTTATCACAGATATGTCCGAGGAGGACCTCCGTAGTATATTTATTACGTCAATAATTTCAGTCCTGCCATCAAGTTAATTTCTCATATTTCCACCACCTCAGTAAACGTTTTTGACCTTACGGTAAGGATTTGTGCTCCTGGTCTTAAAACATATGTCTGTTACACACCTACTGACGCTCTCACCTTTAAATCTGTAAAAATTATATTCCTTTCTGTCAATGTCTCCATTTGTGTCGAATGTGTGGGTAACGATAATTTCTGGGAATGAGCTCACGATATGCTTCGGTTCTATCATTGTCACGGGATTTGCCTTCCCTTTGCTCTGCAGTAGGGGTCCACCAGTGGCCAAAACTCAAGAGTATCTAAAATGGGTCTTCGGCCTGGTGCTGACGAGCGTTTTCTTGCTGCGCGTATCTCGCACGGTTTTTTGACCGAATCGCAGGGTAGTGCAGACAAGCGTATTTTTGCCGTGACCTCTCGCCTAAAAATAGATTTCCAGACTGGCACTTCCGCAATTCAGATATGAATTTCGTGGAATTAGCATGTCTGTCGTTGCTTGTAGTACGAGCACGCAAGAAAAAACGACAAAAAAGACGATTCTGGGTACATCCACAGATATATATATATATATATATATATATATATATATATATATATATATATATATATATATATATATATATATATATATATATATATATAAATAATAAATCTTGAGCTTTGTTTTAGGTAAATTACATTTACTTAACGTGACATAGCAACAAAAACAAAACATAAGAAAGAGAAGACGAAGAAGAAGATAATGGAGAAGACGAACAAGAAAAAGGGGACACAGAGGAAGATGAAGGAGGAAGATGAAGAAGAAGGAAGAGAAAGAGAAAACCAAGAAAAAAGAGGAGGAGGGGAAAAAAGAAGGGGAAGAAGGAAAAAAGAAAAGGAGATGCAGGAGAAGAAGGAAGAGCAGAAGAAGATTATGACGAAGTCGAAGAAAAAAGAATGAGAAGAAAAAGATGAAAAAGAGGAAGAAGAAGAAAGGAAAAAGAAGGTGGAATAGAAGAAGAAGAAGCAGAAGGAGGAGAAGAAAAAGGAGTGAAAAAGAAGAAAAAGGAGTAGGAGAAGGAGGGGGAGGAAAAGGAAAAGAAAAAGAGGATGAAAAGAAGGAGGAGAAATATCAGAGAGAAGAAGAAAAAGAAGAAAAAATATAAGAAGAAGAAAATATAGAAGAAGGATGAGGAGAAGCAGAAGAAGTAGGAGATGAAAATGAAAACGAACAAAAAAGAGGAATAGGAGAATAAGTTGGAATAAGGAGAGAGAGAGAAGTATAAAAGAAGTAGAAGGACAAATACGAGAAAGAGGAGAAGAAGAAGATGAAGGAGAAGACGAATGGAACCAAACGGAACCCCATCACACAATTAAATGTTAAAAACTCGAGCACCACTAATGTTACTGCGTAATCACGATCCGCCTAAAGTAAGTAACGGATTCGAAATAACTCATTTTCACGCAAATGTTCTTGATAAATCCAAATTCAAAATAGAAATGCCACGACAGTGTACAACGCAAGTTCGTCGCTAACATACTTGGTCACGTGATAAAGTTCAAGGTTAGCCAAAAACACCGGCGATACGCGAAGAAAATGGAACCAGTTGCGTTTTTTTTCTACGCAGCGGGAAAAACCTCGCTTGTCTGTCTGCTTTCTCTAAATCCCTACTGTTTCATTTTCCACGCGCGAGATACGCGCAGCAAGAAAACGCTCGTCTGCACCCTGCATTCAACGGTGTCTACCTTCGCACAAATTTACTCTTGGCAGAGTTGTAGATAAAAGGATAATGATGCTTTTGTAACAGGGAGTTCGAGTGTCAAAAATCCGGTTTCAAACATTTGCATGAGGAAAATCCTTACTTACGTACTTAGTCGTTCCCCTTCTACCGTGAGGTGTAGATGTTTGGAAGAGAGAGCACCAGACCATTCTATCAGCTGTCTTCTTCCTGGCCTGGTTCCATTCTAGTCCTCGGTCCTTCAAAGATTGTCTAATGTTGTCCTCCCAGCGGACTCTGGGTCGTCCTGGGGGTCTGGATCCCTGGCTCTTTGTTTCCCATGCTTGTCATGGTAGCCGATCTTCTCCCATTCTCTTCATGTTACTGCAACCACCTTCCTCAAATACCTCATTTCTGAGTTTTGGATCTGGCTTTTGTGGGTTGTGGTCATTGCCCATGACTCGCCTCCATATGTCAAGACTGGGACATATTTGTAGCGGTATAAAGCCATCTTCGTTTTCTTACCAACCTTTCTCTTGCTGATGAATCCTCGATTTATGGCCTGAAAAAGTCTACAGGCTGCTGCTTTTCGAGTGGCCAACTCTTCTCTGATGCCTCCCTTTCTATCTATAATAGCTCCGAGGTATTTAAAGTGGTCGACCTGCTCCAGGACCTGTTCTCCCAGCTTAATCTGATGTACTCTTTCTTCTCGTGATATCACCATGGATTTTGTTTTAGAGCTGCTTATGACCATCACTCTCTTCTCCAATTCTTCCTTCCAGACTTGCAGGTTGGATTGGAGATGTGCCTCTGATTTAGCAATCAGGACAACATCATCAGCAAATGCCAGCTCTGAAATGAGGAAAATCCATGACATAAATTTAAATCAAAGGGCGAAAATCCGTGACTTATAGATTTATAATCAAAGGGCTATATCCATAATACACTGAAGTGGGGATCAACAGTTGTGTTTTACGCCTCTTGAGAAAAAGTTTTGACTCAAGCTTGGAGTTCTGTGAACTCGGCTAAGTTAAGCTTGCTCGGGATATTTATATTTCGAGTGAACTGTTTTGTTCTAGAAAGTTCAGAAAGAGTTGTAATGGTAAATCGAAGTTTGAAATATAGTCAGTGTAGCGAAATCTGTGAAACAATCGCTAAATTCAGTAAGATTTTACTTCTATGATAATAAATAAACCCGCCCGTGTGTGTGTGTGCCTATCGTCGTCCTCAAAGCCAGTAGAGCGCTGAATTGTATGCAGTAGTAATGCTTAGACAATGACCCCGCTGTCAAATCTTACACGCTTTCCTAGTTTCGTCCTTGAGACTTACAATTAACGCAAATCATTCAATATTACCGAAACGCCGTTTTGCAGACAGCTAAGTGTTCGTTTCAGTCAGAGTGAGAGAAGAAAACGTAGGAGGGAGAGATAGGGGTTGAATGAAAGCCTTGACAAGCGTTGGTTTTCGAATCGCATGCGACAAGGCGACGTCACAGAATTGGTTTGAAACACTACACGCGAGGGATAGGTTAGTGTTTGAAAAATAGACTACAGGCCTTAGTTACTGTCGTTAAGGGCATGTTTGAACATCTGCTATCGTTCGCTGTAGTTTTCTTAGAAAAAGTGAGAGAGAGAAAAATTGGAAAGGGGGAATGGTATGGAGTCCGTTTAAACTATCGTCTGCATTTCTAAAGTGAAACTAACTGTCACAATTGAACGTTAGTTGAAATAAATAATAGGGGACGATTAAAATGATAATATTTGGTTATTATACCTAACATGTTACTTAGTGTGATATATTATCTTGCCGTAGAAGAACCCAAAAATAATAAAATATGTTATTTGAATAAGTGTAGAAGGAAAAAGTAAATTATGAGGAAATGAAGAATAAAAACGATACTAGTGATATAATAAATAAAAGAATAAAAAATAGAACCACTGTGTGACAGACAGCAACAGGATCACTAATTACTTGTCAGAATTATAAACTTTTAGGATATAACTGAGATATTGATGAAGACAGATGGACGAACAGACTTGAATCTTTCTCAGTTTGCCCTGTAGTGGGGATAGAGGGGAAGTTAGTCCAAGATTTGAAATTTGAGTTCAGTTTGAATAAAAAAGACGCTAGAAGCCAAACAGTCCCTGATTGGCTGGAGTCTAATATACTAACGGAGGGATAAAACAAATTTGTAGTTAGTGTTCGAGGCCACTTGAAACAGAAATTTTCTACACTAAGGTTGTTCTACAAGCAAGATAATAGTACTATCTTGACTTTGCTGATCTGCACCAGCAAACGATCTGGATTTGACCATATTTATCGCAAATCAAACTTATTAGTATTAATATTTCTCTGATGCGGTAAGAAAGAAAACATTTATATCACCATTATATTATTATTATGTATGTATTATTGAATATGTATAAAAATTATGTGGGCAGAAGTTTATCTAGAGGGAAGTCAACATCAAACTTTGTGTTGTTTCACAGAGTTGTTAGGAAATATATTAACATGTTGTAGAAAAGCCAGACAGGCTTTAAGACATTTTGGGAGAAAGAAAAATTAAATATTGATGGGGAAATTGTTGTACAGTATTATGACATAAGACCAGGCAAACCACTGGCCGTCGTCTTCAGCAAGTCACCGTGATTGTACATGACTTGATATTATTAACTTAAAATGTTTCCTTTGTCAAGGAAAGTGTCAAACTGTAGTTTGAAGTTTATTTAACCATGAATGAGGTAACAAACCAATTAAGAACGTTAACTAATTGTTTAGTTACCATGCTGAGTCTGAATATGATTTAAAATGTTTAGTAGTTAGGGAAAGAGAGAGTTATATGAGAGGTTGAGTAGGACGCATTTATATCGTTCCAGAGTTTCATCTATGACTCAAAGTGAGCCCAGGTCAACCTATACCTGTCTATATTTCTGCATCTAAAGAATTGAGGCAGTATCGATTGTGTTCCTCCGTGTTATATTGCAAGAGCAGAATCCTTACTTGGCAGTGGAGGCGGGTGATCTAACCAAAATTCATCCTGTATACCAGGCACCACTCAGTTAAGAAATTGTCTCCGGGCACTTGATATATCAAACTCAGCTACTCTCAGTTCCCAAATGTGTATTAAATCATTCAGATTGTGATGAAGACAGACGTTCTTGAAATCAATACCCATTCATAGGCGCAAGAATAAATTGACACTGTTCCAGATTGACACATTTAATTACAGTTATGAATAAGAATATACTCAGTTATAAATTGAATTAATTTTATGTAAATACTTTGAATTAATATTTTGAGTGCAATATTCCGGTATACACAAAATTGTGATACTGGAACAAATAAATTGTAAAAAAAAAGATTTCACATTTAAAACTTAACTCTGGGTTTTGTTAATTACTTTTCATAGAGTTCTTAAGTGTATTTGTTGTCATTTTAATATACCACAATTTCATTACCCTAGACATTAGACGTAGCTGTCAGACATACTAGTCAAAAATAAGTCTGAGTGAGATCTTAGGGTGGTAGCATAAAGGTTCTCTGAGAAACACCCTTATTATCTATTAGACTCAGAGGCCTTCACAGCTTGACCTCACTCAGTTACACTATAACAATAACACCACCCTTCATAACATCTAAACCCACCACAGTCAGTCAGCTTTGAAACGCGTTAAGCGTAGGTTCAGTAGAATGGGCTCTCTCCCAAGTGTGTGAATAAGACACTATTCTATAAGTGATTGGCGCAATCGAGAGTTATTATCGGGGAATAAGTCCAAATGAGTTGGCTTCTGTTGTGACAGATAAGATTACAACTATTCCTCAGTCGCTCGATCGCCTATATATCACAAATGACAGTTCTGTGATCTATTCTGAGGACAAGAAAACAGTGTCACAAGTACAAGATAAATATGCGTATTCTCAAGTCAACCAGGTACGTTGAGTTGTACCAACATTTGATAAACTGTTTAGTACATGACAAGAACTAGAGACAGCAGCTAGTCATGAGAAGAAGCAGATAATAGACCTTGGTTAAATATTCATCCCTGGCGGTCAGGCCAGTATCATCTAAGATATGCCAAGTTGAACCAGAAAATTCAGAACATTTTGAAAAGACAATGTTGCCATACGAAGAATAATAGAAGGCAGACAAATTTTGACAGCAGTAGTTTTTCTAAGTCGTTGACCACCATAGCATATTAGAGACAGCTAGAACTACTGAAGCAGCATGAGAGCGAGAGATCAAGACATTTGTATAAATAATTGAATTGAATTTGTTGCTGTAACAACTGCCAACCTTAGGTGAAGGTTGGGTTCATCATTTCACATTCGCCACTTTATTATTGTCACATAATTATGTTTGGGTCGATCTCTGCTTCACTACGGCAGTAATCAGTTACATTTTTGTACTGACTTATTACATGCTTTTCCATGGTCGGCACTTTTTTTCTTTCTCTGCTATGTAGCAGATATTTTGTACTTTTAACATTCTTACACTCCTCTCAGTGTTAAGTCATCATGTCTGTTTGGTTACTGTCGTAAGTTTTATAGATGGGCCTTATTGTTATGGTCCCAATCGAGCCGAAGTGAGATGGTGAAATCTAGGTGAGAGAAAGGTGTGAGAAATAGTCCTGTTTACGAGGATTACAGAGTGTAGAAAAAAAATACTGTCTTGGATTTAATAATAGTTTCAATCCAACCTACCCAGTCCGACACACTTACTGGAGACGTACTTTTTTCCACTTTTGATGCTGGTTCAAATACACTATCTTCTCGTACGCACACACAAACAATTTTGTGACATCAATACGTACATACGTAGAAACGAACAGGCAACTACGGGTACATATAATGGGCAGGGGAGGTTTTTGACCAAAACTAATAGATTAAGGTTTATAACATGTATTCTATCCTTAGACAAAAAAAAATGGTTACAACAGTTAATACATCGTTATCATGTCATCAGGTGAAATTATAGTTACATAAAGGGACTCGACATTAATATTGAGAAAACAAAAACTATGATAATTAGCAAAACAGACGATAAACCCACATTAAAGATAAGTGTAAATGGGAAAATCCTGGAACAAGTCAAGAGCTACGTATATCTTGGTCATATAATAACAGAAGATGGCAGATGTGAAACAGAAATCAAGAAGAGAATAGGAATGGCCAAAGCTACATTCAACAACATGAAACATATACTGACATCCAAACAGTTATCTCACAAATTAAAACTGAGAATCATAAAGTGTTATATATATTCTGCATTTCTGTATGGTGCAGAAACATGGACGATGAATAAGCATTTGGAAGAAAGAATTGAGGCTCTTGAAATGTGGATATATAGAAGAATGGGGCGTATCTCATGGAAAGAGATGAAAACAAATAAGGAGGTCTTAGAAAATCTAGGTATGAAAAGAGAACTAATGAGGGAGGTCAAAGTTCGGCAGCTAAAATACTTTGGCCACATAAAAAGGCATAACACCTTGCAGAAGACCATAACAGAAGGGAGAGGTGAAGGCAAACGTGCAAGGGGAAGACAGCGCTATAAGTGGGAAGATAACATCAAGAGATGGACAGGAAAGAGTCTATCAGAGTGCACCACCAAGACAAGAGACAGAAGACGTTGGAGATCCATTACAGCCAACCTTCGTTGCGAGATGGCAACTGATGATGATGATGAAAGGGAAAATAAATAAACAATATAGATTCTCATAGACCCTCCCTCTGGAACATGGAAAAACTAGGAAAATGATCCCACCCGAGGTTGTTTACCCAACAGATCAAACAAAGGATTGACAATGGGAGTGGGGGTAGTCGGGACGGGTAACCGGTAGGTCCTAAGTTTAACTGTCCCGTGGGCCTTCGGACTTAGTGAGAAATAGATAACAGAGAAGATGTTATATTAGTAGTAACATTGAGCGAATAAATTCTTTCGTTCCGTTTTCACGCTCTACATTCATTCCGTGAGCTCACGATCATTCTAACGTACCCTCTGCCGACACTGCATACATCCGTGGAATTAATAAAACACAATGTCTTTAAGACTATTATATGTCCAGTTCAGCCCCAGAAAAGCTCCGTCTAGGCAACTGCTATTTTTTCTGGAAGATTTCGCTAAATTGGTGCGTTGATTTATATTTTTCCTGGATGGGGTTATTCCTCTTTTCGCACTGCAGGTATTTGGTGGGGTTAAGTTTTTTTCTAGGTTTTCTGTCGTAGTGAAAATGTGAAGATATCATCACACATCGGAATGTTACTCTCAGGCTGTTCTCTGAATGAATAGCTGAAACTGTTCTCTGTATAGTTGGTGTTAGGAACACTGTTTACTGTCATATGGGTTTTGATTAAATAAATTTGTGCTTTAAGTTCTGCCTCATCAGGCCAGGGAACTTTATATGATTTAATATAATATATCTGGCATTGTCCCGTTCCAGTTAAACTTAACACAATTTAGCATTTGACGTGGGTTTGGTTATTTAACCGCTCTACTGGTTTTGCGAAAGACTTATAAGGGTCTCCAGCAATCAGATTTTGGTATAGTCAATGTTATTATGTTTGGAACATATACTTTAAGATGCCATAAGGCATCTGAACATGACTCTCTATATAATAAAACCGTTGGATCGCAAGGTATGATCACCTGTATAAAGAGAATATATAAAACAAGTAATTCTACTATAATTATTTCTAACGCCCGCGGTTTATATAAGACCTGTAAAATCACTCCGGTATTAAATTATTTATATTAAAAGAACTTCACGAGTGACTAGCTAATGTATCGTTTTAATTGACACTAGCTATGAACAGTTAATTACTCAAAATTTACACGCGGTGAAATAGAAATATAGTTATTAAACAATTTCGCTTGCCTAGCGTTTTAGATTATGTTGCACATCTATTATCTCGGGAAATAACGGATAGTTACATTATTTGATTTATGACTGGAACACTTTGCGATGGGTTTATTTAATATGTTTAAATTAACACAAAAATCCAGTGAAATAAATGAAGGAACTAAACGACTAAATCACTCAAGACTAATATATTTTACCGTAGCACCAGAATGAATTAGACTCCAATGTAGCAGAAAATCCAAAAGAAATCTTGAAAGATTCACTATAAGCTAGTTACTTCAACTCTCTGGGCACAAATGATAAAATGCATTTTCGGCGATATCAATATATAATTAATGCAATGAAAAGTAATAGCTACATGCTAAGTTTCACACCTTGATTCAGGAAACGTTTCTGTTTCGCCGCTAGACTTTCCCCGTCTCTCCTTCGTTCGATTTCCCCCTGTATCTCTCGGTCCGGCAGAAATTTAAACGTGTAAACCGTAGGTGTGAAAAACTGCTTCGTTCTTCTGGGACCACCACAGTCTTTGATCAACTGACCGCTTGCCGATTCTCTGGCAACGCCTTCTAGACTGGATGACAGAAGAAGGTAGGGAATGCTTGATTTTCATCGCTCTAGAGATAGGCAGTAGGTGTGGCTAACTAAACCTAAGACAAAACGAAACTATTGGATCCTCGCATGATAACTGTTTACATATTAATTTCTCCGCGTGGGGGGAAATCCCCGTTGCTATTGTGCATACTAATTAGCACGCGTGGTAGAATTCACGTGGGAAACACGTTGCGATTTAACTACACACAAAGTCAGGGGCCTCGATGCTATTCAAGGCTACTCTTATTATCATCCGTCAATTCAGGGACAGCTGAATTTCATCCTATCCGTCATAATCGTCCCCCCTTTGAGACATGAAACCATTTTTCATGTTTCATTTATGACAATGAAGCTGCCTTGATCGGTAGCATTAGGATGATTTTATGTTCGGTTTCCTCCTCTTCTTCCGTAGTCCAATTTCTACTCATGAAATCAGCTACGACATTCTGTCTTCCCGGAATATATTCCACTTTGAAGGAGTACACGCTTAGTAGCAAGGCCCAGCGCATGATTCTTGCGTTAAACTCCTTATTAGCGCAAAGAAAAGCTAAGGGAGTGTGGTCTGTTTGCACCGTAAATGATGTACCGTACAGAAATTCATGGTGACGTCTTATCCCATGAATTAGTGCCAAACATTCTGTTTCAACTGTGGAGTAGTTATGTTCAGTCGTATTCAATTTACGACTGCCATACGCAACTGGGAATAACAGATTCGGATCGGTGTCATCTGCTTGAAGCAGGGTTGACCCGATGCCCTGACCCGAAGCGTCGACCCGCAATACAAAAGGTTTCTTGAGGTCAGGTAGCCTCAAAATGGGGTATCCGGACAACTGTCCTTTTAAAGTGCTGTAAGCTTCTTCGCACTTCGAATCCCAGATAACCTTATCAGGACGCCCTTTTTTTTGTAAGGTCTGTCAGGGGTGCCGTTAGCCCGTTGAAATTTCGAATATATTTCTGATAATAAGCGCACAGTGATATGAAAGACCGGGTGTCTTTCTTCGTTCGGGGCCTTTTAGCTGCAACTATTTTCTCCACATTTTTGCTAACAGGCCACATGCAGCCTTGAGAAATAGTATGCCCCAGGAAGTCTAGCTTTTCAAACCCGATGAGACATTTGCTAGGTCTGGCTGTGAGACCAGTTTTCTGTAGCCTCCTGAGGAGCATAGCAACCGTAGCAATATGTTCGTCGTAGTTTTCCGATGCAATTAAGATATCATCCATGAAATTATGGATATGGGGACTGTGCAAAGGTTCTAAAAGCTTCCTCATCATCCTGGTGAACACTCCTGATGCGTTATGTATACCGAACGGCATCACATTAAATGTGTAATGTCCTTCACTGGTGCTGAAAGCTAACAAAGGTTTAACTTCCTCCTTGACTGGTATATGGTAATAACCTTTACTCAGGTCAATCTTAGAGCAAATTCTTGCCTTGCTAAGCTTGGTGAACAACTCAGAAACAGTCTGTAGAGGTTCGGGCTGGAATTCCGTTACAGCGTTTAGCAACCGGTAATCTATGCACAGCAGAACTTCATTATTGGGCTTCCGCAACAGTACTACACTCGAACTGCAAGGAGATGTAGACTCACTGATAATTTCTGCCTGACGTAGCTTGTTTATTTCTCCGCGTAGTGCATCAGCTTTAGCGTACGGAATGGGGTAAACTCTGGTTCATACAGGGGTCTCGTTTGTTAGTTTCATATCAAATTCTACGAGATTTGTTCGATCAGGTACATCCGTTAAGACTGCAGCGTACTGTTTCAGTAGCGCCTTGGTTTCTGTCTGTTGTTCTTCCGAGAGATTGTCGCAGAATTTGACTTCTTTAAAGGATTCTGTTTGTTGCAATGGATACTCCATGCAACTATCATCATCTTCCTCGTCTTCCGTTGCTATGGCGACCGCCAGGAGATGCTCGGAGGACGGCACTGGGCTTTCCAAATATTTCTTTAACAGATTAACGTGAAAGACCTTCTCCTTTCCTTTAATGGAGATCTTGTAATTAGTGCGGGATATCTTTTTAAGGACGGTAAACGGCCCTTGCCATCCGATGCGAAGTTTTTTGTTTCCGGTTGGAACTAGCAACAAAACTTTCTCCCCTGGTTGGAGTTCTTTCTCTTTTGCTGCTTTATTGTATCTTTGAGCGTGTTTTGCGCGTGCTTTCTTAAGGTTAGTTGTGGTTAGGTCCCATCCTAGTTGTAACCTTTCCTTGAGCTCTGATACATATTTGCTTGCTGAGACGACTGTCTCGTCGGCCTTTTGGTCTGTCAAGGACCGAAGTAAGGCTTCTACTGGCCCCTTAATAGGTCTGCCGAATAAAAGTTCAGCTGGGGGAAATCCTGTAGATGCCTGGGGAACTTCTCTGTAGGCGAATAAAGCTGCAGATATATATAGGTCCCAATCTTCAGGTTTCTCTTGAGGCAGCTTACATAACATCATGGTGAAGCTGTTGTTAAAACGCTCCACGAGCCCATTTCTGGCCGGATGGTAGGGACTTGTATGGATGTGTTTGGCCCTCAAGATCTTAAAGATCTCCTCCATTAACAGGCTACGGAATTGGGATCCATTATCCATCACAACTTGTTGAGGAAATCCCAACCGTGTAAAAATGTGCACGAGGGCTTCTGTGAATTGCTTGGAATCCGTGCATGTTAGCGGTATAGCTTCGGCCCACATTGTGCAAGTGTCGACTAAGGTCAGGATAAACCTGTTCCTTCTTTTGATCCTTTCTAGGGGTCCAATGATGTCGACAGCTACCCGTTCGAATGGAGTCACCACTATTGGCATTTGCCCCATAGGGACGGGGGGTGTCAAGTGCTTGGGTGCCACACGTTGGCACTGGGCGCAGGATTTCACGTACCTGATAATCTCAGAGTTCATTCCAGCCACCAATAGTGAGTTTTTATTCGCTGAATAGTGGCGTTTTGTCCCATATGTCCACTAAAGGGAAGAGAGTGCCCCATTTCTAATATCTGGCTTCTGTACTGCGTCGGTACTAGGAGCTGGTTATTCCCTGTATCAGGGTCGCCCGTTCTACGATACAATACGCCATCCTTCGAAAAGATGTCTCCGTGGTGTCAGGGGTCCTTAGCCATGGGCAGTTTTCTAAAGAAGGGCTCCAGAGTAGGGTCCTTTTGTTGCGCCTCCTTCAGTTCCTTCGGCAACAAATTTGGCACAGGCTCCCTCTCCTTCCTGGTTTGCCCTCTTGTGGTTACCGCTGCCACAATCGGCTCTTTCGGTCTCCCAACAAACACATATCTACATCCCAGGATAACTGGGTAGACAGGATCATCCATTATGGCCGCTTTAATAACCCCTCTGACAAAATCAGAGTGTATTTCTACCAGTGCGATAGGAAGCGTTCTGGGTGCATCACTCTTAAAAACTCCACATAATTTCACGGTGTCCTCTGTCTCCTGACCGGGTTTGACTAGGTGCCTGGCGACAATACAGTCAAAAGATAATCCAGTGTCAAAAAGACAAGTAGTTGAGGTAACGTTCAAAATTACAGTTCCTCGCGTTGAGGGTCTCTCTCCCTCAGGTTGAGAATCACTGACATTGACTCTTCCTTGCGAGGCTGTATGCAAGCATCCGATGCGATTTGGCCCGGTGTGCTTGCCCTGATCAGACGTCCCAGCTGAAGGGGTCTTTCCCTTGCCTTGACCTTGGTGGCCGCGCTGCCATGTAGGCCTGGTGGGTTGATTAGGATTGTTGTTGTTGGGGGGATATCGGGTTTAGTAGAATTTCGATTTTTCTTGGGGAGGTCTCTGGGTATTTGTTTCTCGTGGGTTATAGTGCTGGGAGGAATTAGAAGACTGGGATGACTGTTCTAGATTTTGTTTTCGAGATGGCTCATCTGTTGGATTGCGTTTTGTGCTGGGAAGTTCGGCCATTGCATTTGCATAGCGTTCCGCCTTATTGAGGATGTCTTTAAGCTTGATTGCGCCCTGCTCAGCCAGAAATCTACGGGTTTCGTTCGACAAAGTTGATTTTATCTGTTCCACAAGAACAAGTTCAAGAATTCCCTCATATGTAAGAGGTAATTCTGATAATTCCAGGCACTTTATCAAATAGCCCGTCAAACGTGAAGAGAACTGGGGAAATATCTCCGTGCTCTCCTTTCGGCTGTTTCTGAACATTTGCAGAAATTTGCGAGCGGTCATCTCAAAACGCTCTAGCAAGGCCTTCTTTTACATATCGTAGTCATCTTGGCTGCTTCCCAGCTTGACGTAAACGCCATAAGCGTTACCTTTTAGTGCACGAGAAAGTTTTAGGCACCACCGGGAACTCTCTAACCCATAAAGATTCGCCATTTTCTCGAATTTCTCTAGGAAAGTGTCAATTTTCTCGATAGGGCTAGGGAAAGACTCTAAGACAAAAGATATCGCTGCTAGTTGGGAAGATTGGCTACTGGAGAGGTCAGTTAACTGAGACTGGGGTGAAGACGGCTCTCCATTATTGGAAGTAGAAGCACCCCGACTTTGGACTTCTAAAGTCTTAAGTGCCAATTCATGTTGTCTTTTCCTCTCTCTGTCATTAGCCCTGCGGGCTTCTATCTCTGCCTTAATTTTCTTCTGTTGCAATTGACCATCTTCTGCTTCTTTCTTCTCTGCTCTATCTTGTGCTTTCTTCTTCCCTGCCCTCTCTTGTGCTTCCTTCTCCCTAGCTTCTGCCCTCTCTTGTTCTTCCTTCTCCCTAGCTTCTGCCTTCTCTTGTGCTTTCTTCCTCTCTGCTTTATCTTGTGCTTCCTTCCTCTCTGCTCTCTCTTTCGCTTCCTTCTCCTCCGCGTTTTATCTGTCAAGTTCATTGTTGACAAACGCGGTCGCTTCATCTCTCTGCAGTCTTGTCTCCTTCGCCTCATTTCTCAGCATCGACCTAAGCTGAACTCGCTCGGCCATGTCAAAGAACTGGATGCTACTACGATGAGAGAATAAGAAGAAGAAAAGCAGGGGGGGGGGGACTGTAAGCCGCTTCCGAGAAAAACACAAAATATAAATTACCTGAGATACCTCCTACCGTTATTAATTTGCTAATCTATCGCTGCTATTATCTGTCGATTAAGACTCTTAATGCAGGCGACTATGCCGCATTAAGTGTAGGTCAAACACCTAGAAAGAGTCTACTATTACTATCGGTAGAGAAAAAAATGTATAAAAAAATTTATTATATTTATTTTTTTAAAGGTTTAGGAGAAAAAAAAATTCCTTAAAAATTAAATCTCCACCACAAAGCTCGCCCGCCGAAGTCATTAAAAGGAACGTTATTAATTTAAAAAATCAAAATATTAGGAGAAAAAAAATTCCTTAGCCGTCCTTTGCTTAGCTGAACTCTGCTAACTTCACCCTTTAGTGACTGTTTATACAATCACACGATCCAACGGTTTTGCACAAAATAATTTCATACCATATATTTGACAGATGTTATTATAAACAAGTTGTAAATGATTTTATAATGCTGTGGAAAAAAACAACCTAAAATTTTGTTTGGTCAAAACACCCTGTCTAAGATTGTTTGCCTAGGGGGATGAAATTTTTTATTTCCTATCTCACAAGACAATCACACAACACACTATCTAACTGAAAATCAGATAAGATACCGTAATAGACAATGGTCAATTACTAGACCTGGCTCAGAATTCCAGCGAGCAACACTTTATTGTCGAAGGCTCAGAATCCCGGCGAGCTACCCATTATTGTCGTAAGTTTTATAGATAGGCCTTATTGTTATGGTCCCAATCGAGCCGAGGTAAGATGGTGAAATCTAGGTGAGAGAAAGGTGTGAGAAATAGTCCTTTTTACGAGGATTACAGAGTGTAGAAAAAAAAATACTGTCTTGGATTTAATAATAGTTTCAATCCAACCTACCCAGTCCGACACACTTACTGGAGACGTATTTTTTTCCACTTTTGATGCTGGTTCAAATACACTATCCTCTCGTACGCACACACAAGCAATTTTGTGACATCAATACGTACATACGTAGAAACGAACAGGTAACTACGGGCACATATAATGGGCAGGGGAGGTTTTTGAACAAAACTAATAGATTAAAGTTTATAAAATTTATTCTATCTTTAGACAAAAAAATGGTTACAACAGTTAATACATCGTTATCATATCATGAGGTGAAATTATAGTTACATAAAGGGAAAATAAATAAACAATATAGATTCTCATAGACTCTGGAACATGGAAAAACTAGGAAAATGATCCCACCCGAGGTTGTTTACCCAACAGATCAAACAAAGGATTGACAATAGGAATGGGGGTAGTCGGGACGGGTAACCGGTAGGTCCTTAGTTTAACTGTCCCGTGGGCCTTCGGACTTAGTGAGAGATAGATAACAGAGAAGATGTTATATTGGTAGTAACACTGAGCGAATAAATTCTTTCGTTCCGTTTTCACGCTCTACATTCATTCCGTGAGCTCACGATCATTCTAACTTACCCTCTGCCGACACTGCATACATCCGTGGAATTAAAAAAACACAATGTCTTTAAGACTATTATATGTCCAGTTCAGCCCCAGAAAAGCTCCGTCTAGGCAACTGCTATTTTTTCTGGAAGATTTCGCTAAATTGGTGCGTTGATTTATATTTTTCCTGGATGGGGTTATTCCTCTTTTCGCACTGCAGGTATTTGGTGGGGTTACGTTTTTTTCTAGGTTTTCTGTCGTAGTGAAAATGTGAAGATATCATCACACATCGGAATGTTACTCTCAGGCTGTTCTCTGAATGAATAGCTGAAACTGCTCTCTGTATAGTTGGTGTTAGGAACACTGTTTACTGTCATATGGGTTTTGATTAAATAAATTTGTGCTTTAAGTTCTGCCTCATCAGGCCAGGGAACTTTATATGATTTAATATAACATATCTGGCATTGCCCCGTTCCAGTTAAACTTAACACAATTTAGCATTTGACGTGGGTTTGGTTATTTAACCGCTCTACTGGTTTTACGAAGGAATGGGTTTATTAATATGTTTAAATTAACACAAAAATCCAGTGAAATAAATGAATGAACTAAACGACTAAATCACTCAAGACTAATATATTTTACCGTAGCACCAGAATGAATTAGACTCCAATATAGCAGAAAATCCAAAAGAAATCTTGAAAGATTCACTATAAGCTAGTTACTTCAACTCTCTGGGCACGAATGATGAACTGCATTTTCGGCGACATCAATATATAGTTAATGCAATGAAAAGTAATAGCTACATGCTAAGTTTCACACCTTATTTGATTCAGGAAAATTTTCTGTTTCGCCGCTATACTTTCCCCGTCTCTCCTTCGTTCGATTTCCCCCTGTATCTCTCGCTCCGGCAGAAATTTAAACGTGTAAACCATAGGTGTGAAAAACTGCTTCGTTCTTCTGGGACCACCACAGTCTTTGATCAACTGACCGCTTGCCGATTCTCTGACAACGCCTTCTAGACGGGATGACAGAAGAAGGAAAGGGAATGCTTGATTTTCATCGCTCTAGAGATAGGCAGTAGGTGTGGCTAACTAAACCTAAGACAAAACGAAACTATTGGATCCTCGCAAGATAACTGTTTACATATTAATTTCTCCGCGTGGGGGAAAATCCCCGTTGCTATTGTGCATACTAATTAGCACGCGTTGTAGAATTCACGTGGGAAACACGTTGCGATTTAACTACACACAAATTCAGGGGTCTCGATGCTATTCAAGGCTACTCTTATTATAATCCGTCAATTCAGAGACAGCTGAATTTCATCCTATCCGTCACAGTTACCCGTTCCTCCCTGCTTTGTAAGGAACGGCTGAGATAATAATTAATCGGCAACCATGTTGGTTAATTTCGTGTGTGCCCGACATCAGACTACAGAGTAAAACTAAAATCGCCCAGCGAATTTGTTTAATCGCTGATAAGACCAGCGTACGTTCTTTGCCAAGATGGTAAAGAGACTGATTTTGTGGGCTCAAGCGACAGATAACGAGATTACTCGTCTGTGCGACACATTTTGGACAGACATGTATGACATCATCGTTTCCTGCACACCTTGTGGCAAAGCAGGAAAATAAGATGTTACATTTGATACATGTTGTCGAATGAGTTTATAGTGTTTGTGAGTTTGCATACAAGGCATCGGATGTTTTTTTCCATGCATGGGAGATGTGACCTTTTACAGTATTTCAGGCGGAAATAATTTTGAAATTACCCTACAAAACACGCATGTTTGAAACGATTGGCGCTCTAATTAGCATCGTAACAAACAAATGCGAGGGAAGAAGGGCCATATAACCTGACCTTTTCGCAGTTTTAAGACAGTGGGAAAATTCACTCTGAGAATCGCTTGCCAAGACGAAACCAGACTGCCAGAAGTTAGAATTCAGAATATTCTTTATCAGGCCGGACTTTGTGGAATATCGTGAAAGACTTAAAGAGCCCAGGAAAACCATTTTAATAAGGAAGACCGGCATCTGAGGAAACTGAAATACGGAGTCATAGTGGGAGGAGTGCTAACATAGCGACCCCCAAGACACGTGTAAGAGGCCTAGTCAAGTGCCTTTATTCATCTGAGCATACAGTATGTGGGCCTAGATTGGCGTAAGTTGTGCATTTTACATTCTATATTTTTCATTACTAACGTGTGAACTAATATGTATATATTGTCATGTGAAAATTAATATGTGAAAATTGCTAAATGGACGTCCAAGTCATTTGAGGCTGGCAACCTCATCAAACAGAATGATGATTTCATGAACCACCACTGCAGGGCTGGTGACTGCTCTATTGCTAGTTTCTTAAAGAGAACTAAAAGCAAAGGTAGTCCCAAGTTCCATATGGACCAGGGAGGGAAAGATGAAAGAAATGATGTACATTATATTTATAATATCTACATTTTCAAACCAGTGTAAATGTCTGTGTAAACATATTAATATTCACTTTAAAATTAATGAAAGTTTCGAAGATTTTCAATCAGTGTAGATGTTAATGTAAACATATTTTATCTATACTATTAACCGTTTCATTTGAATGTAAAGTAAATATAAAGCTATTTAATTTAAATGTAAAGAAAGTTTTCTCTCGAGTGATTAAGCTTAATTCTCATCGAGGGTAAATTCTGAGGTAGATGGAATGGTGGAATAGGAGAAAGGGATCCATAACTATGTGTCGGAAGACGCAATACTCAGGAGAGCGTTTGTTTCTATTCTTTTACCGTAGTTGTTGGTGGTACCAGTTGGTGGTACTATCTCTGGAACAAGAAAGGAAAAGAGGCCTGAGCTTAAAGACGAGGGACCTATTTCGTAGACACTCCCTGACATTTCTGGGAACGTGCTGCGCTTACAGCCTTGGCCAGCGACGAGCTTGATCAGTCTACCAAGAACCAAACCCTCAGAAGGAGCATAACCGCCACTGACAGCTAAGTAACCCATAAAAGCTGTCATGCGACCTCCTTTACATATTTCTATCCCATCACCACATTGATGGCAAATTTTTTTTTATAAATAATTATTCATTTCTTTAAAACCTTGTTAAAACCTAAATGAATATTAAATCTGTTATTTGTAAATATACAAATTTAACGTCGTTTAGTCATTTTGAATGTACTGTACATTTGTCTCAGTCAATTCACTAAATACACTCAATCAGAGCTAGTAAATAATAAGAAGAATCCCACTGAGTAAATCAGGGTGTGGGCTTGAACGAGCTGAAATTAATAATTGCTTAATTCTTCATAAAAGGCGGCGGACCGATATAAGTTAACAATTGCCCTGCCAAAGCAGCATTGTTCTTGACTTTGGAAATATCTTATGAACAACTCCCTTGAGATAAAAGCATCATTATCCTTCTATCTACGACTCTGCCAAGAGTAATCGCGTGCAAAGGTAGACACCTTTGAAGGCCCATATTAGATAATCTTGAGTTTTGGTCACTGTTGGACCACTACTGCCAAGCAGGGTAGGCAATTCCGTGACAATTATGTGTAAATAAAGTTTCACCGTTAATTGCTACTGCTGTCGGAGTTGAGAATACCCTGGACAGAAAAAAAGACCAACAGAGAAGTACTGCACTCACTAAACGTACAGGAACATTGGCTCCTAAATACCATCGCAATAAGGAAGCTGAAATTTTTCGGTCATATAAAAAGACATAATAGTCTGGAAAAAACAGTGATGGAAGGCATGGTCCCTGGAAAAAGGGGAAGGGGTCGACCTAGACGACGGTGGACCCAGGACATCACAGAGAGTCTGAACTTGTCTTTGGCTGATGCAGGTCGACTTGCCCAGAATCGTGATGCGTTCAGAGCAGCTGTAATGGAGACAACGTTCTGGAAAGAATACGTCACATGATGATGATGTCGGAGTAAAGTCCATCATCGATCATCGAAATCGTTCATTGCTTGTCTGTTGTGAACTGTTGTCGTAACACCATCAACCAATAACCTGCCTACTTTCCAGGGTAGAGATACGGACCATTTACGATCAAAGCAAGGTAGAAGTAAGAAATAGTAGGCAATCATCAACATCAGCGTATATGCCAACGGCCACACTTCTATCTCAAGGGAGTCTGCACAAGATGTTTTCAGAAGTCAAGAAAAATGCTGCATAGGGCAGAGCGCTATTAACTTATATCTGATCCGGTATCTTTTGTGAAGTTTTAAGCAATGGTATGGCTTGTTCGAGCCCCCAGCTGGTTTAATCCAGCTAAATTCCTGTTATAATTATTTTTGGCTCTATGGCTGTAACTATATGTATATGTATTAAAGATTTTAGATCATACATGCGCTCTCTTATCTATAAGAACTGAATCAACTATGGATTTGTAAAATAACATGTAACAAATTTAATAATCAATTAGTCTTTAACAAATTTAAATAAATATGAATGAAAGTGACTTTAGAGGTTTTTAAGAAATTGTCTTCATCGAGACTTAATTGAGGACTGTTGGTTATTGTCCGTTGCTTGCGCCTGTTACAAAAAAACGTAACTGGCTGAGTACTACAATGGGTTGTTGTCAGGTCTTTTATGATGAGGACTCTTCTCTAGAGGCGTCTAGATGAACTTCACTCCTAATGTTTAGGTGGGTGTCTTTACAACCTGTCCAATGTGGGTAGTTGGTGTCGAACCCAGCTTCTTGAATCAAAAGATAGTGGCAAAGAGTCTTACTTCAGACTGGTCTTGTACTAAGAACCGTCTTGTAGCTTCGTGTCGTGCTTAGATAGGTTTTAGAGTTATTTAAGGTCCCGCCTGAGTATAGGGGAGGGTGATAAGTACGTGAGAAGTAAAGGTGTAAGAAATAGATTTTCACGAGTGGATAGAAGAGAAGATCTGTCTCTGGACTGAGTAGTTTCTCGTCCAGCCTATCTATACGACTATAATTTAGTACAAGACAATCTTGCACCTCCCTATATTGAGAAATATAAGTTACACTAATCCCACACACACACACAGCTATGTGACAACAAGACACACAAACGTGAAAAAAACTATGGTAGATTTGGGTATGGGTCTGACCAACACACAAAGTTTAGTTATTTTGTTGTTTATTATCATTAAACTTTACAACATCGAATATCTATAAAAAAAAATCAAATAAAATCAGAATTACATGCATAAAAAAACTAACAGAATACCTGTGCCATCCCTCCTTGAGAAGAAAAGAACCCAACAAGTTAATAACCCCAAAGGTTAAAGGTTAGCACTAGGTTACAGTATAGACAGTAAAGAAAGAACACAGTTCCCACTAAATGTTATCCAATAAAATTAAAAAATAGTCAAACAGAGTGCAGATGATACAATGTTTCCTGTACTAAAGAAAAATATTTCACTCTCTCTCTCTCTCTGTCATACGTGGCCACACAATCTCGCTTCTTACCCTATTCTTGGTGAAACAATCTGTTGGACGTAAAAATCCATGAATAAGGTCCAGAGTATTTATCTTCTGAATTGGGCCCCAGTTCCTCCACTAATAATTAAATTTTATAAGGGCGACGCCTAATTTGGTGATTGATTCCTGGATAAACAATGTCACCTTGAATAGTTAATGCCGAGACTCTCTGAGATCTGGTGTTCACAATAAACAGTAGGAAAACATCTGATTGCTAAAAAAAACTTAACTATTGTTACTTGATGATGATGGTAAATTCTATCGGCTGGCTCTGGTGAGTGCCGATTCTGAAATAGTGTTACTCTTCTGGATAAAAAAATCCACTTGGATACGACTATCAAAAGTCGGGAGAATTGTTATATCTTTCACACCCCAGTGGGCTGATAAAAATGCAAAAAATATGTGTGGGTATTTGTAAGTCCAGTTAAAATTTACTATTAAAATGTTCGTTATTCTCTGTGGCCGGTCCTGTTCACAACTGAACTTGGAGACGCGTAAGCCAAAAGAAGACAACTCTAATCCAATCAGTAAAATGGAGAAAAGACGCAAAATATAGACCATAATAAAGCCAAATAAAAGACCGCTGGTCGCCGTTGATCAGGTCATGCCTAAGGATGGGGAAACATTATGAAAAAAATGCAACTAATATATATCTACATATAAGCATACACGATCTCTCATCCTCTCCGTCAGTCCTGATTAAAGTTAAAAGGCACACTGTGTCTCTAGCCTATCCTATCGCGCGTCGCTTAGCGGGTGCAAGTTTGGTTGGGGCATGCAGCCTTTCCCCCTCCTGCTCCGGTCAACGATCAGCGCATAATGTCAGTTATTATTTAATTTATCCATACGCGCACTTTAACCATTATCGCCTGTCGCTAAATAGCTATTAAAGGGTCGGTGTCGGTTCGTTTAGTCGCATAATATTTAAACAAATTACTAAATTACACAAAATGAAATAAACTTGAATTCTATTACGTCAATTATCCATCGCGCCTAGTGTATTAATTAGTCAACTAAACCGTCTCTTTCTGTGTGATAACGGGTGGAAAAATTATCATTACTGAACAAGTGGTACACAACTAGCTAACCGTTATTTTCCACTGATTCTAACACCTAAAAAATCACAGTGAATTTAAGATGATAAAACTTTAACACTTTAATACGCCAAGCACAAATTTATATTACCAGAAATCCAGAATGAAATCACCACGAAACTATTAACACATCTATTCCCAATGGTTCTAGATACCGTGTTTAGACTCTCTCCGAAAAATTCTGAGCGACAATGATAACTGATTTGGGGAAAGACGCAGTTTATATAAAATAATGTTATTATGATATCTGAGGATGTTAATTTTCACACTCTTAGTGCATAGTAAAAAAATCAGGAAACTGCGTTTCCCAGATGAAAGGTCCTCTGAGCCGGCCACAGTTTCTCTCGTCGAGCGCTGGTTGACCAACATCAAAAGGTGTTGCAAGTGGAACTTATGGAAGGGGAAGTAATCTTTAGAATGGTTTTTTAGACAAATTAAATTTCGAGTTGCAACGCTTGATTAAGCGGATACTTGTTTGACTTTAGGATAGAATTATCTTTTCCTATTTTCGGGTGACAGAGTACAGATTTTTTTTTTTTTTTTTTTTTTTTTTTTTTTTAACCAGCGGCACTTAGGCTTTCAGCCCTTCGGCCCAATGACATGTCATTGCGAGGCTGGGGAACCTGAGGACTTTCCTTCCAACCCGGTCAGGAGCTTCGCTCCTTCCCATCCACAGAGGGTTTATCACAGGAGCAGTTCAGGCTATTCAGTCAAATTTCCGGCCGTAAACATTTCTTCAAACGCCGACGCCCGGGTTTGAACCATGAACACCTGGTCGCCAGTACAACGCCGAAGCCATTACACCAGCGCGGCTCCCTGAGTCATGTGAATAGCTCGCTAGTCTGCATGTGTTATCGAGAACGGTGTTCAAGACAACCGAATCTCGTGACGGGTTTTTTGGCGGGACTAGTGTGTGATTGAGGGAGTTGTGTTTTGGGCGTGGACCGTGTAGGTCGAGTCCCAGTGTTTTTTGGATAATGTATGCCTACGTAGGATTTGAGAAAATGTCGACTTATATATTTCGCTGTGTGTACAGCCTATGTGATACACTGCAGTGAAGATTTGTTTAGGCCATATGAACCTTATTATAGCCGCCGTGTGATGCAGGCTTTGCTATGTATTGAAGTACTTTTGTAGGCCATATTTTGAAGATTAATGAAGCTGCCGTGTGATGCAGGCTTTGCTATGTATTGAAGTACTTTTGTAGGCCATATTTTGAAGATTAATGAAGCTGCCGTGTGATGCAGGCTTTGCTATGTATTGAAGTACTTTTGTAGGCCATATTTTGAAGATTAATGAAGCTGCCGGGTGATGCAGGCTTCGCTGTGTATTAAGGTACTTTTGTAGGCCATATTATATATTAACTGCAGTGTGGAGATGTATGAAGCTATTAAGCTATTATCAGTCCAGGATTAGGACAGGCCATATTATATATTAACTGCAGTGTGGAGATGTATGAAGCTATTAAGCGATTATTAGTCCAGGATTAGGACAGGCCATATTATGTTTAACTGCAGTATGAAGATTTATGAAGCTGTTAAGCTATTATAAGTCCAGGATTAGGACAGGCCATATTATATATTAACTGCAGTGTGGAGATGTATGAAGCTATTAAGCTATTATAAGTCCAGGATTAGGACAGGCCGTATTAGGTATTTAATGCCCGGGAAATTATGTTATAATGATTAGTGTTTGTGCTAGCGAATGCGAGTACATTTATGGCCAGTAATAACAGTAATAACATTTCAGACTGAAACCACTTTTGTTACATTTATGGTGGTTTACAGTCAACAGGATCTGACATCTACGACTATTCGCGTCGATAGCATAAGTGGCGTAGTTTTCGTATCATTGGATATCATTTAAGATGTGCCTGAGTGGCGTATACGATTAAGAAATTGTTACCTCTACAGTGATATGTACTTGAAGCAAGAGGATAAAGTGAATCAAATTTTGTCCACCAGACCATAACATATCTAGAGGATCAGTCACTACAAGTTGAAAATAATACATATGACTTGCACGTGACAAGAGTGTAGAACACTTGACTTTGTTATAATTGACCTTATGTAGGCGTGGCTTGAATCTCCTGTACTTCAGAACTGTGACCTAGTTATTATCTGCCTGGGTGGCGCATTTGAGAAATGACGCACGCTTTATTCGTGGTAGAAGGCAACTTTACACCAGTAGCAATTGACGTCCTATTTCATGCCTATAGACGACAACAACGTCTGCAGTGGTCAAGGAAATTCAGTTAGACTTGGACAGTATTTGTACCAGCATTTGTACGGGTTGTGACAGATTTCTGCAATATTCAGGTTACCTGTGCCAGTTGTCACCATCACAAGTTCAAGATGTTATGATACACGGAGTTGCCGTGTGCATTTCAGACTACAGAAGAGTCAAGAGTTGCAGTGTGTGCTGTATTATGGTTCCTGTCAACTTGTGCATTGTTAAGCACATATCATATTGACGAAATTACCTGAAGAGAAACGAATCAAGTTGCAGTGCTTTCCCGCAGTGGAGGTTTTAGCAGTCTATGTGATATCTAGTGTCGTGGCGGAAAAGAAGCGGGATCATTGACAGATAAGTGATTGTGTCTTGTGTAAATTGTGTCACTTCATATATGTCGCTGGGCCTCCCTAATTGCTCATTTTGTTATTATTGTTGTTTATGTCTAATTTGACATATGATTAAGATTTGATGCATAGGTGTTAATGGCTGTTGACATATGTCGATTTTCCTGATAATGATGTGACTTGATAAAGGTGCTATAAAAAGGAATTGGTGATACAGAATTGAGGAATAAGCTCATTTCTTGACAGATACTTAACTTTGTGAGCTGGAAGGGTGATTGTCCCAACTTTTGTAGACAGTAATTTGTCATAACTATATGTGATTACTAGATATATTGATTTAAGTAAGTGAATCACTATGGATGATGATGAGATAGATCCTGAGGATATGAGGCCTGTATTGGCTTATTTGTGGGAAGAAGGTAGAGATTATCAACAATTAAAAGGACCACAGCTTGAGGAACATGTGATAGACAGATTTTTGGTCAAGGCGTCAAGAGCGCTAAAATATTTTGCTGAGGAGAATTTTCACTCTCATCCTCATCTAAGGATGGCTAAAGATTTAGCGCAGTTACTGCTTATGGATCTTCGATTGTTTTCGTACCACTATATGGGTGTTGAGCGCGATCAGATATTGAAGAGTATACGTAAGATAATGCGCAACGACATTTCTGTTGATCAGAAAAAGAGGTTAGAAGATGAGGAATTAAGAAGAAAAAAACAACAAAGGGAAAACTTCTTAGAGAGTACCGCTGAAGTGAGTAAAGTACATGAAACAGTGTCTAGACTTACGGGTGAATTGCAAAAGTCAAACTCAGAACTTGCTAGTGTGCAGGCAAGTTTGGATTTAGCATTGTTGAAGATAAAGCAATTGGAAGTCCAGATGAAAGATAAGCAAATTGAGGTAGAAAATATTACACAGGAGGTCCAACAAAATAAACAGATTTATGAGAATTTGAAAGTTGAGACCGATAAACGTGATAGAGATTATACAGAGTCACTTCTTGATTTAATGGATGATATTGCGAATCTTGGTCTCCAGCAGGAAGAAAAGAATGAGATGATTCCAGAAAAGATTGATGAGCTTAATGATAGGAATGATTATATTAAGATTCAGTCACTACAACTAGAGTTGACTCAGTTGAGGGCAAATAAAGAACAGTACGAGAAAGAGACTTTAGTGGAGTTGACGGCTGAGAAAGAGAAGGTCGCTAAAATTGAAAATTTGCTAGCAGAAGAAAGCGACAAAGTTTTGGCTGTTAAGGAGTTAAATAAAAGGTTAAGTGAAACGATTTCACTTAAAGATAATGAAATTGCGGAAGCAAGGGAAAGAATATTTGGCTTACTAGATATGGTTTTGAAAAACAAAAGGTGCTCTTTTGTCAATGTTCACAATGATAGACAGAAAGTTGCGAAAAGTCAGCCCCATACACTTTTTGCTCAGAGAGATTTCATTCATGGTAAAGATAGATCTTATCGTGGTAAATACAACTTTAAAAGTTCTAATATTACTGGTAGTTCCAGTAATAATTCTTGGCGTCAGACCAACAAAGATTCTTGTGTAACAGCCAGTTCTGTTGGTCAGGAAAAGATAGGTGATAAATTTCAGGTCAAGATTCATAAGAACAAATATTTCTCTACTACTGGAAATACTCAGAAATTAATAGCGGGTGTTGAGACTATTACTACTTGTTCCAAAGATGAAACCCATATGCGGAACAATAGAGATACTATTGTTTCTGGCAGTTGTCAAACTCAGCACAGTCAGTTTGAAACTATTGGTAAATATATTCCCATAAGGGAAAAGAAAAAACAGTTCTAGAAAGAGAGATAACCCCAAGAGTAAACAGTACCAAGGGAGATCAGAAAATAATAATTTTCCCTCTCGTAGATACTGTAGACAATTTAACAAATCTCAAAGTTTTGATTGTAAGAATGTTGGAAAGTATGATAGAGATAATAGCTTTTCAAATGTTGCTTTACATCACCAGAGTAATGTTCCTAAACAAAAGACTAAAGTCATTTTTTGTAAACAAGACAACGGTAATAATAAGTATTGTGATCATAGAACAAATAATAAGCGCAATTGTGCTAATTTTGTTCAACATGAGCCCAGAGTCATTTATAATCAAGGTAAACAGAGTAAAAATAACAGTGGATGCTTGAATACTATTGCCTGCTCTGGTTGTTGTTGTGAATATAACACTTTGTTTCAGCGTAAGGCAGCGGCGACATTCAAGGTCGGTCATGTTGTCCCCAAGAATTCTATGATATCTACATGTGATAGAGAGAGCTAGTGACATCGTGAAGAGACCGGGTTTTTACACAAGCCGGTACTGGGTAATTGTAAACGTGATTTCTACGTTTTTTTTTATTAAATTTCACTATTGAGTAAAATGGAAATTTTCATTTGTATTTGTTGACAGAAGCTACGTTGCGATAAGGGTCAAGGCTTCTGTGACATATTGACGGTCAGAAATGTGAGTCAACTTTCCGCTCGAGTAGTCAACCGAAACCTGTCAGCGTCAAACTAAAATCTGAGGTGTTGCTTTCTGAAGGTCAAGCATGTTTACAAGAGAGTGGGAGACTTCGCGTCTGATTTATTTTTTTTTTTATGTGAAGATAGTAAATATTTTTGTATTCTATATTAGTACATGACATGTTGTTGTTTTGAAATAACATATAATTTTGTTGTCATGATTATTTCTATGCATCATTTGATTGCCATAATTTTTTTTATTGTTATTTATATGTCTGTATTTTGATGATGTATTAATACATTTTTATGCTATTTATATATTATTGTGTTGATAATGTGTAGTATGTAATTACTGTCCTTTATACTACTCTGTTCAACTTAGAATTTTTGCAACTGTGTTGTTTAGGATAGTTTTGTACATGATGAGATTGCACAAACTCATTTATTGTGTTGATGTAGTGGTTACGTTTAGATAGTCCTGAGTGTTCGTTATTCATTTAATTTATATTTTTCTTATGTTTTGATGTCATGATTAATTAATATATAGAACATACAGAGAAGATGTGTATTATCTGGTATGTTGTGAAATGTAATTTTGAAAATAGCTTGCATGTATCATACATGATCTTGTATTTGGATTTGTTAACTTTTTGTGAAACTTCGATTTTTCCAGAACTTGATTTTCTTGCCAGTCAGACATGTAGATTATTTTCTTAGCAGATTATTTTTTAAAAAAAAAACTTATTTTTTGTAGATATTTTTATAGAACCTTTTTTATATTTCATAGTAATAACAGATTGTAGATTTATTTATAGATGTATATCTTATCGATTTGAATAAGAGATAAAGTTATAGCTAAATAGCATTGTACGGAGCTGAACGTAATTGTCAGCAGAAAGAACTTAAAGGATAAATTAAATTTACATGTGTTGATTTAAAGGTTTATTCGAGATAGGATTTTTGTTTTATATTTCACTCATTTTGTTAAAATATTGATTTCATTATTAGGCTTTACTTAAAGTATTACTGAATTACTTAAAAATTAAATACTGTTTTTATGTAACTTATCGAGAAAAAAATATGTTTGTACGGTACTGTTGAAAAAAATGATTTTTTTTTTTTTTTGGCATTGTAATTTTTTGTTGTGTGTGCCCAGCATTTGACTTCGTGATATCATTGATATGTAGTTTGATTAGTTCTTGTAAAAAGTTGTTTTTTATGATGATGTATTTTTATTTTAGCGCTTCATTGTGCGTTGGTAGTATTAGTTATAGCAATGCTATTACTTGTTTGTTCGATGCCTATAATTTATTTATGTTAGTTTTGTATAACTCTTATAACTTAGTTAAATTACTTATTAGGTTTTGTTTAGTTGTAAATTATTTTTTGGTGGTGTTAGTATAGATATACTTTGATATTTTGTGTTGTGCTTTTCGATCATGTTTATATATTTATTTATGAATAGGTTATCTGATCAAAACAGTTTTTAGTATGTACTGTTATTGACTTTCTCTGTGTTCGTGCCTTTGCTTTCTATCTGTCTTTGGTAACTATTCTTCATTTCATTCCTTCTTTTCTGTTGTCTTTTCGGTATGGATTTCATATCTTGTTTATACTTTCGTACCTCATCTTCGTTTTACTTGATTCTATTTGTATACTTTGTCTTCTTTCAACACTTATACCTCTATTCTTTGTATTGTTGGAGTGGTTATATGACTTGATATAACATATCTATTTATGATAGTTGTATTTATTTTACATGTAATTGTCCAACTTAATTATGAGTATATAGTATTGTTGAGTTCTTACTTTCATTTTTTACAGATCATTCTTCTTTTGATTGATCTTGTGTTTTCTTTTTCGATCGGTTGTTGTCGGTTTGGTTTGTACTACGTATAATTGACTTAATTTTGGAACTCATCACATTTGTATATTTAGCTAATTACTTTTTTATACTTAGCTGATTATGCTGTATGCTTTAATTGCTACTTTACACTTTAATGCTGATATTTGTTGTAGATATAATTTGATTTAAAATAAGATGATTTTTGTAAGCATATGTTAGAGCTTCATTTTCTTCTAAATTTTTTGTTTTTGGGACTTAATTTTTTTCAAAAAAATGATAGAATCATTTTTTTTTCCCGGAGCGGGTGGTAACTGTTGCAAGTGGAACTTATGGAAGGGGAAGTAATCTTTAGAATGGTTTTTTAGACAAATTAAATTTCGAGTTGCAACGCTTGATTAAGCGGATACTTGTTTGACTTTAGGATAGAATTATCTTTTCCTATTTTCGGGTGACAGAGTACAGATAAGCGTGTGAACGCTGTTTAATGTATTTATTCTGTACTGTTTTGAGTCATGTGAATAGCTCGCTAGTCTGCATGTGTTATCGAGAACGGTGTTCAAGACAACCGAATCTCGTGACGGGTTTTTTTGCGGGACTAGTGTGTGATTGAGGGAGTTGTGTTTTGGGCGTGGACCGTGTAGGTCGAGTCCCAGTGTTTTTTGGATAATGTATGCCTACGTAGGATTTGAGAAAATGTCGACTTATATATTTCGCTGTGTGTACAGCCTATGTGATACACTGCAGTGAAGATTTGTTTAGGCCATATGAACCTTATTATAGCCGCCGTGTGATGCAGGCTTTGCTATGTATTGAAGTACTTTTGTAGGCCATATTTTGAAGATTAATGAAGCTGCCGTGTGATGCAGGCTTTGCTATGTATTGAAGTACTTTTGTAGGCCATATTTTGAAGATTAATGAAGCTGCCGTGTGATGCAGGCTTTGCTATGTATTGAAGTACTTTTGTAGGCCATATTTTGAAGATTAATGAAGCTGCCGGGTGATGCAGGCTTCGCTGTGTATTAAGGTACTTTTGTAGGCCATATTATATATTAACTGCAGTGTGGAGATGTATGAAGCTATTAAGCTATTATCAGTCCAGGATTAGGACAGGCCATATTATATATTAACTGCAGTGTGGAGATGTATGAAGCTATTAAGCGATTATTAGTCCAGGATTAGGACAGGCCATATTATGTTTAACTGCAGTATGAAGATTTATGAAGCTGTTAAGCTATTATAAGTCCAGGATTAGGACAGGCCATATTATATATTAACTGCAGTGTGGAGATGTATGAAGCTATTAAGCTATTATAAGTCCAGGATTAGGACAGGCCGTATTAGGTATTGATGCAGTGTGGAGATTATATACTATGATTCGTGTTTTGCTGTCGAATGTGTGTCATTTATGTCATCGTATCTGTGTTGTAACGGAATAAACAGTATCGAACTGTTCCAGTCGTTTGCAACCCTTCTTGACTCCTGCATGTACCCTTATGTACGTACTGTGGTGTGCGAACATATCAACACACACCCAGGTCAACATTCCAGACACAGTGACAGGTCAGCAGCACACATATATTGAATTAGCCTGTGTGGCGATGATATAGACCAAACCACTACACTCGCAACAGTGGGTGTAAACAGACTATATAACATTAACGTTTAATTACATTCAGTGAGAAACCAGCAAATCTAGAGTGTATCAAAAGGCTCTCGTTGCAATAACAGGGTTTCTTTCAAAATTGCTCGCGTCTCGAGATGAAATGCTAATCGACGTCAGAGACTCCCCCGTATCTGAAGATCAAAGGGTTAAGCGTTTATCCCACGTGCGGTCTGTCCGATGTCTGATGATTGACAGATCAGCTCGCGTGAAAAACATTTGTAAACAAACCCTATTCGCTGGCAGGTCGCGAAAGTTTGTACTATGTCTGTTTGTTTACATCTCAAGGAAAAGAGGCGTGGATTAAGGGTGAGTAAGGCAGGCTGTCAAATGCTTGACTTTGCTAACGAATCATAGAACGCCACGAGGTAACGAAAGGCTGTCGGTTACTGTAGGCTATATTTCCATTATGATTAACAGGCGCATTGTCTCGCTGTCCACCCAGCTATGTTAGTCTTTCTGAATAATTATTCTCCCTGAGTATACACAGTATAACTCAGGGAATATGGTTAGAAATCACCGTTATTCTTCTAGTTACTTTAATGGGGTAAATTTGTCTTGACAGCGCGAGTGCAATGGCTGGTGCCTGAATTACAATTAACAAGGTACATATATGTCACAAAATGATACTATATACTTTATGCACATGGGATGTAATCATCACTCCTCATTGCTCCATTTGGAGTCTGGGTTCACTTCTGCATTCGCCTTCCTTAGCGAACTAGCATAAAGCAAAAGCCATTGCTTGCTGTAGTAGTTTATGAACAAACCATTTTCATATTTTGAGGTTGGCAGCCTCATGTGCCTTGTATAACCACTTAGCAAGTACAGACAAGTCAAAATTCACATGGTACAATAAATATTTAAACTCACCCCAAATTACTTGGGAACACAATCTCCTGGCACAGATGAATGGACACACAACTTTGATTAGTTGCTTCGAACACTTGGCCGGGAAAATTGTAGTATTCCTCTTATGACGGGTGCTCTGATTCCTTAAGTTTCCAATCTTGGTATTTAAAATTGCGGGTTCTCTTTAAGTTATAAAGACGCCCAAATACTTTGATCTGTCATTTTTAATTCTGGAATACTAGTCCGATGTCTCTGTGGCTCCTGGGAGTTGCTAATTTGACTTTGCGATGCAGTCTGATTTGTGTCTCCGATTTCGCTAGATTACATTTCCATTTCTCAGTCCAAGTCCCATATGGTATTTCGGATAAACTTTCCAATGAGAGCTAAAGTTTATTCCGGCTCTCAATTTAAACCAATCCTGTCTCTTTAGAACTCTGTAGGTCGGGGTATTAAATCATTACTTTCCCACGCGTGTTTTAAAATATCAATTTTAAAATTTAAACTCTTTACATCTTTCAAATATGGTGGTAATACTTCCGATTGCATTTTTACAAACTCACACAAATATATCGGTGAACTTATTTCCCGGCTAATACCTTCCGCCCATATTGTCTCCTCTGACAGGTTATTCGTACTATTGTTACAGAGATGGTCCAGCGGAAGTGATTACATATTATCATCCGTGTTTGCGTACATCTCCCAGACGGATTTCTTAGACAGCCCATCTGGCTTGCTTTTCGTCGATCGCACGATACCACCTTGTGTCAAATGACCGTCTCTATCAAAGGTGGCTAGGCGACTTAAGTGATTGAAGCATTATCCGCTGACCTGTCTAATTAGGCTTCTAATACTGCGATTCACATGGTGAAACGTAAACAGGTCTTGGAGCGGCTAGAGCATATAATGTGGGGCATAAAATATGCCAAATAATAGGACGATCGGTGAGGAAAATGAAGAAATGATTTGGTACTGCAGGAGAGAACGAAAGTTATGAAAAAGTACACAACTGATTTCATCACAATCATCAATATCTATATTCTGAGCATGTTTAAATCAAATACTCTTAACTCATTCGCTAAACAGCACTCATAAAACATACCTGCATCAAGATCTGATAAACTGAAACTTATCTTAACATGTCCCTCCTCATTGTCTGGCGATTTAAAAAAAAGTATGTTTCATCACCTACTAGTTCTTCGGTCGGACCCTGGAATCCGTAAAGTGTTTCGTGATTTGCTTTAGTGGCATAGTGCAAGGATAACCATTTCGGGGACATTCTAGTTCAAAGCCGCTTGGCAAGTATTAGCCATATGCATTTTGGTACTAGGCCTGTCATCGTAATAGATATCATAGGTGTCGTTTGTTTTCCAAACACACATTCATTTTCAATAGTTGAGAAAACGTTGGGAGAACGGGTCCTTTATGAGCAGCTTTACTTCCATGTGTGTTATTAATATCAAGGATCAAATCATCAGGCTTCATCATCGTCGAAAGTTCTTTGACAAGTCTGTTTCCGTGGTGCTGATTTAACGAAATTCTCGATTTTATAACTGTATCCAGAACATGCTTATACTGGGCACCTTTAGCAAGGACAACATATAAGCGTTTAACGTATATTAACGTTGGGAGCCGCGCTGGTGTAATGGCTACTGCGTTGTACTGTCGACCAGGTTTTCGTGGTTCAAACCCGGGCGTCAGCGTTTGAAGGAATGTTTACGACCGGAAATTTGACTGAATAACCTGTACGGCTCCTGCACATAAATCCCGTGTGGATGGGAAGGAGCGAAGCTCCTGACCGGGTTGGAAGGAAAGTCAACTAACCCCCCAGCATCGCAATGACATGTCATTGGGCCAAAAGAGCTGGAAAGCTCGAGTGCCGCTGGTTAGAGAAAAAAAAAAAAAAAAAAAAAAAAAAGTATTGATACGATATACAGAGAACAATTTCTACTTTATGAACTATGCAATCAATCCATGTTCGCTCCCAGCCATAGCTAGATCCCCGTCAGGATTAGCTGAAAAGAGCATTCATATGAAATAGGAAAATGTAGTGGGGAAAAAATGGAATAGATGACGGGCATCATTGGAACCAGTGAGATAAGTCGCTTTTCCTTTCTCCGAATCGAGATAATTTGTTGCCGAAAGCTTTTTTCAATCAATTCGTCTGCTAATCTCATTCGTTAACGTTTAAACATATGAAATATCCTTTAAAATAATGTTTATTTCCTGCCGGCAAGGCACGTGAACGTTTCTTTAGAGCCCCTATTGAATTGTGTATTCATTGAGACCCGGACTGTCTTTCATTGCAGCTGCAGCTGTTCAGTGGCACAAGGACACATTTTACCTCTCCCACATCATCCATTCCCCGCTGGTGCATTACCTTTTGTCACACTTTGACGATCACAATCCAGGACATGGATCTTCAGAAAGGCAGGACATAATTTTAAGATAAGCTTCCATATTTACAGACAGAATTCTTTCGTTAAAATACGAGTCAACGATTTTCTTCAAGTTTCAGTTGACTTAAAATGTCAGATCTCTACCCAGGCAATCTTAGCAGCAGTGACTACCGTATATTTTATCATAACATTATTCAAATATCTGTTACCTGTTCAAGCAAACTTTTAAACGAAGGCCGCATAACTGTTATCTCCATTGTCATCCACGTTTTCAGTCGACGACGAACACAATTACGTGCGAGAAACTGTACCTCTCATGCACTTCCCGTCTGTCATCAGAGCGATAACGTCACTGGGTATTTGTCAGCATTTTAAACAGAACTTAATACCTTTCATCAAATAGAAATCGGGAGTGGCGACGCCTGAGCAGCACCACCAGGAAATGTATACCACTGGACTGGGTCTTCGTGTCTGTCAGCAGCCATGAATACAAGGCATTTTATCACCTGTCTCATCTTTCTGCGTCCTCTTTGAGCAGACGTATACGCACATTTACGCACATAGCACCTCTTTGACTCTCACACGGTAACAGCAAACAGTACCAGCCAATCTCACACACAGACACACACACACATAGTACCCCTTTGACTCTCACACGTTAACAGCAAACAGTAACAGCCAATCTCATACACATCCATTAAACATTAAACGTAAATGGCACACATGCGTGTACACATATTTTGTCTTAGAATTTTCTTTGGTAAATGTTCTATGTGCTGTATAAACAGTGTTGGTCTGTGCATCCTAGTTTTGGAAAAGAGCAAACATACAATTAACCCGTTGACCCGAGCCTCTCTTACTATAGCCGTATTTTAAAATTAGATTTCTATATAAACGTAACGACACATTTTGAACATTTTTTATTGCGTGTTTAACCCAAACCTTTGTTCTGCAAATACACATATGCAAGCATTCTCATATGTGAAACACGCAGGCTTGGTTATTGACATTCACAGGTTTTCACAATTTAACAGCCCATGCTACTTACATATGTACATAACATCATAACTAACAGACAATTTGCCTCACATAATCGTATCTAGCTCGAATAGAGCTGTGACCAAAGGCGTGCTGTAGAAATCTGCAAGGGTAAATATTCAGGATGTTAAGAGAATTCTCATCTAGAAGCACCATGGTAACTCGATGTTATCTCTCCTACTAGACTACTAGATACTTATTTATCTGCGGGATGAGTTAAATTAGATGGTTTGGCGGGGGAAGATGAAAGATTTTTCACGGGATCTGATACAGAATGGAGCAACAGGAAGGAGAAAAAAAAGGGGGGGCGGGGTGTAGGAACCCACTCAAATGTGTAAATCTGCCTGACGGTGATTCGGTTTCCAAAGTTTAAATTTTTTTGTAGCTTTTTCCTGCCTGAAATCGACCTACTGGTGGTGTCCCCATGTTGCCGAAGCAAGTATGTCCCCTAAAGATGAATACAGTGATTCTGGCTCGTTCGAGAAATCTCAAATAACCACACCTATTGCTCTTTGGTGATGCTCACTGTGTGTTTTTCCTTCTTCAAAGAAGAATAATTCCATTAATCCACTTTTGCAAATATTTACCGAAACAGTGCGTTTCTGCGAGTGTAATGGCTTATATGCAATCTCTAGGGGTTTCTTAGTTACCCAACAAACTTGAAGCTTTGAATTAACTTTACCTTGGAAGGGAAAGTAGGCTGCCACACTCATTCCTAAGATTTTCCAGAAATGTTGGTAGAGATTTAATTTTCTCCACTTAATTATTTCCCAGTCACAGTGTTTCTTTTGACTTTGTCTGCAGCTGTAAAAGTCTGTTTAGTTTGTATTTTTTTCAAAGGGATATAATGTTACATTAAAAAGCACGAAATAATAAATGTACGATTCATCCTTCCTCAGAAACCATATTTATATATCTCTGCAACTTTTCAAAATGAGTTATTGTATTGACTATTCTGCAACAAGCATATAAATTGAACATGTTTATTATGACATGAATATGTGAAATACAAATGTACTTGCTTTTTTCGCAGCTCAAACTCCTCGTAAATAAGGCCAAACCTGACGTCAGTGTAATTGATACTAATTATTGGTCCTAATCACTGTAGCATACACAACGTGCTTTAAAGTGGTGTATCAACAAAGATGAATGACACAAAGATAAGAGTAAAGAAATAACCAGTTCAGACAGTACAAACTATGGAATTCAATGTGTCCCTTACAAAATGAGATACTACAGTGGGAAACGTGCAAACAGGTGGATTTTTTTATAAAAACCACTTATTCATAATTCAGCGAAGTGGAAAACATTAGACATTTTAACTTAACTGCGGCGCAATCAGTGAATACGCTAACATAAAAGACTCCTTACAAAAGTCACACATAAATATCCATGAATATGGTCAAATATAACTTTGCAATGTAGTATGGGAAATAGTGTTTATGTTAAAATTTTCTCTGCAACGAGATTCAAAGCATCAAGGAAAGCCCCGTGGCTTTTTGGCGTGCCTCATGCTGGGACCCGCAAGTTGTACCATGGCACCGTGTCTCAGCCGAATTGCCTTCATATTTTCGAAATTATGTCTGTTCTCAACTGTGGCTTTATTGCCCATGGAAGCACCCATGGCGCCTACACACTTTACCCGCGGTCGGAGAGATGAGACGTGAACTTCTTCGTTCTCTTTCTAATTCTTGTATTTTCAGAAAATAAAAATGGCGTGTGGAGTGGGACAAGAGCGGTGAATGCTTGCAGTGTTGCCTTCCCTTCTTGGGTGGCATTACCAGTCGGTGTCTCTGTCTTTCTAGACACGTTTTTCTTCCTGCGAGATGATTGCCTCTGCTGGATCTCCACGACCAAGTGAGTTTCTTGACCACGCCCCTGTTTTATCATGCAAGTGCGCGCAACAGGAGCCTGCTTTCTGTCGCGGTAGCTAAACAGTTTTCATTAAAGTTATCAAATAATGGGCGTTTCTGACGATATGACAATAGCTCGCTGTAAATGTCTTCTTGTTTATGGCGTTCTTATTTTGAATGCTCCGCATAATTGGAAAACGGGAGTGGTGGTGGTGGGAAAGGGGGGGGGGGGGGGTAATATTCTGCGCTTTAAAACAAAAAAGATTGTTTTTGTGAGCGAGACCGGAGCCTGTTTTGTGCGCTCAAGCATTGTTATGTCATTTAACTTGGTGCTCTCATCTTGAGCTTGGCGGTGTATATTGATGCATCAAGGAAAGAGATACACCAAACTGTTTCAAGTAACGCCCTGACACTACATTAGACCATTCATTCATTCATTCATTCATTCATTCATTACCCTTCAGTTCCGTAAGGAGCATTGATCCTGAACAAACGTGTGCCTTAGGCACGTGCCATAATCTCAAGGTCTTTCCATGTCGTCCACATCATTGTCAGTTCTGTCTCCAATTCTCTTCTCTATGTATTTTTCGGCTTATCCCCAGCGTCTTTTTTCTCATCTCTTGTTCCACTGGCATCTGTCTGGTTCTAGTCATCTCTTGTTCCACTGGCCTCTGTCTGGTTCTAGTCATCTCTTGTTCCACTGGCATCTGTCTGGTTCTAGTCATCTCTTGTTCCACTGGCATCTGTCTGGTTCTAGTCATCTCTTGTTCCACTGGCATCTGTCTGGTTCTAGTCATCTCTTGTTCCACTGGCATCTGTCTGGTTCTAGTCATCTCTTGTTCCACTGGCATCTGTCTGGTTCTAGTCATCTGTTGTTCCACTGGCATCTGTCTGGTTCTAGTCATCTCTTGTTCCACTGGCATCTGTCTGGTTCTAGTCATGAGTTCCACACTGGTGACCTGTAGTACCATTTCGATCCTTCTACTCTTTGCACGCACTCATTTATAAAGATCTGTAACTTTGTAGTGTTTCTGTTTTATTGTTCTCCAATTTTCAGAGCCTTACAAAATTAGTGACTTGACATTAGCGTTGAATATTCTTATTTTTGGGTTGGGCTTGGTTTATTTCAATTTCTTTTGATTTCAGTAAATATCCCAACGCAACGAAAGTTCTCTTGCCTTTTGTATCGTTATTTTGATATTCCTGCCTGCCCCTCCAACTCTGTCTGCATTGCTGTCGTGTTATATGCATGGTTCTACATCTTGTAGAGACTTTTCGTCGCGTGCAATCTTTTTATCATTTTCTGCATTCATTATCATTATCTTTGTCTCTTCCCTGTGTATTTGAGATCTCTCATTAAGTATTTTCAATTGCATCTGTTGCAGTTATGAAATAGAAGAGAAAGGTCGTCGAAAAAATCTAGATCGATGGGCACACTCGTAGATTCAGTCGATTGAATTCAGTTTATGTTGGCTGATGTCTTTTTTTTCTCTATTGTCTTACAGGCACTAGGAATGTTTAAAATCAAACCCGTTGTAATATTGACAAATCAGCCTATGATGCACGTAGTGAGAAAAGGGGGAGATAAGCTAATGAAGTAAATCAAGGGCGATTATTCAAAAGTCGTACTTTGTTAGTTACTTCGGTCAGGGGAGATAATCAATCTTAGTTATCCCCCCACATCCATTCGTTCGTGAACTTAATTAAACTGCGGACGAGACGTGATCAAAGAGACCGTTCGCTCGTTGCCAGAGTCTGCAAGGCGGTAAAGGTGGCAATTTTAACTTTGATTTAGAATCGACCGAAGAAATACCCGAAATCTGGGCGAAGGTGTCAAAACTTGCAAGTGCTAGTGAATTTCTACCATTTTAATATATATCTCTGCCTTTAAAATCCATTATTCAGTACCCACAGATTTATTTCAGAACATCTAACTTCGATTCTAGAACCATTTGTATTAATGGAGTTTCTTAGTTTTCGTTGGAGATTGTTTTAATTTCTGTGTTTGCGGTAAATATTATACTAGAAGTTTGAGGAATTTAATTGTTGTGCATCATTATATTTCACTTAGATTTTCTGTGTAGAGTGATTTACTTGTTAAGGTCCGTCAATTATATTTCACTAGGATTTTGTGGTGTGTAAATTGGCTAGCGAATTAAAATAATCTATAGCAAAATTGTTCCGGCTGTAGCGTTAATTTAATTAATTGCTAGTAACCTGTAAGAGATATTTTAATCGACTAGTAAATGCGCTATTCATTATGAGTACTGACGAAATATATATTTATTTCTAATTCATGATGAGTAATTTTGTAAATGACTAGAATTTATTTCACGGGGTTTCTTTTTATAAACGATAAGACAAGCTCTAAGCTTGTAGTTTCTAATTAAAGTTAAATAACCAAAGTGGATAATAATATGGTATTTTACGTGGGTTAGGATAGGTTTGAGAATACTATATTGTGGTTAAGTATTTTGTATGTTTTTGTATTTTTTCTTCCTATATCACATACCCAAAACCTACCAGCGGCTTCCATATAAATCTGAGAATAACGGATCTAAGTCCAACAGTACAAAAGAACATTCTGATAAATAACTGGGTCTTCAAGGTGAACCTGTCTTGCATCTTGTTTACACCCAGAAAGAGACAGAGTACCAACCCAAAGAATATTAAGAATAACTTTTAACTGGGCCTATAGCTATCCAGATTTCTTTTCCCAATTTCATTTACAATCAGCCCGTTGCGGCGACATAATCAAACACTAACATTTCCTGACGTTCGACCATTTGTGGTGTGTCAAGGAATTTTATACTGAGAGAATTTACCGACCTGACATTCCTTTATGTAAATGGAAATCTCAAGCTACTGACACTGTGAGCACTGTTAATTTTCTTACCTGGACTAATTAATGTGACATAAACAGAAATCCTAATAACAGTAACAAAGTAAACGTTCCTCGGAGAAGTGGATTTAATCAGTCTTTGAGGAGCTGGGGTTTACTTTGCCAAAATAACACTGGATTCGCTGTGCGTGTCCTAAAGATCGTTCCAGACGTTGCTAATCAACAATTAGGTAAGAACGAATGAACGTGGCCACGGTTGTATGGAAAGAGAGAAAGCAGGAATGAGTAATTCTTTTATCGTATAATCCATGTACTCACTTTGTTTATTTCTTATTTTGTTTTGCTAATGCTGTTCATTTTCAGAATAGATTAACTTAGAATAACTCTGTTCTTTACAGTATAGTAAAATCCTATACCACAGGGTTAATCATTTTGACCTTTTGGGGGGTTAATTAATTTCTTCTTGTGGGATCTCCTTTCAACAGAGGGACTGGCACTTACGTGTCTATTTCTGTATTAATTCTTAACCTTTGTGTTTATTTTTATGATATTTTGATATTTTGCATATAGCTGTTGTGAAGTTTTCTTTTATGATAAATAAAAGTAACATAAAACTTATTACCAGTGTCGGTACTATAGTTTCACGTTTGTGCGTCTAATTGTCGTCACTTATCTGTGTGTGTGTATGTGAGTGGATGGTGGATATATATATATATATATATATATATATATATCCACCACTCACATACACACACACAGATAAGTGACGACAATTAGACGCACAAACGTGAAAACTATAGTAATGGAGTATGGGTATTGGGACTAGCTGACCGACACTGGTAATAAGTTTTATGTTACTTTTATTTATTATAAAGAAAAACTTCACAACAGCTATATGCAAAATATCAAAATATCATAAAAATAAACACAAAGGTTAAGAATTAATACAGAAATAGACACGTAAGTGCCAGTCCCTCTGTTGAAAGGAGATCCCACAAGAAGAAATTAATTAACCCCCCAAAAGGTCAAAATGATTAACCCTGTGGTATAGGATTTTACTATACTGTAAAGAACAGAGTTATTCTAAGTTAATCTATTCTGAAAATGAACAGCATTAGCAAAACAAAATAAGAAATAAACAAAGTGAGTACATGGATTATACGATAAAAGAATTACTCATTCCTGCTTTCTCTCTTTCCATACAACCGTGGCCACGTTCATTCGTTCTTACCTAATTGTTGATTAGCAACGTCTGGAACGATCTTTAGGACACGCACAGCGAATCCAGTGTTATTTTGGCAAAGTAAACCCCAGCTCCTCAAAGACTGATTAAATCCACTTCTCCGAGGAACGTTTACTTTGTTACTGTTATTAGGATTTCTGTTTATGTCACATTAATTAGTCCAGGTAAGAAAATTAACAGTGCTCACAGTGTCAGTAGCTTGAGATTTCCATTTACATAAAGGAATGTCAGGTCGGTAAATATTATATACATATTAATATAGAAAGGGAACTGTCTGAACAACAACTTTTAGTCGTAACCGATAGGCTGGACTAGAGTAGCTTCTCAAATCCAGGGACAGACTCTACCCTTCACCAACTCACTAGTGAAAATCTATCTCTTTACCTTATCTCGCACTGAGTCATCACCTCTGTCAGTTCTATTCAGACGGGAACTAACATTGTTCTTAATCACCTATCGGAAATTTACGACAAAGAGAAATGGTGACAGTTCGTATCTCAAACGGTTCTGTAAGTTGCATGCCTTGACTTCGTATGTTTTCTGTATTAAGTTAACAATGATCAGGGGGACTTCATAATGCCTCTTCGCTTCCACAGCGATTCTCTACCAACAGTCAAATGCCACAAATATAATACACGGTAAGTTCAGTTCTAAACTGTGTGTAAGTACTATTCACAGATCTGGTCTGTACAGGATGCGTTTTGTCGAAAACCTGCATGCTCGTCTCTGTTGTCTATCTGTAAACTCTATTAATATATCTGTTGTCTATCTATGAACTCTGTTAATCTCTCTGTTGTCTATCTATGAACTCTGTTAATCTCTCTGTTGTCTATCTATGAACTCTGTTAATCTCTCTAGGTTGATCCTGTTTAATATTTTCCCGGAAATTGATAGTAACATTATTCCTCTGTAATGTGTGTGCTCTTGTAAGTCTTCCTTCTTAGCCAATTTCCCCTGTATACTTCCTTCCATTTCACTTGTATTTCTTCTTTCTCCCAGCTGTCACAAAGTAATTTGTATAATATCACTGCAGCTGTTTCAATATCTGCTTTGAAGGCCTCTGTTGGATTGCCGTTTATGTCAGCAACTTTCCATCTATTAGGAATAATATGGTTTTTAAAAAATGCCGTCTTTATTTGATCTTTCACGATAAACTTGTAACTCCTCTTCTGTTGGCCAGATGTCTGGGGGATTTAGTGGATATGGTCTATTGAGAAGTCCTTCATAATGTGCTGTCCAACTCTTCATTTGCTCTTTTATATTACTAAGCAATTTTCCATTCTTTGATGAGGCCACTTGATTGCTTGCATTTCCCTGTTAGCTTCTATGTGCTGTTGTACAGGTTCTTTCTATTTCTTTTGGTTGCAGCTTCCCCTGCCTCTCCTGCCAATTCATCAATATATTTCTTACTGTCTTTTCTGATTTTTCTTCTTATCTCTTCTTTGTTCACATCTATGTATCCTTTATGAGCAGTGGTTTTGGAAATTCAGATTTTATTTTTATTTTTTATCTTTTAATAGTTGATGGTTTCTGCTGTTATCCATGCTTTTGTTGTGTTCTTGTTTTCCCAGTACTTCTCAACATGCATCATTCCATATATGTTTGATCTATTTATATTAGATCCTTGCCATTTTACCACACACACACCATACTTATTGCGCCTATGTGCGTATCTGAAAGGTAAAAAGAAAACTATAGTCCATATAACAGATTCTGTTGTAAGGAAGTGGAGCGTTAGAGACATCACATATGCAAAATCTCAGTTTTTATCAGATGTGCTGACCAGTTCCTTTCTTCGCTGCCTTTGCCTTCCCTAGATTAAGAGGAGAGTCAGGTACTTATTTTTTTAAGGCTTAGTAAGACTATGATGACGTGACCTTGTTTTGAACCGGTCCCTTTGCCTCGAGAAGCATTAGCGCTCCCCACTTTATTACTAAAACGCTCTGTTTCTAAAAGCAGGAATGTAATTGTATAAGATAAATAGAAAATGTAACGCTATGTCAGATACTTCAGGAGACGCCATGTCATGAAAATATAGCTCTTGAATCTCAGTGGTGCAAAGTTAGTGAATATTTTTATTTAGTGTTTGTATGGACTTTCTGATGATATACTTGTATTCGAGTTCACATTATGCTTATAAACTCACTGACTGAAGTACCCAGTGTCTACATAAACTCACTGACTGAAGTACCAGTGTCTGCATAAACACACTGACTGAAGTACCCAGTGTCTCCATTAACTCATTGATTGAAGTACCCAGTGTCTGCATAAATGGGACAATGCAAACTTAGATACCATGTGTTGAAAAAACTGAACATCGAACAGACAGATGTGTTTCCATGACGACAAACATGTACTCCAAAACTGTCGGCTCCAAGGTAGGAGCAGGTTGGCAGCGTGACCTTCTCCAACCCAGTTGAGACAGAAACTGTATGGGGAAGACAGAAGCCTGAGACGGATTGCCAGCTTTATAAGAGATAGAGATGTGTGTCGTGGATGGATTATCAGATAGGTAATAGATGTTTATAGCCCTGTCTGAACACAGGTGATAGTGATGACAATGTGAAAGTAAGGGGTAAGGTATAGTTTTTATCATGAGGGTGATCGTGTAAGAGAAAGGACAGCCTATCTGGACGACGATATTTAAATCAGACGCTCTTTCTCTCCTTGTACGAAAATACAAGTTACACTGCACTCACATGCACACAATTCTGTGACAAATACGCACGAACGTGAAAAACAAACTATGGATAACATATAATGAATAGGGGTTGACCGATACAATAACTAAAGGTTTAATAAAGTTTATTATCAAATAGAAAAATCACAACATAAATCATATGCATCAAGAGATCATGGTTTACAGACAAAATGGAAATTAATCAAATAGGTTCTCCCCTCTGGTAAAGGAAAAGAAAGGACGATCCCCACAGACGTTAATTTGCCCAAAAGATCAAAAGGTAACAATAAGTGATGAAATAGTCAGGATGGGAAAAGAATAGGTTCCTAATGTAATCTATCCCGTGACTAATCAGATTATTGAGATTAAAAAAAGAAAGAAGAAACCATATAAGTATATGATGTTAACAAAAGACATAAGTTTCTTTCTCTGTTCATTCAATTCACATACACGCAGTAGCCACTTTCAGACTATGCTTACCCCAGTAGTTGAAGCAGGCATTCCAAGGAAATACACTAATAAGTAATATTACTATTAAGTGTCAAATTTTAGTTTTGCCAAATCTAGCCCCAGACTCTCCGTAGTTGCTGACTGCAAATTTCACAGGAGTCTCTAGAGTCGGTGTTTTAATTTGTCCTGGATACAATAAGTTATCTATGCCTGCAGTTGGTTGGAGTAGGGTTCCTGCATGGTGATCGCCGATGTAGGATGAATAGAACATATACAGTTCCTAGGTTTTTTAGCCTCAGGTGGTTGAAACGCTAGGTTAAGTTACACAAATGTTGCTGACATTATAGTTCGCTGCAGCTGGCTGATGAGATTGATATAAATAAATCTGGTAATAGTTCTGGTCCAGTTAATATTATAATTTAATGTTTCTATTCTGCTTTCTCTCGTGAAAATGAGGAAAATTGGACCGCACAGGTCGCAGCAAGAAGCTCATCAAGATTAAATATTCTTGGATGCTTATAATATTATAAGTTCGTATGATCATAAGTTCATATGGCCATAAGAAAAATAAGCCGCTAGTACTCAGGTTTGATCAGCCTATATTTTAGAAAAAGAACATATAAACATTTAACCAAATTATTAATATCATATCTGACACGTGTTAAAATGGGACCTCTTCACCACTCTGTTCTAAATTATATTTAAAACACACGTGTCTAGCTTATCCTACCGTTCTTTTAACGCGTGATATGAACACTAGTCATTTATAAAATTACATAAAATGGATAGAAGTAAATAATATATGCCGTCAGTAGACAGTTATTTAATATATGTACTAGTCAATTTAAAACGTCTCTTATTGGGAAATAGCGAGTAATCAAATTTACTTTACGGCTGGAAAATATAGCTATAAGTTATTTAATTAGCACAGAAAATCTCAGTGAAATATAATGAAAACTTTAAATACCCTAAATCACTTTAAAGCTAGTATATAAATTACCGCAATCAGAAAAATGAAACACTCCACGGAATCTATTAATTTTCACTCTGTACGAGAAATCTTAAGATAACGAGCTAGTGAATTCCGATAGATTTCTGGGCAACTGATCATGGCTATCGGAGAGACATGGTGTAGGAGTCGTTCTTGCCACCACTCTGTAGGTGTCGTTCTAATGGTGTAGTTGTGTCTTGAAGGAGGTGGTTACGACGTCTAACTTGATCGTGCTAAAACTGGTTACGCGAATAATGAATCTGAATCGAGTGATCAGTTGAAATATAATTTTAAACAGTGGCACATCAAAACAAATGCTGGTGCCAACCGAAATATCCGACAACTCCAGGATTCCAAATAACGACAATGTTTATTCAACGAAGACGTTGGACTTGACAAAACATTCGACAATACTAGACATTCTTCTAATCAATGATGTAGGTACAGCATGTTCATTTCAGTAAAATCCAAGTAAGCATATTGCAGAACGAAATCCAGTCATCAATTTATAGCTGGTTATTTGCATTAACAAAGTACATATATGAGGAGGCATTTTAGATCAAACAGTAACTTTCATTTGTCCCTTTGACCTTGAGTATGATAACGAGATCCCCGTTATGTCTTCTCACACCTGAAATCTCTCGAGTGAGTAAGTTCCTAACTTTATAAACCTCATGATTAATCATCATAAAAATAGTTCAACATATTGTCTATAGACGACATCCATTGGCGTATAGACAGATAATATAATTAGATTTGATTCACCTCTGTAATACCGCCGATACTTTCAGTCCGGCTCCTTTGGATATATAATAACGCAGAGACCATTCCATTTATACCTAAGGTTTATCCCTTGAATACTTTCAAGACTTCCTAAATATTAACGTTGCGACTACGTTCCTTTCTGATACCAGTGTTGTACGAGTACCAGCTGGAGGTCACACGTAGGAAGACGAATAATAATTCATACGAAAATATCCTTGATTAATAAAATCCATTACCTGGCTTGGATGACCGAAGGGCTATGTCTTAAATGCAGTGAGCCAGTCATCAAGAAAGTACACTAAGTCCGAAATCAAGGACACAGCATCAGACTCACAGTCTGGTTATGGAATCCTGCTTCATTCTCCAAGCAGATACGTCATCTGCATTTGTTTGACAACAAGCGCGTTAATATCAAAAGCCCAAAAATGTGCGTTCTCATGCACAATAAATTTACTATACCAAGCGTATTACTTATATCTCAATTGGTGCGTACACTTTTAACAAAGACAGGACCTGAGACTGTCTATATTGTTAAAGTCTGTTAGGACTTAAAAAAGGACGCAACAGTTACCTTACAAACCCTCCTGAAAAAAATTAATTCTATTAACTTTTTTCTTCGTTAATAAACGCGGAAAGGTGAATCAAATTTACATATTCATGTACTAATAATACACCCCCCTTATATATACTAATGACAAATGGGATGTAGAATTAAATTTAACATTAATAAACAAAAGGTGTAATAAACAAAACTTCCAACCACAATCCATCAATTTGGAATAATTGTGGCACCAAGAAAAGAAATAAAAGTATGAAGGATGATGAACTAAAACAACGAGGATGTGAAACCATCAAACTAAAAAATGAACAAGGGAATTATAAATGATGAAGATGAAATTTAATAAACCACGCGAAGTGAACAAGACACTTAGCTGTTGCTAAAATTAATTAGTGACACTAATTAACTATGAGTGCAAAATAATACACTAAAAGTGGTGGTTTCTAGTTTTAAGAACTATTAAACAAACTATTATTGTTAACCACGGTAAAATATATAACTAATTAAGTTATCTTAATTGTTAATATTAATTAAAATTGTTCATGTCTTAAAATTGTTACCAATCCCAGTTATTATAATCTCTAATAACCTTAAAAAGTTCCATTATCACTTCCGAAAACAGTCAATAATCCATTAAGTTCCGTTTTATTAAAATCTAACGACATAGAAATGTTATTTTCCGAGTAATCCTGAAAGTTAATAAATTCCACTTGGAAAAGTATGTATCTATCATCTTAGAAGGATGTTTATATTCACAATGTAACGTTCAGAAGGAAATGTTGTCCATTTAAAACAAAAGTTAATTTTCTTTACGTCAATGTTATTGACACAATACTGTTATTGAGTTACAATACTAAAAGTCTGAATAATCCATTTCCATACGCAATACAGTGAAGATATAACTTGAGTAGACGTTAAATAAATCATCAAAGTTATTTGATCATTACGTTACAATTGCAAGACTGTCTGTGTAGTGGTTCCAATCTCTGTAGGGCGTATTTGCTCGCTTGGATCGCTTTGACACCTAGATAAACAGTCCGCTAACACATTTTGTGATCCTTGTATGGAACGTATGGTAAAACTGTACGGTTGCAACGTTATTGCATATCTCGTGGATTTCGCTGACTTGACGTCCTTAGTGTTGAGAGCAGTGAGTGCTTTTCTAATCAGACTCAACAATGAAATGAGATCCTAACAAATAACGCTCCAGTTTGTTAATTGACCAAACTAAAGCGAGAAGTTCCTTATCCAGAACCGAGTATTTCTGCTCTGTTGCTGTTAACTTTCTTGAAACATACATCACTGGATGCAAGGTGCCACAGTATTCTTGAAGTAGCACGCTCCCTATTCCGTAATTAGACGCGTCACTGCGAAGTATGAAAGGAATGTTTGGATTAGGTAGCATCAAAACCGGAGTGGAAAATTTTTTTTTGATAAAATCCAACGCGATTTGATGTTCATCCGACCACCGAATCACGTTAGTGATGCAATAAGGCTGATATATATTGGTGTTGCACTTATACAAACTCTGTGTGTTGTGGGTAATCTGTTCTGGTCACCACTGATACCTGCTGGTGGTTCACTACTGATACAGGTATACTGCTATGGTGGTAGTGGCTGGTGATGTAGACATAGCGCGAATGCGTGTTGGAAAGTTCGTCAAGGTGGACATCTGTGTAGCAGTGCAGACTTGTATCACACCATGTAACATACAAGGGTGTGTGTGGCATTCATCACATGGAAAGGTGTAGATGTAGGGTTGATGGAACCAAATGTTGTACGTGTTACAGGTATGGAGTCAAAAATAAAGGTGAACAGCTGTGTACGTTTTTCTCACCATTTATTATAGTCACAGCAACAAGACGTAGACAAATCCATGTGAGCATGACACAGGAACATGGCGGATATGAAGACAGTTCACTACAATGCATGTACATAAGTTCCAGTAAATATATGATTATCAAAGTGTTGCAGACTCCAATTTACTTCTCATCCCACAACTAGCAGAAAAAAACCCCGCATTACAGAACGGGTAAATAACTGTATAAATATCCAACAGTTTCATTCTGACTTTTCTTAAATCGCACTTCTTAAGTCAACCCCAAACATGGCGGGCGACGAAAATAGCATAGTCCATCCCTCTAATCGGACGTATCAAAGATAGGCTGTCCTTTCGAAGATAGTCTTATATAACTCTCTCGTACATCAGGCGAGTTTTCACTTTCAAAGTTATAATAGCAATAACTTGTAATTCATCTGGTCTTCCACTCCAGATAATTATATATTAGGCCTCTATAAAACAGTAAACATTGTGAATTCCTCATCTGTAGACATAAGTGTCTAAGTTCAAAATATACCGCTAATCATGCGGGTTTTAGAATAACATCTATTCTCCTGGGTCTCTGTGTGTAAATCTAAACCTAACGGTCATAGATGGCTCCAACGAGCATAACAAGTAGAATACTCTGCCTTTCAACCATTCGTGAGCTCTCGTCACCGGTTGACTCAAAATATGATCCTTACAAAGGAAGTGTGAAAGTTTCGTTTTTTACCTTGCTACGAATTCCTAACACAACTTAGAAGCAACTGCCGTCTTCCTGACGAACAGAAATAACACAGGGGACTTTAAATAACAGTGGAAGAGTTTCCATCCCCAGAGGCAATGCAGAGACGTAACCAGACATTTCGTCTGACAGACCCAGTTCAACAAAACGGCCTCCCGCACCGGAAATCTTTTTCAAACTCCACTAGTTCGGGCATGCGCTGTTCGCATCACCTCTGACCTAAGCAGTCAGCTGGTATAATCTTTTAAGAGGAGTAACTACATATTTACTTTCCCTCAAAGCAAAAAATGAGTATTCGCCCTTAGATTAGGGTTCTAACGAAAAATACATTAGACCCAAACTCTTATTCAAAATATTTTCAAATATAACAAGTATACAGACAGACTACATTACCAGTTATGAAAACTGCACGTAACAGTTAGCTGTGCCCTTCCTCAACAATGAAGAGAAAGGAGCAGTAATGGTCGATAAATGAGGAATAAATTTAGCGTAAAATTGTACTAGACCTAACAAAGATTGTACTTGTTTCTTTGTTTTAGGAGCTGTAATGTTCATGATTTTCGTGACGTTACTGTCCTCAGTATATAATTTGCCATGACCAATACGGTGGCCTAAAAATGATATGTCGTGAAAACGCACGAATGCCTTGGATGGCTTAGCTGTTAGATTAAATGACCGTTACGTGGACAGTAATGTGTTCAATCCCTGAACATGTTCATCCCATGAGTTGCTAAAGAGACAAATGTCATCGATGTATGCAATGACATCGTGACGATGCGACAGTATGCGGCGCATCATACGCACGAAAGTGGCAGGAGCGTTCACTAACCCAAATGGCATAAAATTCCATTGGAATAGGCCCCGAGGTGTCGAGAAAGCAGTAAGTGGCTTTGCATTTTCTGTCAATGGGACTTGCCAATATCCTTTTGACAGGTCAAATTTAGAAAAGTAAATAGAGTCAGACAGTTTAACTAATAAATCTTCTAACAAAGGTAATGGTTCGGCGTCAAATTGTGTAGCTTTGTTTAATTTTCTATAGTCTACACAAAGACGAATATTGTTATCTTTTTTTCTGATGATCACCATAGATGAAGAATATGGTGACGTTGAAGGTTCAATTATATTTAATTGAAGCATTTCATCCAACTCCTTATCAACCTGAGCACGAAAGTGTAAAGGGATAGGGTATGGACGAACTCGAATAGGTGTGTCGTCAGTCAACAGAATGTCATGTTTAATAACTGACGTACGACCTAGGATGTCAGTGAGGACATCCTGATAAGATTTTAGAATTGAGGAAACTTGCTGGTTTTGATCAGTCGAAAGATCAGAAGAAATAGTAACATCACTCCAACTTTCAGTCGGATGGAGTGGTACCACCGGTATAGTTAATGGTACGTCTTGAAAAGAAGACTCTTCTTCTTGAATGACAGCTAAAGTGGTATAGTGATGAATAGGAGGTGTAGGATCGTCAGTTGACTGGAATACTGACTGAAGATAGTCAGGACGTGTATGGTATTCCTTTAATATATTAATGTGAAAGGTTTTATGTTTGCCCTTTACATCGATAATGTAGTCGACATCCGAAATTCTAGATATTATTCTAAAAGGGCCACTCCAGGTAATGAGTAGACGATTATTTTTAGAAGGCAATAATACATATGCCTCATCACCCGGAATAAGCTGACGAAGACGTCTATATTTGTTTGCAAAAAGTCTAGCTTTTCCTTTTGCATGTTCAGATGCTGCGGTAGCTAACCTACATGCATCTATGATCCTTTTTCTCAAAGAGATCACATACTCATAAGAGGATTGAGTCTCCTCTTCGATATTCTCTTCAATGAGTAAGTCGTGGAGTAACGACATTGGTCCGCGAGGTTGGATGCCGAAGACTAATTGATACGGTTAGAAACCGGTTGCTTCGTTTTGCACGTCGCGATACACAAAGAGGGCAGAAGGTAGGACTCTGTCCCAATCCTGAGGATGATCCTGCGTAATCTTACCTAGTAACTGTTTGAGGGTCCTATTCTTATGCTCAATTAATCCATTGGACATTGGGTGGTAGATCGAACTAAGCGATCTATCAATACCTAACAACTTCATGACTTGTGACATAGCTTCAGATACAAATTGAACACCATGGTCAGATAAGATCTTACGCGGAAAACCTAAGCGCGAAAAGATCAACCATAATGCCTCTGCAACACTAGCAGATGATGTATTTTTCAGAGGTATGGCCTCAGGCCAACGAGTACACATATCAATACAAGTGAGAATATGTGTATGTCCTCTTGCAGAAGGTTGCATAGGACCAATGATATCAATAGCCATTTTCTCAAATGGTCGAATCGGAATGTCCGCAGCCTGAATAGGAGCTGCGTGGTATGGACCCCGAACTTTGACTTCCTGACGTGTCGTACACGAACGGCAGTAGATATTCACATCTCTGTGAACGCCTGGCCAATAGAATGCAGATAGCACTCTAGATTTGGTTCGTGAAAAACCCATATGGCCTGCGCATTGAGAGTCGTGTGCATGACGCAATATACGAGCTCTCATAGAAAGAGGTACTAAAATCTGAGACCGTAATGAAGAATCAGTGTCATGTATAAGTCTAACCAATATCCCATTCTTGAGTACAAAATTATGTCCTGATTTTGCATTCGTTTTTGTAGTCTTGTTATTAGCTAGTTTAAAAAATCTGGTCAATGAAGCATCATTTTTTTCCAATGTTATAAACGACTCCCGTGAAATAGGAGTGTCAACATCATCATTAACATTGACCGCAGGTTCAGAAGGTGTATTACGCAACATATCAGTATTTTGCGCTCTGGTAACTACTGCATTTGCAGCCTGAATATGTCGCTCTTCCCATTCAGCAATTTGCTGTGGGGTACACTCTTTTACACCGTGTATGCAACCCAGTATGACATCACTAACTGGATTCTGAAGAAGGCATGCGTGGATCTTCCCTGAAAAAAGGTGTATTAAGATCAATAATAGCTGTAGGAAAGGTTTCCACAGTGCCGCCGAAGGTGACGCATTTGACAATATTGCCTGTAGCACAACAAGGGTCGATCAGCAAATTCCGTACACCGACTGTGCTGCAGCCTGAATCAAATAAAATAGTACAAGGAATTGAGTTAACATATCCTTTATTGAATTTAAGGCATCCTTTTCCCTGGTGAACTGACGCAGAAGTGGCCGTACAGACTGCTGGGAGACTTGGCAATATGTGTCCGCATCTCAGCGTCGTGATCGCCTTGGGCTGGAATAGCGTAGAGCATTCGTGACAAGTCTTTACCTGCTTAAGATCAATACAAGACATTGCATTATGTGGATTAACATTTTTGTCCTGATCTTTGTTAGTTTGTGCCTCAAGTAAAGCAACATTAGACTAGTGACGCGGTCTGCTCGAAGATCTATCTCTTCGCCGCGATCGATTCTGACTATTTTCTCTAAAATTGCTATAATTACTGTTACTGTTGGAATTAAAATCTTGGTTAGAACGCCAATTATTGGTATTACTGTTATGTCTTTGACCAAATGATCTGTTCAGAGAACCATGTCGATTATGTGAATACTGCGAATTGGATCGCCAGTTTTGTTTCCTTGATTATTTCTGAAATTATTGCTATCAAAATCTCGTGATCTGTGAGATTGACGCCAAGAAACATTATATGGAGAAGATTGTTGGAATTGTTTCCCCTTATAAAAATTACAAGAACTTAAATTATCGTTATTTCCCTTTTTAAAGGATCTGTCGTTACTTAATGAACGGTGTCGTGAAAAGTTATTCTGTTGCATAGCAAAAGCAACTGGAAATTCATCCTTAATCTGAGTATTGCTAATATTCATGTTCGGATGTGCGGTGCAGAAATTTTTGCAATTTTCATCCATTTCTGTCATATTTTTAGGTTTACGTTCATGTAAAAAGGCAAGAAATGCTGGGTTTACAGAAGATAAAACTTTATCGCGTAGACATAAATCAAAAAGACCGTCATAAGATTTTTCTACCTTGGACAGTTTTATCCATCTTTCCGAGGTGAGACGTATCTGAGAACGAAAGTGATTAAAGTTCTTTCCTGATTGTGGTAGCATAGTTTTAAAACGTACCCTGTATTCATCTTCCGACATTTGATACTTCTTAAGAAGAGCTGCTCTAAGATCATCATAATCATTTTTATCATTAGCACCAGTTGTATGATAGACCGCCATAGCATCGCCAGTAAGTAGCCCAGATAAATCGGTACACAACTGTGTTTTATCCAAGTTATAGGATCTACATGTAGCTTCAAACCTGTCTAGAAAGAAAATCACATCGTCGGATGGTGGATTAAATTTGGGTAATTTTAGGTGAACTTCCCTAAAATTATCATGTCTAGATGAAGGCTGACCTTCATGAGTTTTCGGAGAATTAGCTTCATGAGCTAATCTAAATTGTTCAAATTCCATTTCCTTCAACTGTTTTTCACGTTGAAACTTTTTCTCATTTTCCTCAGTCTCAAGCTGAAATTTCCTTGCATTCTCCTGAGCTAATAATCTTCTCTCTTCCATTTCCCTTTGCTTACCTTCCATTTCAATTCTAAGTTGCCTTTCTTTTTCCGCAGCTTTTCTCTTGTTTTCTGCAGCCTCAAATCTAAGTTTTTTCTCGTTTTCTTCAGCCTCCAATCTTTTCTGTTCTGCCTCAAATCTCCTTTTTTTCTCATTTTCTTCAGACTCAATCTGAAGTCTTTCTAGTCTTAAAGTTTCTAACTTCCTCTGTTCAGCTTCTATCTCTTGAGCTTTTCTGTATTCTGCCATAGCGAATACTTTTACCTCTTTAGGAATCATCTGAAGGGCTTTTGCTTGTTTAATAAAATAATCTAGTGAATACATTATGATCACCAAGTAGTTACTATACTTCTTCTTCGTAAATATTAATTAATGTCGAATAATTTTTCTCTTATCACTTTAAGAAGTGTTACTCGTTCATGTCCAAGAACGGTATATAATATCATATAATTATTAATATATTATTAATCAATAAAAATAATTTATGCAATGAAATGTTATGATAAGACAAAAGTAATAGACAATTACGACAATGGTGACAAGACAAGATAGTTAATGACAAATGAAAACAATCGCAGAAATCAAAAAAGTTAGAATGAAAAAATAAGAAATAATTTTGCAGAAAGTGCAACGATCACTGCGATAGACAAATAAACAAGACAATTAACAACACAGTGTATAAACATAGGTTTGTAAAAAACTAAACGATAGTAAGGTGAGACTGGACGGATGATACAAACAAAATACATCATAAAACTAAAGTACGGATAAAAATCACTACGAAAACTACAATGAAACTCGACGTCACAACTAATCAGTCAGGTGTCACAGACAACCAGACACAGTGGACTTAGAATCCTTCGACACACAGGTGTCGGAACATTCCACTGAGGGAAGTCTGCAAATAAATCTATAGAACAATTATGAAGGCCCTGAGATGAACCTGGGATGTTCCCTTCATAATTCACCTACCTAACCTCCCGCGAAGAACATATAACATAGAACAGGTAACACAGATAATATAATAGTGGACATAATCATAGGAAGAGGCTCAGCTATACGTAAAACGGTGGAAGACAAAAACACCAGTAAATTTCCACTTATCTGATTTTTGTTACGAAAAAAATTTTCCCCTCATCCGAGTGCTGTACGTATGAGCCTTATTACTATTGTAGAGATCAAACAATAGCAGTGTCCAATGTTGACGACTTGAAGTTGAGGTTCAACGTTGTCCTTGACCCCTAGATGACCGTTAGTTTTTTCCAACAGGTCCAGAATGTTGTCTTGAAAGTGTAAAAAAATTCAACTGAATTGTTCATGGGAGTTCATTCCCTGGAAACTCGTTAAGTTCAAAGCACACTGGTTCCACCATTCTGTAGTAGTCGTTCTTGCCACCACTCTGTAGGTGTCGTTCTAATGGTGTAGTTGTGTCTTGAAGGAGGTGGTTACGACGTCTAACTTGATCGTGCTAAAACTGGTTACGCGAATAATGAATCTGAATCGAGTGATCAGTTGAAATATAATTTTAAACAGTGGCACATCAAAACAAATGCTGGTGCCAACCGAAATATCCGACAACTCCAGGATTCCAAATAACGACAATGTTTATTCAACGAAGACGTTGGACTTGACAAAACATTCGACAATACTAGATATTCAGGAATGATGTAGGTACAGCATGTTCATTTCAGTAAAATCCAAGTAATATCTATTGCAGATCCTTACGAAATCCAGTCATCAATTTATAGCTGGTTATTTGCATTAACAAAGTACATATATGAGGAGGCATTTTAGATCAAACAGTAACTTTCATTTGTCCCTTTGACCTTGAGTATGATAACGAGATCCCCGTTATGTCTTCTCACACCTGAGGTCTCTCGAATGAGTAAGCTCCTAACTTTATAAACCTCATGATTAATCATCATAAAAATAGTTCAACATATTGTCTATAGACGACATCTATTGGCGTATAGACAGATAATATAATTAGATTTGATTCACCTCTGTAATACCGCCGATACTTTCACTCCGGCTCCTTTGGATATATAATAACGCAGAGACCATTCCATTTATACCTAAGGTTTATCCCTTGAATACTTTCAAGACTTCCTAAATATTAACGTTGCGACTACGTTCCTTTCTGATACCAGGGTTGTACGAGTACCAGCTGGAGGTCACATGTAGGAAGACGAATAATAATTCATACGAAAATATCCTTGATTAATAAAATCCATTACCTGGCTTGGATGACCGAAGGGCTATGTCTTAAATGCAGTGAGCCAGTCATCAAGCAAGTACACTAAGTCCGAAATCAAGGACACAGCATCAGACTCACAGTCTGGTTATGGAATCCTGCTTCATTCTCCAAGCACATACGTCATCTGCCTTTGTTTGACAACAAGCGCGTTAATATCAAAATCCCAAAAATGTGCGTTCTCGTGCACAATAAATTTACTATACCAAGCGTATTACTTATATCTCAATTGGTGCGTACACTTTTAACATAGACAGGACCTGAGACTGTCTATATTGTTAAAGTCTGTTAGGACTTAAAAAAGGACGCAACACATGGTATATATTGAAAAATTCCGTTCAATCGTTCTCTAACGCGAAAGTCACACCTACTGCCAGACCCGAGCCAATTTGCCGTTCGATTCTTAAATCAAAGGTAATTTTACCACCTCTTCCGCCTCTGCCGAATATCAGCTACGTAATTACTTCCCTGAAAGTTTTACAATCCAAGGTCCGTCTAGACTGAATATCTCGTGTGTTCCCCTGATCAAAGAATCTATTACGCCATGCTCTGCGCTTCGCTCTCTGTTTCACATAGGGCTTAATTGCCAGATGGCTCACGTGTTAATTGCACTGTTGAATCCTTTGTTCATGTAGCAAAAAAAATGAACTAGATGGGGAGGGGCAAAAGTGGATGATTACTGCGGCACTATTTCCATCTGTGACAATGTGGTCATTTTGAGAGCGAACAACGATTAAGAAGAAGAGTCGAAAATGTGACTCTTGCCACTCCTTGCAACAACAACAACAAAAAAGACACTGAGGTGCATGAAACTACAAAGTAAATGAAAATACACAAATGCACGTAAGCGCACATTTTTCAGCCCAAAAAAAAGTACAAACAGTACACGTATGTTATCATCTTATATCATCATCATCACAACCCGTAACCCGTCATGGGTCGTAGGGGTGCCATGGTGGAAGCATCAGCAGACAGGGTCCTCCACTGCTCTCTATCCTCAGCAATGCGTACATGTGTTGAAAAACCGTGCCCTGTCCTTTCTTTGATGTTATCAGCCCAAGATTTTCTTTGCCTTCCTCTTCTCCGTTTACCTTCGACTGTTCCCTGGAGGATCGTTTTCGAAAGGGAGTCATGACGAGTTACATGCCCAAACGATTCAAGCTTTCGACGTTTCACTGCTGACAAAAGTGGTTCTTGGTGGTCTGCATACGTATTTATTTTCTCTCTAACATAGACATTTGTTTTGTGCTCTTTATAGCAAATGCGCAACATCTTATATACTCTTGGTATAAACGACTCAGTTCCACCTGTCTGAATGAAGATGTGAGACAGATTTGCTGTGTATAAGCTACAACTGTTTGCTGACGTTTGGTATTTTTGACATCTTTCAGATCATACATGAGTGCTATCAAGTGCGTGAACCATCTCAAACAAGACTGTCCAGAAGACACCCACCACGCAATAGACAAAGCTCTGATCAACTTGGACGGTTCCAAGGCAGGACTGCAGGAACTCTGCTCAGATGACAGCATTATTGAAAGTAAGATCGTGTTGTGAAGAACGCATACTGTTGTGTTAGTGTTCTTTTTGTTACTATCACCACAACCACGTGCACGTTTTATCAGAGACTCATTGGTTATATAAGTGCAAGTAGAGTGCAAGTACACTTATTACATACCTGAAAGATGTGCTCCTCATTGAATGAACATGTTGAGAGAAAAGGAAAGTTAACAAATGGATAGGAGGAAATAAGGAAATAGAGGACGACAAAGAAAGAAGATGCTGATCACTTTCAGAGCAAGGTGTCGAGGGCGGTCACGATCTTCTCCAAGCATTGGAAATAATGAGGAGACATTGTCAGCTACTAATCGACACCATATTTGAAGAAAACCAAATACAGGAGAATAAACAAACTGTCTCAGTCGATGTGACATTTGGTGAGTTCCGTATATTATTTTAGAAATAATAAATGTTTGGAAACATTCTTACCGTCACGTTTTATTGATAAAATGTAGTCACCCTAGTGTAGTGCTTAAGTTAAACATTCCTCCATCATAAAGCATTAGCACATCATCATCGTTTCCCGTTTTGCTCCGTTTAGTTAGAGGATGGATCCACCACTGTAGCCGGTCACCTTAGATGAAGCCTGCACCAAAGTTGTCATGTGCTGTTTATACAACAGTTTGTTTCTCATGATGATGTTGTCATGTGCTGTTTATACAACAGTTTGTTTCTCATGATGATGTTGTCATGTGCTGTTTATACAACAGTTTGTTTCTCATGATGATGTTGTCATGTGCTGTTTATACAACAGTTTGTTTCTCATGATGATGTTGTCATGTGCTGTTTATACAACAGTTTGTTTCTCATGATGATGTTGTCATGTGCTGTTTATACAACAGTTTGTTTCTCATGATGATGTTGTCATGTGCTGTTTACACAACAGTTTGTTTCTCATGATGATGTTGTCATGTGCTGATTATACATTAGTTTGTTTCTCATGATGATGTTGTCATGTGCTGATTATACAATAGTTTGTTTCTCATGATTATGTTGTTGTAGCGAAAGGTTTTCCTAGTATGATAGTAGTGGTAGAGCAGAAGTAGAATCTCTCTCCAGAAAGTATGAAGTTCCAGTGCCCGAGAAGTACACTGGTATCACAAGTGAGTTACAGCTGTGAATACTCTGAGCTGGACAATAGATTTAGGCTTCAGAAGTATAAGATGCTACTTCGCTATCGTAACCCTATGTGATATTATAATTAAATTAGAAAAAGTAACTCAAAATTTAACAGTTAAAAATTTAACAAGTCAAATGAGTACAATTATCCAATTTATTATGTACATCTATATATTCTTGTAATGATAAATGGGTGTTGGAAGATGGTAAAATGTATGATTATTTACAGTTACAAATTAAAATAACTAATAGAAAAAGTCTTGGATTTATCTTCCACTGAATTTATAAAACAAGTTTGTCACATTATCTCTTGCCATCTAGTTTTCATCATTAGAAAGTCGTTTTAAAACTGCTCACAGGATTTGTTGGATGGAAATATATAAACTCAACTTTATCCACGTCTGCTCGAGGTTCCTCCGACACACTGGAGTACGGAAGACTTTCCTTCAGCCCGCCCTATAACTACGGGGGACTAAGGTGTTGAAGTTTGGTTGACCTCTAGGCTTCAGTGAGCTGGATCAACTTCTTCAAGTCTTTAGTTTCTCGATCAGGAATGATCATAAACATTGATCATAAAAACCTGGAACAAGAAGTAATAGGTGGCCATTGTTCTACCAATCTCACCACCCTCTGCTGTTCATGATGCGACCATGTCTTCAGTGTTTGTATGTAAATGAATGAATCATGGTAGTATATTACAGAGATAGCATGATAAGATAATGTATAAGGTGCAGAATTAACAATATACATGAATAAATCACATGTTATGATACATGGGTACGATATAACCTTTGCCTTCCACTTATGGATGTCAAGTCACTTATGTACTTGCTGGTATGTCGTAAGCTTCCAGGCAAGAATTAGCCATAATATATTTGGCTAACCAATTAATGGTTATGCTTCCTGACAATGCCGGTGAAGGTTATCTCTGGTTAGCGTCATTCCCTTTTTTATTATATCTGCTACAATCAATCAGAAATAAAATCTGAAATAAAATGATATTAGTAATACATATATTTTTAATAAACTTACATACCCTCTTAGGATTAATAAGCTCACGGTGAGACTGTATTGGCTTAACTTAATCTGCCCTGCATGCAGCGTGAAAATAGAACTTTTCTTGCAGAGGCTGTCCTCCAGTTTCTCACTCTGGCTTCTGGATTTGGTGTGTGATTTACAATGCGCCGCTCTGTCCTTATATTTCAGTCTCTCGCGCGTACGAGAAAGCAGCTCCCAATTCCCCAAAAGATTTTAGTTTCATCTCCTGTTTTGAAGCTATTTGAAACAATCTGTGCTTTTCCTGTACTCGTTTTTCTCTTCTGTCACTCACACACTTATCTCCTTCCTTCCTTCCTATATATCATTTCCTTTTCCCCATATGGGGCTTTCATTACATATAAGTTTTATACAATTCCGTTGAGGCTTGTTAGTGTAATAAATTTTTAAAGATTATTAGCTAACTTTTAGCCGATGTGATGAAGGTGAAAAATATTAATTATCTTTAAAACTATTTATATTTGAATAATATCCTTTTGGATATAATTCCTAGCCTATCTCCTTTGTTGAGTTATATTTATTTAATATTATTCCAACCATGCGTTCTCCTGTAGTGAATAATTTAATGTCCAGTAAATGCAAACTTTTAAAGTCGGCCATACATTCCTATATAGCTATTTCCTCATTCTTCAGTAATACTGTATGGCTTTTAACCGTAAGTCACATTTCCGCTGTCTACCAACTTCAAAGAAAGACCGCAGCGCTGACCTTGCGCTGGTGTGTGTGGGTGTCGCGTGGGCGTGTCGCGCTACAACCAAGCAAGTGTTTACCAAATCTCGCTACAGAGCCCTCTTCTTTAAAACAGTGCCTGCACGGTTAACTTTTTGGTAACACATGCTGCAGTTCCTCCTTAATTTTCTGTTTCTCTATATCTCCTTTGATAGGATGCCTACTTAAAAAATCGGGTCCAAGATTGTCCCGTCCTGGTATGTATCTCACATTGAACGAATATGGAGATAACAGTAAACTCCACCTTAAAAGTCGTGAATTTAATTTTTTAGACACTGCTAAAAACATCAAAGGCTGGTGATCACTTTCCACAATGAAGTGTTTCCCGTAAAGAAAAGGGGCGAATTTGTTGATCGACCAGACCAAAGCGAGGCATTCACGTTCAACGGTAGAATAATTTCTCTCAGCTGTATTTAACTTTCTACTGGCAAAAGCTACTGGTAATAGCATATGTGGCGGTGTGTCTGCCCGCTGTAGTAATGTTGCTCCGATGCCTACATTGCTAGCATCCGTTCTTAGTACGAATTCTTGTGTGAGATCGGGAAGGGCAAGGATAGGTTTATTTGTCAGCTTATTTTTCAACTCTGTATAAGCCTGTTCACACTCCACAGTCCATTGTATTTTATCCGGCTGACCTTTTTTGGTTAAGTCGGTTAATGGCGCGCACAATGAGTTAAAATGGGGTATATATTTCTGATAAAACCCGCACAGTGACACAAAGGATCTTACATCCTTCTTAGTTTGTGGTCTTGGTGCTTTTCTCATTTTCTCTACATTCTTTGGGTCCGGAGACATTTGCCCTGTAGAGATAGTGTGACCTAAAAATTCCAATGTCTCACATCCAATATGACACTTAGTTGGGCGTGCTGTCAATCCCGTTTCTCTTAATCTACCTAACAACATGGAGAGTGCTACTACGTGTTCCTCGAATGTAGTGGTAGCAATCAGAATATCATCCATGAAGTTGGTGATATGAGGATTTTGTAATGGTTCCAACAATTTCCTCATCATTATGGTGAAGATACTTGGAGCATTCTTTAAACCAAATGGGAGTACATTGAACTCGTAATGTCCATCCGGTGTACTAAAGGCTAACAGTTTCCTAACTTCTGGTTTCACTGGTATTTGGTAGTATCCCTTGCTTAGATCTACTTTTGAAAAATACCGAGCCTTACTCAATGTAGCAAACAACTGATTGGTGTCAGGTAATGGGTCTACCTGAGATTCAGTGATAGCATTTAGTTTCCTATAATCAATGCATAACCTGTGTTCACCACTAGGCTTCCTTAATAGCACCACACTTGAGCTGTAGGGAGATTCAGACTTTGAAATAATTTTCTCTTTTAAGAGATAATCAATCTCATCCTTGAGTGCCTGTCCTTTAGCATAAGGTATAGGGTATGTCCGCATACAAACTGGTGTAGGGTCAGTAATCGTCATGTCATACTCTAACAGATTAGTACACCCCGGCTTATCTGTGAGTACATCAGCATGGATTTCTAACACCTCCTGAACCTTTTTCCTCTGCTCAAGAGTTAAATGTTCACTCACATTAACCTGAGCATAGCTTTCCGTAGTTGATAGGGGGTATTCCATGGAGGAAATTGGTTCATCCTGCATTTCTGTTGCAATGGCCAGGGTCATGATATGGGCAACTTCTGATGCTTCCCTGTCATAATACTTTTTAAGAAGGTTGACATGATACACCTTCTCCTTTCCTTTCTTGTCAATCTTATAGTTGGTCCGGGAAAGTTTTTCCAATATGACGTAGGGTCCCTGCCATCCAATTTGCAATTTATTATTGCTGCTGGGCAACAGTAACAGAACCTTTTCTCCCACCTCAAGTTCCCTATCTTTTGCTGTTTTATTGTAGTAAGCAGCCTGCTTCCTCCTGGCCTGTCTCAAGTTATCATTTGCCAGTTTCCAACTTGTTTTCAATCGAGATGTCAACTCGTTGACGTATTGGTATGAAGAAGTCACGGTTTCTTCTGCTTTTTCATCAGTCCATGTCCGCAACAATGCTTCCAGTGGACCTTTGATTGGTCGTCCAAACAACAATGTAGCTGGAGCCAATCCTGTGGAGTTATGTGGGACTTCCCTATAGGCAAATAGTGCTGAGGGTAAGTATGTGTCCCAAGTTTCAGGTTTCTCACTAGCCAACTTTCTAAGGATTGAAATGAGCGTGCCATTGAACCGCTCTACTTGACCATTCCCTTGGGCGTGGTACGGGCTACAGTGATAATGTCTAGCTTGAAATAACCTGAATACTTCTTGTGTTAGCTTTCCCCTAAACTGAGAACCATTGTCAGTCAATATTTGATGTGGGAAACCTAATCGGGTGAATATTGTTAACAGTGCCTCTGCCACATGTTTCGAATCTATCGATGACATTGCTACTGCCTCTCCCCACATAGAGCAAGTATCGACCAAGGTTAAGATATATGCATTTCTCTTCTTGGTCCTACTGAGGGGTCCAACAATATCCACGGCAACACGTTCGAAGGGCGTTCCCATGATGGGCATTTCTCCCAGTGTTGCTGGTGCAGTCCTATGTTTAGGAGCTACTCTTTGGCATTCTGGACAGGATCTCACATACCTCTTTATGTCCTCTGTGATCCCTGGCCAAAAGTAGTGACAGGCTATCCGTTGTCCAGTGGCCCCTATTCCCATATGTCCACTGAAGGGTATAGCATGTCCTAGCTTCATAACCTGCTCCCTGTATGATTTTGGCACTACAAGCTGTCCATGTCCTTTTGGTCCTGTTCCAGCTTTTCTATATAGTAGGCCTTTTTTTCATATATAAGTCTCCTTTCTCTGGAGGGTTATGGCTTTTAGGTAATTTGCCAAAGCAAGGCTTCAATGTACTGTCAGCAGTTTGAGCCTTTCTCATCTCTTCTGGATGAGTATTGATGATAGTGTCCTCCTCTTTCTTAGAGCTTGCCCTGGTCTGGACTGTTGCCATCACTATGGGTCTTATAGGTTCTCCTAGAAAGACATATCTACATCCCAGTATTAATGGGTAGATAGGGTTGTCCATCACTGCTGCTTTGATCTCTCCTTCCACATAGCGAGATCTTATGTTGATTCGGGCTATGGGCAGTGTCATGGTTCCTGCTCCCTTGACTGGTCCTCTGATTTCCACTGTTTCTGTGGTTATCTGTTCCGGACTCACCAGAGAAGAGCACACTACTGAGTCAAAGTCCAAGCCTGTATCATATAAGCACAGTACTTGGGTGCCATTCAAGGTCACTTCCTCACAGACAGGGGGATGATGGAGGTCATTCTGACTATCTGCCAGGTCCTTCCTTCCCTTGTTCTCTGTTGTAAGGCATGCAGCGTGATGAGGAGGGTTTTTCCGTCTGCATTCCGCAGTATTGTGGTTACTCATTTGGCAAGATTTACACCACTTTCCTTCCTTTCTTGGAGGTTTCTTTTCTGATCCTAGAGGGTTTTTGTCTTTATAATCAGTTCTGTGTTTGTTCTTGTTGGAATTGTCCCTGTGTTCATAGTTGGTAAAGTTTTGTGAAGGTTTGAAGTTCTCACCCTGCTTCTTCTTATTTCCTGATACTTCTGACTGAGCTGCTTGATATCTTTCAGCCATGGTTAAAATATCTTCCAATCTCTCAGCTCCTTGTTCCATAAGAAATTTTCTCATTTCTTGAGGCATGGATTCTCTCAGTTGCTCCATCATGACCATTTCTTTTATATCTTGACACTTTCCTAAGCTAATCCATTTTGTCAGATAAGTTTCCAATCTGGCAGAAAACTGGTGATAGTTTTTCTCCTGGAAGTAGCTTAGCAGTTCGGAATCTCTTTCTATAAGATTCAGAATTCTTTTCGTACCTGACCAGTAAAGCTTGTTTTAAGATTTCATAATCTTCCTGGTCTTCTTTTGAGAGTTTTAAATAAACATCGTATGAAACTCCCCTCAACCCCTGAGATAGCTTAAGGCTCCATTTTTCCTTTTCCAATCCATAGGTAGAGGCCAGTCTCTCATATCTATCCAGGTACGACTCAATGGCGTCCTCTTTTTCAATAAATGGATCCAGGTGGAAACTCATGGCTCCATTTGCCGCGCTATGGTTGGAGCTACTCTCAGAGTGAGGTGAGCTAGCACCATGATTGCTAGCTGCTCCCTGGAGTTCAAGTTCCTTTAAACTTAACTCATGAGCTCTTTGTAACCTTCTTTCTTCAGCTTCCAAAATTAGTCTCTTTTCTTCTCTTTCCAGTCTTTTGGCTTCTCTCTCTGCTTCTAATTTCTTAGCTTCAGTCTCAACTTCCATTCTTTTAGTCTCTCTTTCTGCCTCTAATTTCTTAGCTTCAGCCTCAACTTCCATTCTTTTGGTCTCTCTTTCTGCCTCTAATTTCTTAGCTTCAGCCTCAACTTCCATTCTTTTGGTCTCTCTTTCTAAATATTTATCCACTTCAGTTGTGATATATCGAATTAGAGCATCTCCTGTCATACCCAAGTCTTTTCCTTCCTGCATAATCGCAGCTCTAAACTTCACCAATTCAGCCATGATGCTTACTTACCAGAGGGTATATAATTTTATCTTCACTAACAAACTAACTTAATTAAAATCAATTAATTACTTTGAACAAGACAAATCCTTAAAACCTTGTGAGCGTTTCCTATTTACTTCGTACTCAATGGTACTACTATTACAAACAAATTTCTAAGTTTTTAGAATTTTTTCCAAAAAAAAAATTTATTTTTACAAACTATTTGTGGCTCAAGATAGAAGAATACATAGATAGTGGCCCAGGATACAAAATAATATCCCGCGAAAGAGCCCCCAATGTAGCGAAAGGTTTTCCTAGTATGATAGTAGTGGTAGAGCAGAAGTAGAATCTCTCTCCAGAAAGTATGAAGTTCCAGTGCCCGAGAAGTACACTGGTATCACAAGTGAGTTACAGCTGTGAATACTCTGAGCTGGACAATAGATTTAGGCTTCAGAAGTATAAGATGCTACTTCGCTATCGTAACCCTATGTGATATTATAATTAAATTAGAAAAAGTAACTCAAAATTTAACAGTTAAAAATTTAACAAGTCAAATGAGTACAATTATCCAATTTATTATGTACATCTATATATTCTTGTAATGATAAATGGGTGTTGGAAGATGGTAAAATGTATGATTATTTACAGTTACAAATTAAAATAACTAATAGAAAAAGTCTTGGATTTATCTTCCACTGAATTTATAAAACAAGTTTGTCACATTATCTCTTGCCATCTAGTTTTCATCATTAGAAAGTCGTTTTAAAACTGCTCACAGGATTTGTTGGATGGAAATATATAAAACTCAACTTTATCCACGTCTGCTCGAGGTTCCTCCGACACACTGGAGTACGGAAGACTTTCCTTCAGCCCGCCCTATAACTACGGGGGACTAAGGTGTTGAAGTTTGGTTGACCTCTAGGCTTCAGTGAGCTGGATCAACTTCTTCAAGTCTTTAGTTTCTCGATCAGGAATGATCATAAACATTGATCATAAAAACCTGGAACAAGAAGTAATAGGTGGCCATTGTTCTAACAATCTCACCACCCTCTGCTGTTCATGATGCGACCATGTCTTCAGTGTTTGTATGTAAATGAATGAATCATGGTAGTATATTACAGAGATAGCATGATAAGATAATGTATAAGGTGCAGAATTAACAATATACATGAATAAATCACATGTTATGATACATGGGTACGATATAACCTTTGCCTTCCACTTATGGATGTCAAGTCACTTATGTACTTGCTGGTATGTCGTAAGCTTCCAGGCAAGAATTAGCCATAATAATATATTTGGCTAACCAATTAATGGTTATGCTTCCTGACAATGCCGGTGAAGGTTATCTCTGGTTAGCGTCATTCCCTTTTTTATTATATCTGCTACAATCAATCAGAAATAAAATCTGAAATAAAATGATATTAGTAATACATATATTTTTAATAAACTTACATACCCTCTTAGGATTAATAAGCTCACGGTGAGACTGTATTGGCTTAACTTAATCTGCCCTGCATGCAGCGTGAAAATAGAACTTTTCTTGCAGAGGCTGTCCTCCAGTTTCTCACTCTGGCTTCTGGATTTGGTGTGTGATTTACAATGCGCCGCTCTGTCCTTATATTTCAGTCTCTCGCGCGTACGAGAAAGCAGCTCCCAAATTCCCCAAAAGATTTTAGTTTCATCTCCTGTTTTGAAGCTATTTGAAACAATCTGTGCTTTTCCTGTACTCGTTTTTCTCTTCACTGTCACTCACACACTTATCTCCTTCCTTCCTTCCTATATATCATTTCCTTTTCCCCATATGGGGCTTTCATTACATATAAGTTTTATACAATTCCGTTGAGGCTTGTTAGTGTAATAAATTTTTAAAGATTATTAGCTAACTTTTAGCCGATGTGATGAAGGTGAAAAATATTAATTATCTTTAAAACTATTTATATTTGAATAATATCCTTTTGGATATAATTCCTAGCCTATCTCCTTTGTTGAGTTATATTTATTTAATATTATTCCAACCATGCGTTCTCCTGTAGTGAATAATTTAATGTCCAGAAAATGCAAACTTTTAAAGTCGGCCATACATTCCTATATAGCTATTTCCTCATTCTTCAGTAATACTGTATGGCTTTTAACCGTAAGTCACATTTCCGCTGTCTACCAACTTCAAAGAAAGACCGCAGCGCTGACCTTGCGCTGGTGTGTGTGGGTGTCGCGTGGGCGTGTCGCGCTACAACCAAGCAAGTGTTTACCAAATCTCGCTACAGTTGTCATATGCTGTTTATACAACAGTTTGTTTCTCATGATGATGTTGTCATGTGCTGATTATACATTAGTTTGTTTCTCATGATGATGTTGTCATGTGCTGATTATACATTAGTTTGTTTCTCATGATGATGTTGTCATATGCTGTTTATACAACAGTTTGTTTCTCATGATGATGTTGTCATGTGCTGTTTATACAACAGTTTGTTTCTCATGATGATGTTGTCATGTGCTGTTTATACAACAGTTTGTTTCTCATGATGATGTTGTCATATGCTGTTTATACAACAGTTTGTTTCTCATGATGATGTTGTCATGTGCTGATTATACATTAGTTTGTTTCTCATGATGATGTTGTCATGTGCTGATTATACAATAGTTTGTTTCTCATGATGATGTTGTCAGCATAATTTTTAAAAAAAAACCTATTATTAGTCACTTATTACGACATGCCTGAGGGATAGTAGTTCTATTCTTTCTTTGTCTGACAAGAGAGACCCCCCCCCCCCCCGCCCCCCCCCCCCCCCCCACCCCCCCCCCCCCCCCCCCCCCCCCCCCCGCCCCCCCCCCCCCCCCCCCCCCCCCCCCCCCCCCCCCCCCCCCCCCCCACCCCCCCCCCCGCAAGAGAGCCCCCCCCCCCCCCCCCCCCCCCCCCCCCCCCCCCCCCCCCCCCCCCCCCCCCCTCCCCCCCCCCCCCCCCCCCCCCCCCCCCCCCCCCCCCCCCCCCCTCCCCCTCCCCCCCCCCCCCCCCCCCCCCGCCACCCCCCCCCCCCCCCCCCCCCCCCCCCCCCTCCCCCCCCCGCCCCCCCCCCCCCCGCCCCCCCCGGGAACTACATGGAGCAACAAGTGCATGCCAAAATCAGAATGTGATAACTCGTTATGTTAAATATAATTCTAGACATAAAGTGTGACATAATGATTAGACTTACGACACAGTCAAAACTGATATTTAAAGTTTTCTCATCCTGAGAACTCTTAGCAATAATGTTTCTCTCTAATTTGACTCTTTCATCACGGCATATTTAATTATAAAAAAAAAATTATAAAGATAAGGAAAGGATAGTTAAAGTTCATAGAGTATATTTTGAAAGGATCAAAATTGTAACACAAAACTGTCGTCAAGCAAAACATTCAAGGAAAGAAAATATATAGACCTGATACGTTTTAGTGTCACTGACACCATGACATGAAGTGATGTTGCCAACAGACCTCGAAAGCAACTATAGACACAGCGGTTGAGGAGAGAAAAAATAAATAAATAAAACTCCCAGTTACTCACCACGAGGTGATGACGATGAAAATAATGATCTCCTCAGTTTGTTCAAATTCATCTTCATCTAAAATTCTCGTATTTCATATTTGCCTTGTGACTTTTCTGTCTCTTCTTCATTCTCCTTATCTGTGTACTGTTCATGTGTTTGTTAGATCATCTCTATTCCTCTCGCATAACTTCTGTGTATCAGTAATGAATACTCTAATGCCATGCGAAGAGGTGTAGTCTAACACGTCACGCCACAGATCTCCATCTTTGATGTTATTCAGCATATTTAATGTTCTTGACTTTGTCCAGGGTTATAATCTCCAGCATTGATTGACGTGTTTTTCTGTCTTCCTCTTATGTTGGTGCACTCTAATTTCTCTGTTGTCACAGTGTTTACACTACTTCTCTTCTCAGTACGTGTCCATTGAAGGCCAATTGCTTTCACCGTAACTTTTTAAATCATTGTTGTTTCATTCCATATTTCGTTACTTTACACAATATTTGAGGACGTTAACTAATGGCTAAGACATGGTAAGTAACCCCACTCTTCATATTTTAAACTCACACACTTCGTTTTTTTTGTGGATCCACTATTCAATTTTCAATGTGCGGAAAGCGTCAGTGCATCGTGGAAATACTCTATAGATACTGACATGCATGTTATCACTGAGGGCAACAATTAAGCTTGGAGAGAAATTCCCATTAGATCACGAGCCATTTCCGCATCGAAGGTTGGCTGTAATAGATGTTCAGCATCTTTTGTCTCTTCGACATTATGGTACACTCAGGAATGTTGTTTTCTGTCTCATTTACATCATTGCACATTCTGATTACTTATTTCCTGTCTCTTTGATATCATGGTACACTTTGAAAGAGTGTTTCCTGTCTCATTGACATCATGGTACACTCAGAAATGTTGTTTCCTGTCTCTTTGACATCATGGTACACTTGAGCTCCGCCTCCCAAAAATTTATTTGCACACGAGTGAAATTCCCAGCTCCCACAACTTTCGAGTTAGGGATCGCAGAAGGAGACGTTGTAGAGATGTGAAAAGACAGGTAAACAACATGGCTGCATGAGTGTTTACAGATTCAATGACGGGGTTTGTTTTTTTTTCCACCGCAAATATCGAGGAGAAGGAAGTTAATATGATACGCTGTGTTAAATAAACTGCGTAACTTCTTAATGAAAATCGCGATGATATTTAATATATGAATCTGTGATATCAGTATCATGGAAGACTAGGTGTATAGTTGATCTTATGGAGCAGAAAAGAAAATAACTAACAGCAATTGCTTATGATGTAGCGCTACGAAACAGCGTGACAAATAAAAGTAAATAGGAAAAAAAAACTATTTATTGAATTAAATTTCTCTTACTGTCCATTTATAAACTTCTAGGATTAGCCCTTACTCTTTTTTGTTGATGTTCTTCGTAATTACGCCACACATTCTTCGATCGAGGGAATACATTTCCGCGCACAGATACACCGGAGCACTCGGATATAAATATCGCATAAAATAATCCCATCCACCAGACACCTGCTTGCTGCAGTACGCTATATTTTGAAGGCGGAGAAAAAGGCTTTCACGCGCATTAAAACTAGGAAAGGCAATTAAACGTAACCCATTTTTCGAATTCATACAGTCGGACTGCCCTAATAAGAGTTAAAGATTATTTATTTATCTTTTTTTTTTTTAACTCAACTTCTTGTGATTTCCATATGTCTCCGAGTGTAATGAAAGCATCTCATGCTTTTATTTATTTCTTTCTTTTTCGCTAAATGTGATAGTGATTATTGCCTTAGTGTTAAATGTCCTATAGGAGAAAGGAGTTGAGAGTAAATTACATGAAAAAAAGTTATGTTAGATAAATCTCACCCACCATATACAGCTTTTACCAAATGTCAACTAACAACTCAGGTCAATCAATAAATACCAGTAGATACCCTACATGATGGAAGTGTATGGTGGAAATTGTCCACCTGGGTACCTTAATTACATGAATTAATAACAGTTAATAATACAAGCTGGTGGTTCCACCCTGGGAGATCAAGACACCAGACACGGACTATCACCTTGCAGAAATACTTAAGAAAGCAAACAATATAGAAAATATTAAAAACACAGTCAAAAACTATGTACAACAAAAATGAAAGGACAGATGGATCCAAGGGAGAGGATGACTAATTGGGGATAGGAATATACATATTTCAATATGGAAAATGGCAAAAGAGTACAGTGTCACGAAATATACATCAATTTTCACTGCAGAAATGGTGACAATACTGAAAGCACTAGAAATATTCTCTAATAACCCTCCCAAGAAACTAACAATTTTAACTGACTCTCTTTCAACAATTCAAGCACTTACAAACTTACGAGAATGCAGTAAGCCTGATGTAGCAGAGGAGATAATTCTGGCTACTACATAGGCCTACTTATATTCCAGCGGATGTTCTGTCTTAATCGCTTGGATACCTTCATATGTTGGCATAGAGGGAAATGAAAAAGCAGACAATGAAACCAAGAAAGGTAGATCTGATAGAAATTAATAAATGTTGGGAGTAAATCAGAGATTAAGAGCTTAATTAAAGATTTAATAACAAATGAATGGAAAGCACAGTGGGGAAAAATTTGAAAGAAGACATGCATATAAGATGTTTAAAGCTCCAACAAAAAAATGTCAGATATCCAGGGAATTGAAAATTCCCAGTAATAAGAATCTTCTCAGACTACAACTGGGAAAAGGCTATTTCAGAACAAAAGAACCTTACTGTGCTGCATGTCTTCAATACAATAATATAGAACATTTCTTGTTTAAGAGGTATGAATCTCAATATTAGATTATGTGACGGTATTGCCTCCCCTGCTTTGCAGTAGTGGTCCAACAGTGGCCACAACTCAAGAGTATCTAATATGGGCTTCAAAGGTATCTACCTTCGTACAAGATTACTCTTGGCAGATATGTAAAGAGAAGGGTGATGACACTTCTATTACAAAGGGAGTCTTCACAAGATATTCAGAATAAGCGAGAACAATACTGCTTTGGCTGAGTATGTTAACTCTGTAATTCTGCCGACGCGATTGTGAAGGATTTAAGTACTTATTACTTTCAGCTCGTTTAAGCCCCCACCCCTGATTTACTCAGTGGAATTCTATTATTCTAGTATAGCTCTGTTTAGAGTGTGTGTAGTAATTTGACTGAGACAAACATGCAGTAACTTTAAAATGATTAAATCGAAGTTAAATGTGTAACATTACAAATAACAAAATTTAATAATCACTTTAGGTTTTAACAGCTGGAAAATAATTTGAATAGTTATGGATCAAGAAAAGCTATCATCACAGTCTTTATGGAATGTGAGATGTTACAAGAAGTTCAAGTGGCAGCATAGATTTGAACTTAGCTGCCAATGACGATTCTGCTCTTTCTTATGGGTTGGTTCTTTTCACTCTGCTCACACTTGTCTTTGATCAAGGTTGTCGGGGGTAGTTCGTTTCCCAAAATGTCAAGGAGAGTCTACCACGTGGGTCCTTCGTCTTAAAGCTTAGGCCACGGTTTCCTTCTTGTTCCGGAGATGGTACTTTCTGCTGGTACCACAAATAAGCCAATCCTGACTCACAGACTTTTTGCTCAGATGAATAAAAGGGACTTGAATTGGCCATTTACACACGTCTGTGGTGTCGTTAATTTAATAAGTCCCCTCTCTGACTTCGTGTGCGGTCCTTCAGTTTCCTCAGTCCCGGTTTCCTTATTTAAAATGTTAGAGATTTCCTGGGCTATATTATAAGTCCTGATGAATACTCCAATAAAAGGTGTCCGGTATTTTAAGAAGGAATTCTGAATTCTAATTCTTCACTGTAGCAGTCAGGTGTCTTGGCGAGCGATGTCTCAAGTGAAGTAGCTTTGAGAAAATGATCAGATTATATTCCCTTTCTTCCGACGCCTTCGTTTGTTATGAGCTATCAAAAAACTCCAATCGTATTCAAACAGGCGGGTTATGGGATCATTTCAAAATATTCCAACATCGGATAATTTTAAACGTAAGGCAGAGGTCAACTCTCCCATATATGGTAATAAGATGTCCGATGCCCTTGTGTACACACTTCCAAACACAACGGAAACCGCATATGACCATGTGTTCGAGATGTAGCAATCTTACTTTTATCTAAAGTAATCTTGTCATCCATGTCTTATCGGTGATTAAGCCGATAGCGCTGGCCGATGTACGTGTTAATCTGCCGCGCCTATAGCCAAAAAATCTGGGCAGCGCCAAGCTAATGTAATTATTGTCACATACAGGGAGTGTCGAATGATTTGATAAAATCAAATATCTGCTACTTAGCAGAAAAATAACGAAGGTAGAGAGAGAGAAAGAAAGAAAGAAAAGTGCGACAATTGAGAGCAAATAATAAAAATCAGTACCACAAATGTACCGATACTCCCGGAGTGAAACAAAGAAATAGGGGCCGCCACGTTTTATCACAGATTATTTGAAGGCATCACATTTACCTATAAATATAGATGAGGTATTAACAACAGACAGACCTAGGTAACTGCATAATATAGTCAAACAATATTTAACAAGAACAAAAGTTAATATATAGTAATTGGGAAGGTGAAGGTCTGATGATGTTCTTACAATACATACGACCCATGGCAAGTGAAAGTCAATCTAACTGGAAACACCAGGCCTTAACACCCCTCCCCTTGAATATTATTTTTGTTTGGTGTTTTTGTTTGGTTTTGTTTAGTTTTATCTCGTTTTTGTTTGTTTGGTTTGTTTTTTGTTTTTTAACATACAAGCATAAATTGGTAATTTTAATTTGCCCTATTTACAATGATTTGACAGATGTGATGCCACTTTCTCGTATCGGCAGTTATTCAAATTATTTGGAAATGAAAATAATATATATCCTAATTATAACCCATCATAAATTCTCTTAAAAAAACAATCCGTTGTTTTATTACTCCACTAGTTCTTCCCATTCTTGCAATTTCAGTTAACAACAGTATCATCTGTCTATATAACATTGTTGATTGTTCGTCCACTGATGTTTAGTATTAGCATTTCCTCAATCTGTTTACACTAACAAATATTAATATTTAATTTTGTTTTCTTCACATGGCTTGACTTTGGAGAGTTCGGTTGAGAGAGAGAGAGAGAGGGAGAGAGAGAGAGAGAGATCTGAAATAAACTTGGGCAACTTCACATTCATATAGTGCATGTATATGTGCGCGCGTTTGGTTGTGCATGTGCAAACATATAAATAATAATAACAAGACTTGCTAACCGATTCAAGCAGGTGTGCTTTAAGATCACGAAAGATCACACAATCTGCCAGAGATTAGATAGACGGCAGACCTGATACCATAACTCATAAGTTGTGTTGTTTAGACACATTAAATTTAAACAGATCGGAACTCGGGAAACAAGTGCAGAAAGCCAAATTTCATTTATTTAAATTGCATAAATTTTTGCATCTTTCAACCTTGTCAAGAGTTCATCATAAATTTAAATGCTAAATATATTAGAGACGCTCCTCTAGACCTTCGTATGACGTATGAAGCTACCAGTCTTTCAGACCAACCCAGCGTGAAGTTCCAGACAGAAGATAAGACGAGGTGGTGACTACTGGCGACGTCTGCTAGGACATATCACACTTCAAATGCCAAAGTTTCCCGCTGAAGATCAAAAACTAGCTGGGCTGCTTAATCCGTGATAAAATCTGGTCAGAAAGTATAGTGCGCGCGCTTCAACTTAAAAAAAAAAAAAAAAAAAAAAAACACTGGTCTTGTACACTATCTATTTTTACACGCTTTTCTTTAACTTGCCTTGTATGTTATTCGCCCAACTCATCATTGACCTTTGTTTTAAACTCACCAGCCACTGTCTCCCGTATATGAAAGCTGTAACACTTGCCCAGCTCAGCTGTCTGTTCAGAGGTCCGCTAAATAAATTTCTTTTTATTTTAACTCCAACGCCCTTCAAACAAAACACACAAACACAGACATCATAATAATAACTCTCACCATGACACACACAACGCAAAATAATTATAACTTGGTTAGTTACCGCACCTCCGTCGTTCTAACGAACAAAACAAACAACTAGTCTTATCACTGCGCGCCGCATCACAGCTCAGCTTCCATTCTTCGCCAATCTGCTTGTGTTTAGTATAGAGATGCCGATCGCCAGGAACACTTGCGGTAGCAGTAGGAGATACGAGTATGTGTACTAAAACAGCAACCAGTCAACCACATGCTGGGTCTCAGTAAGACAGTACTGTTGACATTTAAAAGCAGTTTATGATATTTACGGTATTAGAAAATTTTTGTTTTCACAAGTAAAACAACTGATATCATTGTGAACATCTTAAAATATCTTCTGTTTCATTTAGTGTTTTCTGGCAAGGAAATAAGTGGTCAAGTCTGTCAACAAAAGAAACAAATAGTTTTTAAGACACTTCCTAATGAAAAAAATAAGAGTAAAAAGGAAGTAATGACAAAAGACGCAATATAAAAATAAAAAACAATAAACAATAATAATAACTAACTAACAGGAAAGAAGATTTTCTGATTGATGTTAAATATATGCACGTTCAGACGTCCTGGCACAAACGGTTATGTAGAGAAGGTGTTGACCATGTGTCAAGAACGCTCAAGCATCGATATATATATATATATATATATATATATATATATATATATATATATATATATATATATATATATATATATATATATATATATATATATATAATAGTGAAACGTCGAAAGCTTGCCTGGTTTGGGCATGTAACTCGTCATGACTCCCTTTCGAAAACGATCCTCCAGGGAACAGTCGAAGGTAAACAGAGAAGAGGAAGGCAAAGAAAATCCTGGGCTGATAACATCAAAGAATGGTCAGGACACGGTTTCTCCACACTTGTACGCATTGCTGAGAATAGAGAGCAGTGGAGGACCCTGTCTGCTGATGCTTCCACTATGGCACCCCAACGACCCATGACGGGTTATGGGTTGAGATGAGATGATGATGATGATATATATATATATTAGAAGACACAAGTAAGAAACACATTTTGACGAATCAGGGACAAAAACATATATTAGTTATCATCATAATTCTTACTGTTAGCGGCTCCTGGGTTGTGGAGTGGTTAACACGCCTGCTTTTCGCCGCGTACCACGGGACACCCACCTGCGTCAGATCCGGCCAGTAGAGAGTATCTTCTTCTTCTTCGTTCGTCCTTAAAAGGACGTTGGTTGCGTTGTGTCCGTTTACAGCGAAGGTATTTGCGCCTAGTCGACAGTATAATTTCATTCATTAGTAATGAGGATGACTGTTATGAGTAAAGTTCATGACATGTATGTCGATATCAATACAGTTCGACATGTAGTTTATTTGTTTACTTACAGTGGCCTTGGTTACAGGAAGTGACGTCATTACTTTTGATGGCCAAATTGCAGACGCCAAAGTTGCCGTCTGCTGAGCTCAGCGTTCCTTAAGGGATTCGCTGTGTGTCTTTTCAAGGTGTTGGACGTATGTGTTCTCGGCTCCTGAGTGTTAGAAGATTTCTTGGTCATATTCCTATGTATTCCATCTCTGGATTATCCATACACCTCCGTGCGATAATGCCAAGTATTAAGTAAGAGGAATGATGTTTGACCTGATGAACGTGAGTTGAATTATAATAAAATTGTATGGAAATGTCCTCGACATTGTTCCAGTTACAAGACTCGTCGCATTTGATTTCAAGCACTCGTGAAATTTTCCAATATGGTGACATTCATCGTCTGTTAACCTGTGTGAAAGGTTGAATGAATTTTTTTTCAAAGAAATTATGTCGATTGTACTTCAAAACTGAATTATCATTCAGGAAAAGACTTTCCTGCAGTAAATACGAGGGAAGGTCAAAATGTAATGCCTCCTATTTTTTATGTATGTAATTACTGCATCGGTGTGCAATTTGTAAATTTAGCAGGATTCCTCAAACACTCTTCTGCACTGTATAGCATTACCAACCTGTTTCAGTAACAGGTGGCACCACTGTAACAGTTTAAAAATGGCTGCCAAAGACGTTCGGTTCAAACAACTTTGTGTCATAGAATTCCTCAATGCTGAAGGCGAGACCCCAATTCGCATCCACGAACGTTTGAAGAATGTTTATGGAGATTCAACAGTAGATGTTAGCACTGTCCGACGTTGCGTACATCGTTGTAACGAAGCTGAAGTAGGTCAATCCTCAATGGCTGACGCAAAGCGGACTGGCCGTCCGTCTACCGCAGTGACTCCACACAACATTCATCGAGTTGATGGCATCATTCGTGGTGACCGTCGGGTAACACTGGATAAATTTTCTTCCATGTTGTCCATTAGTAAAGGCAGTGTCCAGAACATCATTAAAGACCTGGGTTATTCAAAAGTTTGTGCATGGTGGGTACCCAGAATGTTGACAGACAGACATAAAGAAACAAGGAAAACCATAGCCATCAACCTCCTGCACCGTTACGAAACTGAAGGAGAAGAGTTTTTATCGAATATTGTGACAGGTGATGAGACTTGGGTTCATTTTTTTGAACCAGAATCCAAGAGGCAGTCAATGGAATGGCATCACACAACATCGCCGACAAGAAAGAAGTTCAAAAGTTCACCATCTGTAGGGAAAGTTATGGCCTCCGTGTTTTGGGATGAGAAGGGTGTGATTCTTCTCGACTTCTTGGAACAGGGAAATACGGTGAATGCAGACCGTTACATTGAAACTTTGAAGAGGCTTAGAGGTCGTCTTCGGCGACTTTACCCATTAAAAGATCAAAGAACTGCACTACTGTTGCACGATAGACCACGCCACACACCGCTAAACGCACCATTGATGCGATTGCAGAATTTGGCTGGACATTATTACCACATCCCCCTTACAGTCCCGATCTTGCACCTTCTGACTTCCATCTGTTTGGACCACTGAAAGAAGATCTTCGCGGACATCACTTTGAGGACACCGAGACCCTTAAACGCGCCATAACGCCAGTGGTTTAGGAAAAAGGACACACATTTTTACCGTGCGGGGATACATGAACTAGTGAGAAGATGGACAAAAACTGTAACAAATAACGGAGAC
>JAMPIV010004664.1:0-137326 GCA_024509875.1 Oreohelix idahoensis | reverse complement strand
GACGATACACAATTTAGCCAAAAATTTATTTAAGACTGCACGCAGCTCCACATGCAATAAAGTTCAGGCCAACATACAAGGGGATTGACATAACTCTTGGGCCTGACCATGAAGGAGTCACCGGAGGAAGATGAAACTTTGCACATTTAAAGTCCATCATATTTGCACTGAATCTGTGAAGTACGCGTTTGTTTCTTCAATGGGTTTTTCCGCTACGGTGCACGGCGCAATGTACCCTATTGACCGGATCTGCTGCTCCAAAGATTTGACAAAATAATGGAAAAGAAGGAGGCCAGAGCTGTGATAAAATTTCTGATGTTTCAGGGAAAAACACCTACAGAAATACACAGGGAGATGGAACCAGTGTTTCGTGATTCTTGTCCTTCATATACTTCGGTAAAAAACTGATGTCAACAGTTTAAGTGCGGCCGCTCAAATGTTGCTGATCTGCCAAGATCTGGTAGACCAGCCTCAGAGTGCAACGATGAAAATGCAACAAGAGTGAAGAAAATCATTGACCGGGATCGAAAAATGACAATTGTGGAGATAGCTAGTAGAGTAAAACTAAATGAAAGAACAGTTTATAGAATTTTACACAACAGACTGAACATGAGAAAAGTGTGTGCACGCTGGGTTCCGCGACTGTTGACACGTGAACAGAAGCAAACGAGCGTAAATTGCTGTCAACAGTTGCTCAAAAAGTGTGAGTCAAAAATTTTTTTGTAGACCATGGTGACAGTAAATGAGACTTGGGTACACCATTATGACCCCGAATCCAAAATGCCAGCATGCAATGGAAAACCCCGGGCTCCCCAACACCTGTCAAGCCGAGAGCGCAGAAATCTGCAGGAAAAGTGATGCTGACTGTTTTTTGGGACGGCAAAGGTGTCATTTTGAAAGATTATTTGCCTCGTGGCAACACAGTTAATGGACAGTACTATGCAGATCTTCTCACCAAACTAAGAAAGGTTGTGACCAGGAAACGAGGGATAACGCGCACTCAAAATCTTCCTTTGCTTCAAGACAACCCGCCCTCTCACAAAGCACGGCTTGTGCAGCTAGCAGCCAACGATTTGAATATTGAAATTCTTCCACACCCACCATGTTCTCCAGATTTGGCTCCATCAGACTTTTTTCTATTCCCAAATCTTAAAAAACAGCTAAAAGGAAATCATTTTGACAGCGATGAAGAGGTTATACTGGCATGTGATGACTGGTTTAGTTTGAAAATCAGGGTGTTCTACTCCCAAGGTCTTTTCAAGGTCAAGCAGAGATGGCAGAAGTGTGTCATTTCAGATGGTGGCTATATTGAAAAGGAATAAACACTATACACAATTTCAGCTCTCTGTGACATGTCCTTCATGGTCAGGCCTAAGACTTATGTCAATCCCCTTGTATAATGGCAGATAAGATGCAGTAGACGATATACCGTAGGCAGTCAGTTCATGTCAGGAACGCTGTCTTTTAGTTCTCAATATGATTTATATCTCTTAACACTCGACACTGAGCAATTATACTTCTTGTCCATACAGATAACTAGATAATTAGATACATCTCACCGAAGAACTTGATGTACTAGAGATAACATAACTCCATTATAAACACTTCAACAATAAGGAGCTCAAACACATACGTCCACTCGCCATGACACACAATCGTCTAAAAGCCCCGGACTTCTACTCCTCTAGTTTCACGTGAGCCAGCCAAGCATATCGGCTTAACGTCATTCCCCGTCTTTATTAGTGACCCCGTATAAAATAAACAAACAAGGAGCCCTGTTGAGCTACCTATATAATAGACACAATCGTTATGAATTTTAATCATAACAATCATAAAGTAACTCATAGTTATATACTTCACCTTCATCTAGATTGTTAGATCATTATTACAAACTTACATGAGCACACATTTTCATTCTCAATATATTTAACACTTGTCATGTGCACATAATGTCATGTATCATAAGAGAATTAAAAACAGAATGATCCGCTAGGAAGAAGCCATATTGAAAAATAAAATAAATGAAAGTCAACTTTTGATATTAGTTTTGAAACTTATTAAGTTACTTTTGTGTCTGCAGTCTTGCAGAAGTCTAAGTCTACACATTACGTGTTTGACGTCTAGCCAGAAAGAAGCTAGCAAAGCGTACGCATGGGTAGCAGAATTCACAAGATGGGATATCCTATACTTTCCGAATTACAAGGAAAATCTCCACGGCTGCGTTTGTAAAAGTTGTTGGCGTAGCATTTATTCACTTATATAACGCGTGCTCACAAGTTGATTCGCATAAACATAAATGAAGTTCAACTCAGTCAAAATCTTATCGTCCAAGTCAAGTTAAAGTACGCACACGTTGATTCTCCTGTATATCAAGTTCAATTCACTCAAAAGCGTATTTCCTGAAGATGAGTCTATATATCAAGATCACTTTGTCACATGGTGATTCGCCAAGATATCAAGCTGAAAGTATCAGGTTCAGTCACTCACTACGTCAGTGCATGAAGTGAATTCTGATTTCATCGTGTATTGCACGACGTAAATTCACTCAGAAGACGATGTAACACACATCTACATTGGACAGTCTATGCAAACCTGAGTATAATCATACAGTGGAGGAAAGTTGAGACACACACAGACAGTGTTGATTTGACATCAGTGTAGCGGGAGGTTAATTAAAATTATGATCTATGTGAGAATCCAGGTATCTCATAGGCTACCAGGATAAGATGCCAGTAAAGAGTTCTGGTCTTCCAAGTAATACCCCAGTCTTAGAAATAAGCACTGGTGTATGGATATCATAGAAATAGTCAGACTGTGAAAACCCTGGCCAGTTGGTAAGAAGTTGTACCAGGATTTAAGGTGTCTCCTTCCTGTGACTATCTTATGATTACTTAATAATGTCTAGGGAATAAATCAAATGAACATTCACTTTAACCACAACTGTAAGAAGTGAATAATTCCTCAGGTACAGTTAAAATATTTTAATATTTACACTAATATTCTATTACTGCTAGTTGGAACAGAGCATTAAAATATATATAAAATTAAGTCACACAATTACTATTATTGTCTATTTAGACTGCAAGATCTTGGATAATAAAGTTACTGAAAACTGCATTCATTTTAAATATATCACTGTTCTTAGTCCTCTGATAACTGTCATCAATTGACTATTAGCTGTTTTTCATTTATGGGTGGTCAGTGTCTTAAATGACACTTATCTTTCAACTTGACAATGCTGACACGGGACTGTCTTTTGTAGCTATCAGTATTGGTAGACCCAGCACTAGGGATATCAATGACCAGCTGTCGTTCAATCTTTGGGGTCCTGCACTTTTGTGGGATTGCCTCTGATGAACAACACCGGCTTCTGACACTTGACAGTCTGGTTCGAGTTATTTCATGGAACCTGAAACATCATATTAGCCTTGGCTAGTATCTGGCTAGACTTGTAGCTGACTAGCACAGATGTCAGACCAGTCAGTCATCAGATGTCACCGTTAAACAGTCATAGCAAGTAACATCATTTCAATGATACAGAATTATTATTAACATATCAGTAATAAACATCATCTGGTTTATTCTGCTCCTATACATCCTTTACTTATCTATACTTTGATCTTTCCAAACCATATCATGTACAAATTTAAATACTGATGCCACTCTTAGCATCTACACAGAATTAATACACAAATAAAGTGAGTGCTCGACTGACCAAACGATCAGGTCGCTTTCTTCAGTAGTACAATTACATAATTGTTGAATTGAAACTGGCTGTGGAACCCTCCAGTTTACCAGCTGTAAATGGGCACTCAGTGGTGCGCTCGAACTAGGGAAGGAAAAGGCAGCGAGGAAGGGGACTAGTCACCTAACCTCGTAAAAGCGGTATCTTCCATGATGAAGCTTCTAACACTTCATTTGCCTATGACAATCTCTGCCATGGGACTGCCTTTATCTCCGTACGATATACAGCATTAAATGGTAAATATTATCTACATTTGGCTGTGGGGCTAGTTTTGATACGTTTTTGTACAAACCACAATCATCCACAAAGCACATGTTTAAATCATATTCAAAATAACAATACATTATATTAATGAATATTATACAGGCATATTTTGTGAACTCTATATATGAACCTGAATTAAAAAACAATATTATACACGGTAGTTATCCTAATTTCGCTTACCCTCAGACTCCAGACACTGACTGAAACTTCTGGCGATCCGCTCACACTTCAGATGGATTTAGCGTAGTAGCGATCTCTGCCATCAGTCTGTCTCAAACCTCTTTCGTTGTGTGTGTCTCCAGTTTTCCGATACGCTATTTAAAAAACCTAACGCGGCCGTATCGGAGAGCAGTGACGTCACAGCTTAAGACTCGGCTGAAATTTCTTTCCGAAACAGCGATTTCATCCGATCTGTGCGTTGACTGAAACTTTCCCTCCCTCATCCTTGCCTTATATATTATCTATACTGTTCCATCTTATCTTGTTTTATACAGTCGATATCTCTCTATATTCCTATCCATGTAATTTCCCAAACTGTTATTTGTTGATTTTAATATTTAGCACAGAAGTGGGTTTACAGGCTTTCCGCGTAACTGTGGGCAGCCGAAATACGCATATATCTCCGTAAAGGATAACTTCCTACCGTTTCTTCTTATACACAGTTGTACACAATCCTTTCCTGGACTAAAATTTGGAATCCTTTTCACAATGATTCCATTGTGCTTTTATTTATAATTGCCGATTTCGATGTATCGTCTACAGTTTGCCGATATACCGCCATTTTGATAGCGGCCGCTTAGTTGACAATCGATCGGTGACTTTAACTGTAAACTCCTCGACCACGTTTGCAATGTATTGAAACCAATACTGTAGCGGGAGGTTAATTAAAATTATGATCTATGTGAGAATCCAGGTACGACTCAATTGCGTCCTCCTTTTCAATAAATGGATCTAGGTGGAAATTCATGGCTCCGTTTGCCATGCTCTGAAAACAGCTATTCTCAGAATGAGGTTAGCTATTACCATGGGTGCTAGTTCCAGCCTGGAGTTCAAGTTCAAGCTGTCTCATTTTCAGCTCATGGTCTCTCTCTGCTTGTAACCTCCTTTCTTCTCTTTCTGCTTGTAACCTCCTTTCTTCTCTCTCAGCTTCTAATTTCTTGGCTTCTCTCTCTGCTTCTACTTCTAATTTCTTGGCTTCTCTCTCTGCTTCTAATTTCTTGGCTTATCTTTCTGCTTCCAATTTCTTGGCTTCTCTCTCTGCTCCTACTTCTAATTTCTTGGCTTCTCTCTCTCTGCTTCTAATTTCTTGGCTTCTACTTCCAATCTCTTTTCTTCTCTGTCCATATACTTTTCACATTCCGTCGTGACATACTGGACCAGAACATCACCACTCATGCCAAGATCTTTTCCCACCTGCAGTGTAGCAGACCTAAACTTGACCAAGTCAGCCATGATGTGTCTGTAGTCTAGTAGGGCAAGCTGTCTTACTCAAACTAAATTACTACAATATAATTAACTTAATTAAAATTAAAGTTAATTAAACTGACTTCACCATATATGAAACAGCTTTCTTTATCTGTACTCAATGGTACTCCTAAAAAAAAAAAAATTTTTTTCCTACTATGTTAACTCTTTCCAAAAATTTACAAAACAAAATTTCCTACACAGCAGAAATAGAAAGTTGGCTCTGGAATATCAAAGATATCCCGCAGACGAGCCCCCCACTGTAGCGGGAGGTTAATTAAAATTATGATCTATGTGAGAATCCAGGTATCTCATAGGCTACCAGGATAAGATGCCAGTAAAGAGTTCTGGTCTTCCAAGTAATACCCCAGTCTTAGAAATAAGCACTGGTGTATGGATATCATAGAAATAGTCAGACTGTGAAAACCCTGGCCAGTTGGTAAGAAGTTGTATCAGGATTTAAGGTGTCTCCTTCCTGTGACTATCTTATGATTACTTAATAATGTCTAGGGAATAAATCAAATGAACATTCACTTTAACCACAACTGTAAGAAGTGAATAATTCCTCAGGTACAGTTAAAATATTTTAATATTTACACTAATATTCTATTACTGCTAGTTGGAACAGAGCATTAAAATATATATAAAATTAAGTCACACAATTACTATTATTGTCTATTTAGACTGCAAGATCTTGGATAATAAAGTTACTGAAAACTGCATTCATTTTAAATATATCACTGTTCTTAGTCCTCTGATAACTGTCATCAATTGACTATTAGCTGTTTTTCATTTATGGGTGGTCAGTGTCTTAAATGACACTTATCTTTCAACTTGACAATGCTGACACGGGACTGTCTTTTGTAGCTATCAGTATTGGTAGACCCAGCACTAGGGATATCAATGACCAGCTGTCGTTCAATCTTTGGGGTCCTGCACTTTTGTGGGATTGCCTCTGATGAACAACACCGGCTTCTGACACTTGACAGTCTGGTTCGAGTTATTTCATGGAACCTGAAACATCATATTAGCCTTGGCTAGTATCTGGCTAGACTTGTAGCTGACTAGCACAGATGTCAGACCAGTCAGTCATCAGATGTCACCGTTATACAGTCATAGCAAGTAACATCATTTCAATGATACAGAATTATTATTAACATATCAGTAATAAACATCATCTGGTTTATTCTGCTCCTATACATCCTTTACTTATCTATACTTTGATCTTTCCAAACCATATCATGTACAAATTTAAATACTGATGCCACTCTTAGCATCTACACAAAATTAATACACAAATAAAGTGAGTGCCCGACTGACCAAACGATCAGGTCGCTTTCTTCAGTAGTACAATTACATAATTGTTGAATTGAAACTGGCTGTTGAACCCTCCAGTTTACCAGCTGTAAATGGGCACTCAGTGGTGCGCTCGAACTAGGGAAGGAAAAGGCAGCGAGGAAGGGGACTAGTCACCTAACCTCGTAAAAGCGGTATCTTCCATGATGAAGCTTCTAACACTTCATTTGCCTATGACAATCTCTGCCATGGGACTGCCTTTATCTCCGTACGGTATACAGCCTTAAATGGTACATATTATCTACATTTGGCTGTGGGGCTAGTTTTGATACGTTTTTGTACAAACCACAATCATCCACAAAGCACATGTTTAAATCATATTCAAAATAACAATACATTATATTAATGAATATTATACAGGCATATTTTGTGAACTCTATATATGAACCTGAATTAAAAAACAATATTATACACGGTAGTTATCCTAATTTCGCTTACCCTCAGACTCCAGACACTGACTGAAACTTCTGGCGATCCGCTCACACTTCAGATGGATTTAGCGTAGTAGCGATCTCTGCCATCAGTCTGTCTCAAACCTCTTTCGTTGTGTGTGTCTCCAGTTTTCCGATACGCTATTTAAAAAACCTAACGCGGCCGTTTCGGAGAGCAGTGACGTCACAGCTTAAGACTCGGCTGAAATTTCTTTCCGAAACAGCGATTTCATCCGATCTGTGCGTTGACTGAAACTTTCCCTCTCTCATCCTTGCCTTATATATTATCCATACTGTTCCATCTTATCTTGTTTTATACAGTCGATATCTCTCTATATTCCTATCCATGTAATTTTCCAAACTGTTATTTATTGATTTTAATATTTAGCACAGAAGTGGGTTTACAGGCTTTCCGCGTAACTGTGGGCAGCCGAAATACGCATATATCTCCGTAAAGGATAACTTCCTACCGTTTCTTCTTATACACAGTTGTACACAATCCTTTCCTGGACTAAAATGTGGAATCCTTTTCACAATGATTCCATTATGCTTTTATTTATAATTGCCGATTTCGATGTATCGTTTACAGTTTGCCGATATACCGCCATTTTGATAGCGGCCTCTTAGTTGACAATCGATCGGTGACTTTAACTGTAAACTCCTGGACCACGTTTGCAATGTATTGAAACCAATTTTGCGACAATCAGTGTGGGAACACTTAATATATTACATCATCTATTTTATTAAGTTCACTCTCATTTTTAATTAACTGAATTTTTTAACATTTCATCTGTATGTGTGAATTGTTTTTCACTATCATCCTTTTTACTTTCTACTAACCCTTTATGTGTATGTATTTAACAAATAAACCGTATAACCGTTTTGATCAATACTTAGTTCGTTAATATATCACTCGTGCTGTCTGTGTTAAGTATGTACATATAGGTAAAGTCCTTCATTTAGAGAAGGTTGAGGTCTCTTTCTTTAGCGAAATCAGAAGCTAAGGTCGTAGGGAAATAGAAAACTTTCCATGATTTGTTAGAAAACACTTCCTAGTGAAGAGTATTCACCTTCCTTTTTATTGTCCTTCTCTCAAATAGTTCTCTTTCTTTCTTAACAAGCCAATTTCTGGAGACTTTCTTGACAACATTCCATAGGCCATCCTCATAGACAACTACTGTTGTAGTTGCACACAACACGACGCGATAAGACAGGCACACATTGCGGAAACATTTTGATAACATTACAAGCCAGTCCTTGGTCTGGAATCCACAGGATAAGAGATGTGCAAGGAGATCCAAAAAAAAAAAAAAAAACACGGAGAAGAGGACTGGAGACAGAAATGAAACGGAGGTAGGAGACATGAAGAGACCTTGAGCTCATGACCTTGGAAATAAGAATTTAGCATGGGTTTATTACAGACCTATGTTCCTTGGGCAGCTGAATGGTACTTATGATAATTCAAAAGTGATGAGGGAATCACGGGACAGACAACCAGCGTTAGGAGAGAAGTAGATGTGGTTATATGAGAGCAATGGATAGGACACACTGTGATAAACGAGCGCCAAGGCCTTATCGCTCTATCTTTTCCTACATATGTCTTATTTTATTTTCTCCTACATTTGTGCTCTTTCATCCCACATTTGCTATTTCATCGTTTTGATTACTCGCGACCGGTATCTAGAACCACATTTGTTCTTTCATCGGTGGTAAAATAAATTCTTTTGATTGAGTCCCCATACCTGGCATCATCTTTTGAAGTCCACATTGCCTCGTGATAAATCTGGTGAAACACATCTGGTTTCATCAAAATCAGACATCTTGGCATGGTACAATTTCTGTGGACTATTGTTAACTTTGAAGCGAGCGCGGCTGACACAAAAGCTTAGTCTCTTTATTGCTCGGCCGCTGTCCATACAAGCGACGTGTCACGACATTGGGACGATGGTGCGGGGAGACGCCCAGCTTGGCTTCTCATGCTGTTTAAACCAACCGCCATGTGATAGAATAGGCGGTGCCACAAAGTGACTTGTTGGCGTGCTGGCGACAATGGACCGAGGTAACAAAGGCAACCGTCAACACGCAGAGCGATAGACAATCAGAGAGTGATAGTGACAGTTGGAAGGCGGGGGACACTTTTTGCATTGACCAGCCAATTATCTCAACACCTGTTTGTCAGGCAAGCCCGGCAACGAAAGTTGGTCGCGAATTGCCCCACCCACTTTTGGACTGACAGGGGACAAGAGAAATCCTGGGAATGAGTGACCAGAGGGTCTCTTAGCTATTGGTTGTATGGGCGGAGTTGTAAGTCCCCGGCCCAAGGGACCAACATTTGACTTTTAGAGATATAATATACTGCTCTGCTGGCTAGAGAGGGGAGTCCAGTTTTTCAACATTGTGGCGTACAGATAAATTCCTATCGCATAGCCTGCAATTAATTCAGTGTGGATAAATATTTCATATCTGCGTATATTGTGTTCTTAGAGGATTTTGCGAAGAGACAAAAGTCCATCAGAAGTCTGAGTCTACAGGCTACGTGTCTGACGTCTAACCAGAAATAAGTTATCAAAACGGACATTTGGTTTGCAGAATTCGCCAGAGGACATTCTTCGTTCCTCAGTAAAAAAGGAATATTTCTCGCCCACGATACAAACAATGGACACAGCATTTTTCGTCAACATATATGACATGCGCACAAGTTCAATACATAGTTATAATAAGTTCAAATCACTCGAAAGCTTACTACAGGAGTCAAGCTAAAGCTCACAGTTGATTACTCATATCAAGTTCAGCTCCATCGAAAGCTTACTACAGGAGTCAAGCTAAAGAGCTCAAAAGTAGAATCTCATATTTATACCAAGTGCAACACACTCTTAAGCGCATTCTATGAAGCAGACTCCAAAGTATATTTTATGAATCACGATTACATACTCAAGATAATGAGTCAACATATCAAGAACATTTCATGAAGATATCCAGTCTGGCCAGTACCCTAAGGAGATTAGACAACAGTTTTCATCAGAACGTCCTCGACTTAGAGATACCCTACTATGCATACATGTGAATCATCCTATCCAGGAGAAGCATTTAGAGACACATGGACTGTGTAGATAACTCACCACTTTGGTAACACGTATCATATCACATCATCATCATTTCGCTTTACACAAGCTCATTCGTAATGAACTACTATTTAATTAACCACAATATTAATATCTCATCTGTGTGTTTTGTGTGAAGCGTCTTTTACGATCATCACATTCTAACCATTACTAACCCTATATGTGTAGATATTTAGTTAATAAACCCAATAATCGTGTGATCATTATCTAGTTGGTTAATGTATCACTGTGTTGTCGGTGTTAAATATTTACATATAGGGAAATTTCTATACTCAGATGAGGTTGGGGGCTTTTTCTGTTACGGGATCTAAGGGCAGAAGCTAAGGTCGTGGGGAAACAGAACTTTTTCCAGAATTAACTAGAAAACACTGTCCAGTGGTAAGCATTCGCATTCCCTTCTTCTTGTCCTTTATCTCGAATAAGTCTTTATTCTTTCGTAACGAGCCAATTTCTAGAGACCTTCTACCTAATATCTCATAGGCTATTCCTGGCAAAAACTACTGTCGTAGTTGCCCCAATACTCACCACACGACACACACGTTGAAGAAACCGGTTGATAGCATTACAAGATAGTCCTTGTGCTGGAATCCACAGGGTAAGAAAGGTAGTGGGAAACAAAAAATAAAAAAAAGACCCACGCATCATATAACTGAATATAGAAATAAAAGAAAGGAATGAGACATGAAAAGACCTTGATTACACGAGACAGGAGGAAGTTGGCAGGAGTTTGTGAAAGCTTTTGCTCCCTTGGGTGATGAAGAGTTATATATAATCGATAATAGAATCAGATAAACCACCAACGTTATGGGACAAGAGGTGTTATGAGGACTGATCGACAAAGCTCATCTATAAACCAGTTATTGAATGGCATTAGTTCCAGCCAGTAGATCAATTTGCTGATAACCTGGGATGATAAATCGTTTTTTACTCACTGAACTCCATAGATAAATAGATACACGTCTCTACTGCCATCATTAGGATATTAATCCCTTAATGTTAGTGGATCTCAAAGTTTTTCGTTCCGAGTACCCCATTGTGTTTTAGTAAACCTTCCATTACTCACAGAGAGGTATTATGTGAGGAAATAAATTCTAGAGTTGACTTTGCATATTATCATTGTCATCATCGTCACCATCATTATTACCCCTACCATCGTCACCATATTATTTTTATTATCATTGTGGTGGATTTTGATGTTATAAAATGTGGTTGCTATGTTACTAGTGTACTGAATGAGGTCAGTTGTGAAGGTCCCTGAGGATAACAGTTGATGTGAGTTTACAGGGTAGCTTGCCACTACCACCTATGACCTCAAGCAGACTTAATTGTGACTAATATGAATGTTAGCTACGTATAATGTCTAGGGTAATGAACAGTGGTGTGCTGGAAATTGTGTACACAAACACACACACACAAACACTAATCTTAAGCTCTATGATCAAGTCAATTAACACTGTGTTAAAATTTAGGAATTAAATTTTTTTTTTCTTCAAATTTATTTGGTCCTGAACCAAAGTTTTCTTCTGGTCAGGACTTTTTAAATAAAATCAAATATAAATCAATTTCAATAAATTTACATAGAATCAGGTAAACACATGAAAGACTTGTATATATATATATATATATATATATATATATATATATATATATATATATATATATATATATATATATATATATATATATATATATATATATATATATATATATATATATATATATATATATATATATATATATATATATATATATATATATATATATATATATATATATATATATATATATATATATATATATATATATATATATATATATATATATATATATATATATATATATATATATATATATATATATATATATATATATATATATATATATATATATATATATATATATATATATATATATATATATATATATATATATATATATATATATATATATATATATATATATAAGATATAAGTTGAATCTACTAGTATTGTTATTAACTAAGAGTCTTTAGAATCTAGTGCTGGATGTCGGGTCGGGTATTTTCATCATTCACAGTCTGTGGGTAATAGTGTTCATTTGCTCTTACACAAGATTTATGGTGGAAAAAGTTAGTATACACCAGCGATTTTCTGATATGCTAAGTGGTTGATGAATTTCCGCAGGCCAGATCTACAATACTTAGCTGGCCTGTGGCGACTGAAGAAAGCTGTTCCTTAGGCCCACTCCTAAAATGCTCTGAGGTAGTATGGTGGGCATCTTATGTCATGCACTGGTGTACTTGTCAGAACATCTGGCACTAGCACAGTGCCAGACCAAGAAACTCTGAAACCACAAAATTAGGCTATGTCTTAACATACTACCTAATCCACCATGTTTACAAGCATAAATACATTGCATTACCAAGACAGTGTCAGATCTCTCTGACCGACCCAGCACCTATACATCCAGGCTGTTGTCAAGTAGCACTAGCTCCATTCCTCTCCCTTATGGACTGCACTGCATCTGAAATATTTTCATTAATTTCTTTTGTCCATACAATAAGGTGGGTGATATGTTTCCACCTGACCACCTGAAAAGAAACATCGGTATTCCACCTTTCTGATAGTGTATCATATTATAATTCAACCTCTAGGCCCTGGACAGTCGGCTGGGGACCTAGAATAAGTACTCACTTGTCGTAATCATTTTTCATTATATGACAGTATCAATCACTCAAAATTGTTAAATAAAAGATTAATAATTTCTTCCTTACCACAATTCAAAATGAAAACACACAGTTACGTTGATACAGCACAAACTCAGCTGAGCTGCTGGCTAGACTATGGCGTCCCACTACTATTAGTATATGTATTCACTGGACGATCACTTCTTAGCCTCAACGAACTGCTTGTATGGACAGTCTTCGTAAAAATGGCAACGAGCCGGCAAAATTTTCAATAATCTTAGCTATTTCCTCTAATGAGAGTACTGCCCCTTTAAAATTTAAAATTTCAAACTAAATGTCCAATTTTTGGTCAAATGTGTACTGTTTTTCTGTCGGTCGGTCTATCCTAACTTGTCAATTCCCAAGTTTGGACTTGGTTTTGTCCCAACTACAAAAAAACTATTCAAATGTTTCTTCACCCACCGCTTAAATTTCTACTTCGAAGTTATTTTTAGACTCTCTCCTCCTTGTCCTTCCCTTGTTTACATGTACTTTTATCCCTCTGCCTTCGTCTCAAGGACGCGTCAAATGTAACTTTTAGTGAATGCAAAACTGACATGTGTTTGCAAGTCTGCATCGAACAAATCAGTCTTTTGTCAATAACTTCTGAATTATCTGTCCGTCCTTTTATTTGACGGCATATTATTTATCAGGAAAAGATCAGCTCTCAAACTAGCTAATTTTTGTGATTCTAAACCTATTAATAAGAAAGTCCATATTTTTTTCCAAGTTAGTCTTGACAGCCTTACTAGCACGCGTTCAATTCTTTTCCATGTGCTGTTGTGACCGCTTGGCCTTTCGCGCTAGCTTTGTCCCTCCTACTTCACGATAAGCATTTATATGTGCTAGAAAATGCTACATGTAAGAATGACAGACCTTAAAAGCAAATAAGACGTTTTTACACAAAACACAGCATTCATTCAAAGTTCAGTTGCCGTTACTGCTCTGACAGGGTAAACGTAGGTCAGTCCCAGATAATAATGAATGGGTTTTATAAGCGCGAAAGTGGGAAATGAATGTTTGTGTGATCTGGGTTTTTTTTAAAATCCTATTGTTAAGTTGGAAAAGATCACACATGTGAAAATAAAGTCGGAATAACAGAATGTCGTGTGCAAAAAGGTCGAAAAGCTGAGAAGAGGAGTGCAAATGTTAACTATTGTGTCGTGTGGAAAAAAGGACGGGTCGTGTGAAAAAAGGCGGGAAAAAAGAAGAAATAGTATAAATAGAAGAGTTGTGGGCGATTGGCAGCGATTTCAGGATTTATGATTCCAAGGATACCATGATTTTAGACTAGAGGATTTTTACAGATAGCGTTAGGTGAACTTCGTCTTTGAGGATACCAAGACAAGTTTTTTTTTGAGTAAACAAATCTGTAAATTATTTCTTGTGGATATACATATATTATTCTATCTGGATGTACCTACATTATTCAGTTGGATTACATATTTTCTTCATATCGGATAACCAATCATCATTGTGAAATTTACAGTGTTTGTCTAATTACATCAATAAACTCTAATTGAATTTTTCTACATTGCTGTTTGTGGAACTTTACAATAATTTCTTGTGGATTATACGTTGTTGTGCTGAAACTGTTTTGAGTATCACCAAACTCAAAGGGAAGAATATTCCTGGGTTGAAAAAAAATAACAAAAGGTCAAGTATTACGATCTCTGGCGGAACGCCAGTTAGCACTTGAACCATCACAACATATGAAGGATTAACTCTGACTACATAAAATCAATATAACTACTAGTGCCGCATTCAACTGAGGCGGGCACATATCTTCAAATTGGCGCCGTGACCTGCCCTTTTTTCTTGGTGAAAGCAGACAGGCATAACCACTAATGGATGAAAGTCAAGAACAACAGCAGCAACAACAGGCGTTGTATCCACCACAGCAACAACAACATGCGTTATATGCACAGCAACAACAGCAGCAACAACAACATATTAGAAAATGGGAAAGAGACACTGTCAAAACAAGAGCAGATTGGAATAGTCTAAATAGAAGACACCATCGCATAGCTGTTAGAAATTTTATCAACAGAATCACACAACGAAAGATATGGGAAGTAAATAATGTTACAACGACTGACCAACAAACGTGTATAATAACAACAGACGATGGACTAAGGGCACATATCAGACCTCTAAGACAATGGAGAACACCACTTAACATACATCACCAGGTCGGTTTTGTAACATCAAGTGACACACGTTGGGTCCCCATGATTACTAGTCAACCAAGGCCAGACTTACAAGTGAAGAAAACAAAGATCAGTTGTGTTGCGACACAAACAAACGTTGACAGGTCAAGTCAGGTCAATGACCCAGAACCACAGGTGAAGAAAACAACTATGATCAGTGTAGCAACACAAACAGAGAATAGAGCTACAGTTTCAGCAACACAAACAGAGATGTATACTGAAGCGTCACACTTGGGGCCACCACAAAATGATAAAGACGTCATGAGAGGAAAGGAAACATCGTCACATATATTAGACAATAACATAAAATCTAACATACCACTCCGTGAAAACGGGAAGAACCGACAAACGGCTCAAGAAGTGGTTGTACCACAGTACAGAGATATTGCCGAGGTAAAGAATAAGATGGCCGAACCAAACATAGAGGAGTTAAAAATGGTGATAGAATCCATCATAGAACGGCCTGATTTTAACTTATCAAGGGGACTAGCATGGAGACTGCTAGAGGAAAAATATCATACACACTTTCCAGAAACAAGAATTGAAATAGATATGGTTCTAACGAAAATGTTAGATGACGAGAACATGAAGAGACACCAGAGAAGAATAGAGCAAGCAAATCGTGATCGAAGTCAGAGAATAAAAAAAATGAGGTAAGACAGCTTGTGAACGATATGATGCAAGAGGAGTATGTGGAGGACACAGTTAAGAAGAAACACAGAAGCCCTACAGAAGAACTTATCACAAGAATGACATGAGAGGCTAGCCGCACTACACAGAAAGAACACATCGGTGTTCGCAACGTTATTCACATGATCACAACCATCATTCCTTACCCCTCATCAGCCCCAACATACTCACTACGCGACCCTCGTCGCAACCCCAGTGAATATGTGAAGCAAACATTTGATGACAGAAGACATACCATGGAACCCAGAGGACAAGTATACTACAGATTTGAACAGCCCACGACCAGTGAACCTACTTTCCCATTACATAATCTCCTGCAACCTCAGAGGAAGTATCAAGGTGAAAATCCCATCGAAGTCATACTACAAGAGAAGTATAGAGCACATCAGATAGCTAATCGTAATGCACAGAAAGCCTTCAAGAAATGGCAGAAACAACATGATAAAAGAGCTAAATTAGAACAATTTCAAGTTGGTGATAAATGCGTGTGAACAAGATGACGAGAAAAACATAGTCACCAAAGCTCATGCAGCACAAATTAAGACAGCTACTCATCGCCCGATAGCACCACCAGTTTTATCTAATAGCATACCCATGCATAAAGCCACATTGAACCACTTTCATTCCACAGATACGTCAAAAACCTCACACAGAGAATCTGAGAACATAAATACATATTGCCGCAGAGAATCAGAGAGCAACAATAGAAATTGCGACGAACACACAGACAACGCTGTTTCACAAGCAGAACGGCACACATCTGAACAAGATAATAATACTCGACACACAGCACCGTCTAATGAAGACAACGCACACAGCGCTACATGCACACTTGAGGAAGATATTATTCTTCCATCACCTCCATTCCGACACGAATCTGACCTAGATACAGCAGATCCCGAGAGTAACCACGAAAGTGTGATAAGTCCAGACAACACTGAATTTCACACGGCTACGGGGCGCCCATATTCTGGTGCAGCAGATGACTCCCCACTGTTAACGGGATTTGTCCGGTTGCCTCAGGAGCACATACGTAAGAGATTGCGAGGAAAACGCAGACAGCCCCACAAGACGCAGCATGAGGTGCACCATTTCAACACTACTTCATCCTTACCCTCGACAACTGCAGCCACCACCCACTCGACAGTGCGAAATACGCCATCCTCTAGCGATCAACGATTGACGAGGAAAAAAGTTATCTTGATGGAAATCGCCAACTTCCTCATGTCAAATTCGTAAACGTCCAGTTCAACGATTATTGGTTTATTGGAGAATCAATCTTCTCTAATAACAAAAAGGTACTTCCCCAGCTAAAGTACCCAACGAGTGCTCTCTCTACAAATAGCACTCTCCATCGTTACCCCCATCATCTAAAGTCACTAGTGTCCATTCTTTTTGGTAGGAAATTTTATTTTTTCAGAAAGATGTCAGCCTCAGTCAAGATCCTGCTGATGATACTGACGATATTGACAGTTACGACATCTGCAACACCCACATATACTAACAAGTTATTATGGCGTGACGCCACTGTGTTTTAATGTTATATAATTATTTCATATTCTTCGTCAACATGGACTGTCATTATCATTACATCTTTTACACCAATACGTCAAGAAATCGAAGAACGTTCGCAAACATTCGCAGATCTACAACGCTATGTTATCCAGGTTAAACAGAACTTTAAATTATTTCATTTGTACAAATTACACCACTTTTGCCTTTGAAAATCTTTATAATAGGACTTATGCCTTACAACAGTTTTTATTTTTTTCCCTTCTTGGTGAATTTAGAGACAAAACGAAATACGCTATATGCACACACATATTTTTCCTTTTTGACCCATCAGAGATTTTTTTAAAATGTGTTAACTCACCGCTTTCCTTTTGTGTTATGGAAAAGCCGTTTTATAATGTTCAATCGCATCGAGAATGTATTTTGGCGATTTTTTTTTCTTAATGATGCTTTTTACAACCTGAATGATCGTATATGGCTTCTCACGTTATTCAAGCCGACACCCTTTCTCACAGATATATGACAAATCAGACGTCAAATTTATTCTTCCCTACACATCCAAAGGCTTTTTCATCTCCTGTCATCTCCATCACAGACGGAGCGTTTCTAAATCGACGCTCCTTTCCGAGCAGTCAAAATACTCAACATGAATTTACCTATGTTAACGTGTCTATCAAATTCTATAAATACTTCTTCGTAGTCTGGGAAACACCCCTTCTCGCATTCCTGAATCCCGTGAGACACACCAGAGGTCATGACCCGACACACTAGAGTGTCAGGACTATTGATTTTGCTTAGCATAATTGGTGTTTTAAATTTTAAGCGGTTTGTGTATAAATACCATGTGTACAAGAAGATGAAATGTCCACAGCGGACATCGGTAAAAGATAATGAGGACATTGTTACCCCCCCCCCCCCGGACACAGTTAACGCCCCTAAGACCCACGAGTACATTCCCATGACTGACATTCGTTCCCCTCTGTTTAGGATTGTTTCGGGGTTTGCAAGCATGTGAATGTCTGCAGCATTCGCATGGTTGCACCACAACCACCTCAGCTGAATGAGTACTGGAAAATCGCGCACAATCCTCAACACCCTCCCACGGTGATAAACCATACTCCGTCATTTATCCCAATATACATCCCTCCCCTTTCCCCTCCACTAAATAACTGAGACATATATATATTTTTCACCCTAAATTTGACTTGGTGATATGCAAGTATTTTGCAAGTTGGGTAAAACTTATATGCTAATCAACACAGTTCGCGGATTTGCGAAATACTACATTGTTACATGCAAACGATGACGATTTCATGGGAAATCGCTAACATGATAACGGATATGTTCACATGTTGATAAACCTTGAATTGAGAAATAAACATCACATATTGATGTACTTGTATTTTTCTGACCATTTGTCACATTGTAAGCGGAACGCTACAGTATATTTTCTTGACAATTTGTTGTCCATTATATCTTGTATTGAGAAATAAACATCACATATTGATGTACCTGTATTTTTCTGACCATTTGTCACGTTGTAAGCGGAACGCTACAGTATATTTTCTTGACAAATTGTTGTCCATTATTATGAACTTGCATTTGTATGCGGATTTTATATTTGATGACGAACCTAGAAACAGTTTGGTACTTGGTTCAGGGTAACTGAGATAGTTCATACTCCAACACCCGATAATTTTTTGTATCGGTATAGTTGTCCTCCCTCATAGTAACGACTATTACGTAAGTTGGAGATTAGAGACATTTTTAAATAAATACTTTGTAACTCCATGTAACCAGATTAATAATGCTATATTTATATAGACACATAGACAGTTCACTAAACTTGTCCAGATTTTTGGTGTTTAAGACCCATATACATCCTGGTAAATCACTGACCGCAGTGGCAGGATTGGGGTCGCCTGTATCATATGATTGTATTATATTTACCACGTTCTATATTGACAGTTACGAGAGCGTACAGCTCCAGTTCATATTTTGTTGATAATAAATTTATAGATTAACATTGCCATGTATGTTTATTCCCATATATATATATATATATATATATATATATATATATATATATATATATATATATATATATATATATATATATATATATATATATACGAGCTGGTATATTACATTTTTTTTTTGCGTCCCACGGTCTGATGTTTGACCATTAGTTCTATGCTGTTAGGCTGATGTTCGTTGCAGCTATTACATTTAAGATTGTTAAATACTTAATGAATATTAATCACTTCTGTTAACTATTGCCAAAGTATTTTTTGTTTTGTTTTTATTTCTGTTGTTTGCACAACCCATGAAAATCGTATGCGATTATTTTTTTAATTTAATTTTATTTTTATTTTTTATTTTTATTTAAATGTTATCATTAAGTATGTTTTCATTATGGTGATGACCAACGCACAGCGTTGTTCATATTGATATTGTTAAGAAGTAGTGTACATCAATACTATTCAATGGCGAAGTGTATTAACAAATTTTATGTATCCCCCGTTTTACGCATTATAAGTATACTGGGATCCCTCGTTTTACGAACTTTAAAAAAAAAAATCTTTTTCTTTTTTCTCTCTCTAAGAGACTCTACCAATAGGTTAGTCGTTTATAACAGTCACTAGCATTAGGTACTTAATTGATAGTACGCAAATGTCTCCCTCTGGGATACATTTGTGTGGCCAGGGACGTATGTGACCGCTTGGCCTTTCACGCTAGCTTTGTCCCTCCTACTTCACGATAAGCATTTATATGTGCTAGAAAATGCTACATGTAAGAATGACAGACCTTAAAAGCAAATAAGACGTTTTTACACAAAACACAGCATTCATTCAAAGTTCAGTTGCCGTTACTGCTCTGACAGGGTAAACGTAGGTCAGTCCCAAATAATAATGAATGGGTTTTATAAGCGCGAAAGTGTTTTACAGATAGCGTTAGGTGAACTTTCTTTGAGGATACCAAATTTTTTTTTTTTTTTTAAGTAAACAAATCTGTGGATTATACGTTGTTGTGCTGAAACTGTTTTGAGTATCACCTAACTCAAAGGGAAGAACATTCCTGGGTAAAAAAAAAAATAACAAAAGGTCAAGTATTACGATCTCTGGCGGAACGCCAGTTAACACTTGAACCATCACAACATATGAAGGATTAACTCTGACTACATAAAATCAATATAACTACTAGTGCCGCATTCAACTGATGCGGGCACACTGTCCCGCTATTTTCGAGAGTTTTACGTCATTCGAAATAAGAGCTAAGTTTGTTTTCGTGATCTAAGTGGTTACATGTTCTACTTTACCTCGAATTTCAGACACTAACTACGAGCTCGCGCGTATGTTAGGCTTAGATTTAAACGCTAGCAGACAGTATCATTTTTTTCTTTTCTCCTTTCCTACCCCGTCTAAACGAATAGGCCTTTCGCGACCCCATGTTATAATTAGTTTTTTTCTTTCAATGATACTAGAAAACAAGGGTACGGTCTACCAAATCAACGAGCCTGTGGCGTGGGCGAAAACGCCGCAGCATAACCTATCGATATTTTATCCTTACATTTTTATGTTAACTTTGATATTTATAATGGAGGATTTTAGCGCTGTATCAAATTATTCCATCACAATCATAACCATCATCATTGTATTCATCTTCACCATGTCCATCATCATTAACAACATCATCATCACCGTAATTTTTTTTTTTTTTTTTTTTTTTTGCGTTCGCCCGCTAATACTCGTGGCGAAATCTCAGGTTATTATTTTATGTCTAACCGTCTAACCTGACATTGATTTTACGTGAGTATCCCTTTATTTCTTGTACAGAGACAGGTGTCCCTCGCCATTCAGGCAAATACTCGCCGATTTCGGAGGTACCCATTGCAGCTGGGTCGGCTCAGGAGCCGCCAGTCCCTGGTCGACGACACTTCTTCAAATGTCCTCGCCAGGTCTCGAGTTAATCCAGTCCAAATCCCGGTCGAAGAAAAATCCTCAAATGCCGTCGCCCGGGTTTGATCCTGTATCACCCGGTCGCCAGAGCGGTGTTGTAACCACTACGCTAGCGCGGCTCCCATCACCGTAATCATTATCATCATCATCACCACCACCATCATCATAATCATCACCATTTGCACTCCTTACAGAGCATAGATCGACCACTGTAACTGGTCCCTTCGCATGAAACTAGCACTAGGTATCATATAGCCCAGCACTAGTGGTTTCTGTATAAATGTAGTTTCTAATATGAGGCTGCCATGAACAACCTCTTTATTTATTCGCCTTGTACGACATGCCTGAGTGTACAGTAGTCAAATTACGTCTTTGTCTCTTCAGGGACTTCACAGGTCTTACTGGACACAAGCACATACAAAAATATAAGAACCGATTAATTAATGCCGATTCAGACAACTTTATCCGGTCAATACTATTTTTTAAGTTTCATAAAGTTGTTAATTGTTTATCAAAACATAGTTAATTAGACTACCGAGATCCTTAATTTCGGTTTTTCGACACCAACAGTTTTATTCTTGGTTCAGTTTTTTCAAAGAGGTGCCCACATATCTTATTCAGTAACCATGTTGTTTTTTGCTTTGGGTTTGACTGAGAACAGAATTTGCCATTTTCTGCCCAGTCCTAAATTAATGTCACTAACACAAATACTTTTGACATATTTCAGTAAGGTAATATTGTTATTTACCAAATAGTCCCCGTACCAAATTAACAAGCTTCTCGATCCGCATGTCACGAAAGGGTTGTTGTTATTTAAGAATAAGGTTATCCTGGACAAAAAGATGTATCAGGTGATACCAGGATAGTGCCAGGTAAGAGACTGGTCTTACAAGAAATACCCCCTTTTCTGAAATGAATAAGGGTGTGCTGACATCAAATGGTAGGATCAGCTGTATATACCTCCAGGTGTGATGAGAGTGAATGTCCTGAAAGTCTATTTGCTCCCTTTCAAGATCCGCCTATGATATTATGTATTATTATTTATGTTTATGTTGGCTAATTTTTCTAGAGGTACTAATTATGATCTATTTCTATAACTATAAATATGTATCCAACAAAACTTGTAACTCAATGTAAATAATTTCAACAAGTCTGATGGTACATATTTACAATTTATTTAACCTATACCGGTTCTCTTTTCGGATAGGTAATTTAAAGAAACTCAAAGATATTTACAGCATAAAATAAATAAACATAGGAACTTTAATTCTTAAACAGAATCCTGTCTTGAAAGTTCTATTTTTCTTTACGCTGATTAATTATTATAATTCACTATAGGTTGTCACTGAATTGAACTGTGAAGGTAGTAATAGATATATTCTGTCCATAAGAAATCATCCTTCACTGTGTTTTTATTTCTTTATATGTTATTTTCTATACTGAATAGGCTGACCAGTGGCTATATATCGCCACTTATCTTGTGGTTTAAGAATTCAAACTCCTCCCGCCATAGACTAACACGTCTGTAAAATTTCAGGCAGTGGAACAGGGGGTGGCTGGCTACAATGACTTCACGAGCACTTGCACCTCAGAGTCCAGGAGAGTTAGTTGAAAATTCGTCCAGTAGTTTGCAGGATAAAACCTGGAATACAAATAATCACAACCCATGTATGGTCCAGCACTATTCTGTCCTTAAATACAATGGACATAACAAACAGGGTCAGACATTGTGCTAACATATGCACAGGACAATTTACCTCACCAACAATCACAGCCAGTTCACTGTGACTACAGTTTCCTTATAAATTCTAAGTTAGATTCCTTTGTCCATGATCTGCTTCCATACAATGATTTGGTATAGTATAAATGTACTAAGTAATATCTTGATGATTCATTACAACAATTCATGTCAATCCTTCCTTAGGTTCCGGATAAATGTCAGTCCTTTAAGAAATACTCTTTCAAATACATTATCAAACTTACAGTCGTATTTTTGCCATCATTCTCAATTATTCTACACTTTTCACAATGCTGGCTTTTGTCTCTAAAAGTCAATACATGCTTGCGTTTCAGCCGGCAGCACATTCGTCCTGTAATATCCTAACACACGCTATGCACTTCCTAACACATCAGTGGATTAATCACAGCAAAAATACATACATATATATATATATATATATATATATATATATATATATATATATATATATATATATATATATATATATATATATATATATATAGTCATTCTTACCCTCAGGCAGTTAATGGCATCTAATGTCTGCGCTACAGATGCGGATGGCAAAGGTACATGACGATTACACGGTTACCGCTTCTTCTGTACAGCTTGAAGTTTTTGAATTTTGTGGCCCCAATTTGGCCAAGGGCAAGGTCTTATATACTACCGCATCCTCCCTCTCGGATGGCATGGGGTAAAAGCGATGTTAAGAATCTCACAATGATGCATATTTTTGCCATCTGTTCAATGAGTAAAAACTAGTTTTTAAATTATCTTCTTTATTTGTGATGCGATTTTGGTCATCTAAAGCCTGAATGTTACTGTGAATTATTCTGTATTGATCTATCTATTTATTAGTTAGTTTGCAAAATGCATTTTAGTATATGCATGCTTTAACTAGCTAAGTTGAGACTAACCATGATGTAACGAAGCTCTTTCACTCGATATTTCTATCTTACAAGAACACTATTTGAGAACGTTTTTACACCTACCTCTAAAGTAACTTTCCCATTGTTGAATTATATACACCTTTCCGGTGATACTTCTTTATTCTTTTCATAATTAAATATCCTTGTCCCATCGGTTACACAGAATAGGCCTCTATGTTTAAGCATAGTACGTTTCCTAACACACAATAATAAGGGTGCGTTTTCATTGGCTATTGTATGAGAGAGTTCTCCACATATGGCGTGCGGAATGGTCAGATTTAAAAACCGTGTTGTAAGACAGACTAAAATCACAACAGAGCTCCCCTATTTAAAAAGCGTGAACCCACCTGATGGAGCTGTCCTGTCTGGATTTACAATCACGGTATTCTCCCAATGGAGTTCAATCTGCCTCCCTTCTCTCCTGGTTTCCTGCAGGTGGGTGACTTCAAATAGGCACTACTCAAGAAATCTGCCTCAACCCTCTGAGATAACCACCGCATGTTGTGTTAATAAACAGCACAGGTGCTGCTGCCTGTCTAATTGCTGATTATCAATTAATATTCACCATTACTCTTCTCTGAGTCTGTTTCATGACATGTACAGAGGTGTTAGATGTTCCTCAAGGTTCCAATAGTTATGAGGATATCATCCATGAAATTGGTGATAGCTAAGTGTCATAAAAGGAAAAAAAAGGAACCCGTTACACGCCCATTGAGGCATATTGGGAATATGGTGTTAGGCCCATATTATCTTGACCGTCGGCACACTAGGGGTGATGTGGTCGGCATCACGCCGGCCGCCTTAACCTTCCCAGAGTTGCTCTGGTACCCATTTGGGGCTGGGTCGACCCAGGAGCCGTTTGTGGCCTAAAAAATTCCCGCCTCATCCGGGGATCGAACCACAGACCACTGCGCTAGGAAGCCAGTGCACTAACCACTATGCTACCGCGGCTCCCTAAGTGTCATAAGGGATCCAGTAATTTCCTCATCCTCCTGGATAAAACACTCGGAGTATTCTTGAACCCAACAAGCAACATAGGGAACTCCTAGTGCCCCTCCGAAGTGCTCACAGCCAGCAATGGTCTGAGCTCACGCTTGACTGCAATCTGGCAATGCCATTATATAGATTCCCTAGTGACTCTGTAACTGTACTTATTTCCCAAATCCAGGCACAATCTTTTTTTCACCAGGGGTTTCATCAGCTAAACCTCACTGGAGCGATAATATGATTCATATGGGGAAATTAATTTCCTGCACTAAGAAATCAATTCTCCCTGTAACATTTGCTATATAATATATATCTCAGCTCATGTCCGTACAATACTTCCACTGGACTGTGTATATGGGCCGATCAACTACCACTGTTGCCGGTGCCCTCATAATGCTAATTTACTAGCCATATGATGATGTGGGCTGAGCTTTGGGCCAATAGCCCAATCTCCCACTTCCAATTTTTCTGGGGCTGCCCCGCAGTTTCGTTTTCAAAGTTTGCTGACTAACCATACTTCTATTTTTAGCCAGTTCCAAGAATTCCGAGCAACACTGTGTCGGTGCGGGATGGGTTGTTTCCCCTCTCGGTACGAGACGGAGAGTTGCCATGGCAACTGCTTTTATGGAAGACGGTTGGTGAAAAGGTGCCATCCTATCCACTCTGTCTACCTTATTTATATTGTCAGGCTATCCTATGTTCGCCGCAATGAGTTCCTAAATCCTGCTGAGTGTCCCAACTTGGGGATGTCACTTTGCTACATTGTACACAGGTGCTCACTGTTACGCACTGATATTTTTTTTCTAAAGACATTGTATAATCATTTTTCTAAAGACATTGTATAATCATTTTTCTAAAGACGTTGTATAATTAGCTTGTCTGAAATGTACACTTTAATTTTTTTCGGTCAAAGCTAGATAACTCTAGTTTGACTGAGATTTCCATTTTCAATGATGGTTACCTTCTCTTGTGTCGGGACACGTCGGTCCATATTTTTTGAACGATGTGTGACCATTCTCCTTATATGGTAGTATCGGTCAACTGTTTCTTGGAATGATTGAAACCAGTGTTGATGTTGTTATTCCTGTCCATATAAGGCGCGATTTTATTACAGATCTTTATCTGGAATGTTCCTTTCATCGTCTCGTTTGATTCTTGATCAGGTGTATGCGTTCTGCGCATGTCCGGACGTTAGGTGTGTCTGGGAAGTTTTCCTGTCTAGGAGTCGATGGAAAGTTGTGAAGCAGAGAGAACGCTTCTTGCGTCTCTGTGATTCTTGATAGGGAATTAGGAGCCTTATTGTGAGTTAGTTAGCTTACAAGGTCCTTCCCTTGATTATCCAAAACGCCTGGAGGCGTGTGTTTTTGTGGTGTTGATTTCGAAACAAGGTAATACCTCATTTACGTTTCAAATCTGTAATCTAACTTTATGTTTGACAATGGTCGATCTCTGCTCACTTACGAATTACAGAAATAGAGGTTCTTCTACTAGAAGTCACGCCCTAGGTATCTTCATACCTGAAATTAATATGTACACGGGTCATACTTAGCCCGAAGGAAGTTCTATGTTCTATGAACGTCGCTATGTCAGCGATTGCACCTACGTCAAGGTTAGACTTAGGAATGCCTGTAAAGGTCAGCTTGACCTATACTCCTGGAGCACCATCCCCGTGCGGAAAATAATAGACTTATTTTGTACATCTGATCTGCCAGCATCAGAGAGGAGTATTGATTATTATTTAATGAACATTGATGATATGCAGCTGACACTGTTGCAGGATTTTGATGAACCTTATGTATGCAGATCCATAAACAAAACTCTAGAATGCTGAATATATTGAACTATTGACATCTATGACTTATGTAACGTATCTGTACTTGTGGCGTCAAATAAATGATGAAACGTCCAGAGCAGTTTACCCTTTTTATGACTTCGCATGTCATATTTCATGTGCTGTAACTCTGTGAACTACCTCACTACTATATACACAGCAACTACAAAAAACCAGATAAGACACCCTACACTTCAACTATAATATACCTGGTGTCGATAGGGGTGGTATTTGACAGAGCTAAAGATTTACAACATACTTGGACTTATACTTGCAACGTCCATAGTGGCCAGACAGTGTGGCCTTATCATCACTGAGTAAGCATCACCTAATCCACCCTTATCACTCACATACTGACATATCTTCAGCAATACCTGGCCAATAATATTTCACAGATGCTCTTTGACAGGTGGTACCAATTTTCCCATGTCCACCGTTTGATACAACATGTGCTAGTTCCATAGCCTTGCCCTATAACTCAATGGCAGTACTAACTGTTCATATCCTTTTTGTCCTGCTCCAGCTTTCCTGTAAAGCAATCCATCCTTCAAATAGAACTGTCCTTTTTTAGGGGGGTTATGGCTATCTGGCAATTTGCCAAAGCAAGGTTTTAATGTTTTGTCTTTTGCTTGGGCCTTTTTCATCTTTTTAGGATGAATATTTAGTGGTATTCCCTCCTCCTTCCTATGGGTTGACCTGACCTGGAGTGTTAAAATGATCACATGTTTTATTGGGTTCCCTAAGAAAACATATCTCCTTCCTAACACCAGCGGGTAATTAGGATCATCACACACTGCAGCACTGATCACTCCTTCCACATAGCGAGTTCTGACATTTATCCTTGTTATAGGAAGTGTTATGGTGGCTGTTCCTTTGAGTGCCCCTTGTATCTCCACTTTTTCTGTGGTATATTGATCAGGGTGCACCAGAGTCGCACTCACAACTGAGTCATATTCCAATCCTGAATCATAAAGGCACATAATCTTATTAACATTACATGTTACTTCTTCACAAATGGGGGGATGATGGAGGTTTGTCTGACTGTCTGTCAGGTCCTTCTTGCCCTTTACCACTGTTATCATACTTGCAGCGTGATATGGAGGGACTTTCCTACCACATTCAATTGTATTGTGGTTGTTCATTTTGCAAATTTTACACCACTTTTCTCCCTGTCTGTAGGGTTTCTTATTTTGTACCTGAGGGTTCCTGTTTCTACGATCAAATTTAGGTTTGTCATAGTCTTGTCTGAAACTGTGTTGTTCGTTCCTATTATCATACTCATCTTGGTTTTGAGGGGCTTTACTACCATCTCCTTGTTTCTTCATAATTCCTGCTATCTCTTTCTGGGCTGCCTGATATCTTTCAGCAACTGTTAAAATCTCCCCCAGTCTCTCTGCACCTTGTTCCATAAGAAATTTTCTCATGTCTGGAGGCATAGACTCTCTCACTTGCTCCATCATGAGTATTTCTTTTAGGTCTTGACATTTTCCTAGAGCAGTCCACTTCTCCAAGTAGGTTTCTAATCTTGCAGAGAATTGGTGGTAGGTTTCTCCAGAAAGTAGCTTGGCAGTTCTGAATTTCTTCCTATAAAATTCTGAGTTCTTTTCATAGCGAACTAGCAATGCCTGTTTCAAGATTTCATAATCTTCTTGGTCCTCTCTGAAAAGTTTGGTAAAAACTTCATAAGAGGCTCCTCTCAGCCCTTGTGATAACTTAAGGCTCCGTTTCTCTAGGCCATAGTTGTAGCTAATCTCTCGTACCTACTTAATAAGACTCAATATCATCTTCTTTCTCCACAAATGGATCCAAGTGAAAATTCACGGCTCCATTTGAGGCGCCTTGACTTGCACTATTGTCAGAGGTAGTTGGGCTACTTCCATTTCCTGTAACATGTCCTTGAAGTTCAAGCTCTTTCAGCCTCAATTCATGTTCCCTTTGTAACCTCTTTTCCTCTGCCTCCATTTGCAATCTCTTATCTTCTTTCTCAGCTTCTAGTTTCTTAGCCTCCCTATCAGCTTCTATTTGTAACTTCTTAGCTTCCCTATCAGCTTCTAGTTGTAATCTTTTAGCTTCAGCTTCCCTATCAGATTCTATTTGTAATCTTTTAGCCTCAGATTCTATTTGTAATCTTCTTTCAGTTTCCATCTTTTTATCTTCTCTTTCTATATACTTGTCACACTCAGTAGTAACATATTGAATAAGAGCTTCCCCACTTAAGCCAAACTCCTGTGCCGACTTTATTGTAGCAGATCTAAACTTTGCCAAGTCTGCCATTCTCATACACTCTTTTCAAAATTAATTACAGACTTAATAAATACAACTATTTAATTAATTAAAAACACTGTCAGCGTATTCGGTCATCAAATTTTTGTTTTGTGCTCACAGGTACTACAAATGTTCTTTGTTTAGCTTTTATTTTTACTTAAATTTATTTTATTATTAAATTACTCCTACTGCTAACCATAAGACTGAATGTCTCAAAGAAAAGACCACAGGGTAGTACTGAAATCCCAGACGAGCCCCAAGTGTCACGAAAGGGTTGTTGTTATTTAAGAATAAGGTTATCCTGGACAAAAAAGATGTATCAGGTGATACCAGGATAGTGCCAGGTAAGAGATTGGTCTTACAAGAAATACCCCCTTTTCTGAAATGAATAAGGGTGTGCTGACATCAAATGGTAGGATCAGCTGTATATACCTCCAGGTGTGATGAGAGTGAATGTCATGAAAGTCTATTTGCTCCCTTTCAAGATCCGCCTATGATATTATGTATTATTATTTATGTTTATGTTGGCTAATTTTTCTAGGGGTACTAATTATGATCTATTTCTATAACTATAATATGTATCCAACAAAACTTGTAACTCAATGTAAATAATTTCAACAAGTCTGATGGTACATATTTACAATTTATTTAACCTATACCGGTTCTCTTTTCGGTTAGGTAATTTAAAGAAACTCAAAGATATTTACAGCATAAAATAAATAAACATAGGAACTTTAATTCTCAAACAGAATTCTGTCTTGAAAGTTCTATTTTTCTTTACACTGATTAATTATTATAATTCACTATAGGTTGTCACTGAATTGAACTGTGAAGGTAGTAATAGATATATTCTGTCCATAAGAAATCATCCTTCACTGTGTTTTTATTTCTTTATATGTTATTTTCTATACTGAATAGGCTGACCAGTGGCTATATATCGACACTTATCTTGTGATTTAAGAATTCAAACTCCTCCCGCCATAGACTAACACGTCTGTAAAATTTCAGGCAGTGGAACAGGGGGTGGCTGGCTACAATGACTTCACGAGCACTTGCACCTCAGAGTCCAAGAGAGTTAGTTGAAAATTCTTCCAGTAGTTTGCAGGATAAAACCTGGAATACAAATAATCACAACCCATGTATGGTCCAAACAACGGGCTGATCACCCGTTTGCCAGTCACTTCGATTACGGAAACAACAGCGGATGGATTGATTTGCCGTTGCCCTAAAGACGCCAATAGGCGTGATGGGAAACAATGGCAAAGAAAACCTATCTGCTGTTGCCCTAAGACGCCATTAGGCGTAATGGCCACTGACTGCTTTGACGGTCGGTGGCTAAGGATGGAAGAAGAAGAAGATGTATGGTCTAGCACTATTCTGTCCTTACATACAATGGACATAACAAACAGTGTCAGATATTGTGCTAACATATGTACAGGACAATTTACCTCACCAACAATCACAGCCAGTTCACTGTGACTACAGTTTCATTATTAATCCTAAGTTAGATTCCTTTGTCCATGACTTGCTTCCATACAATGATTTGGTATAGTATAAATGTACTAAGTAATATCTTAATCGACTCATTATAACAATTCATGTCAATCCTTCCTTAGGTTCCGGATAAATGTCAGTCCTTTAAGAAATACTCTTTCAAATACATTATCAAACTTACAGTCGTATTTTTGCCATCATTCTCAATTATTCTACACTTTTCACAATGCTGGCTTTTGTCTCTAAAAGTCAATACATGCTTGCGTTTCAGCCGGCAGCACATTCGTCCTGTAATATCCTAACACACGCTATGCACTTCCTAACACATCAGTGGATTAATCACAGCAAAAAAAAAAAAAAATATATACATATATATAATATATATATATATATATATATATATATATATATGTATATGTATATATATATGTATATATATATATAGTCATTCTTACCCTCAGGCAAAACATACAAGCTGTTAATGGCATCTAATGTCTGCGCTACAGATGCGGATGGCAAAGGTATATGACGATTACACGGTTACCGCTTCTTCTGTACAGCTTGAAGTTTTTGAATTTTGTGGCCCCAATTTAGCCAAGGGCAAGGTCTTATATACTACCGCATCCTCCCTCTCGGATGGCATGGGGTAAAAGCGGTGTTAAGAATCTCAAAATGATGCATATTTTTGTGTTCTGTTCAATGAGTAAAAACTAGTTTTTCAATTATCTTCTTTATTTGTGGGTCGATTTTGGTCATCTAAAGCCTGAATGTTACTGTGAATTATTCTGCATTGATCTGTCTATTTATTAGTTAGTTTGCAAAATGCATTTTAATATATGCATGCGTTAACTAGCTACGTTGGGACTAACCATGATGTAACGAAGCTCTTTCACTCGATATTTATATCTTACAATAACACTATTTGAGAACGTTTTTACACCTACCTCTAAAGTAACATTCCCGTTGTTGAATTATATACTTCTTTCCGGTGATACTTCTTTATTCTTTTCATAATTAATTATCCTTGTCCCATCAGTTACACAGAATAGGCCTCTAGGTTTAAGCATAGTACGTTTCCTAACACACAATAATAAGGGTTCGTTTTCATTGGGTATTGTATGAGATAGTTCTCTACATATGGCGTGCGGAATGGTCAGATTAGAAAACCGTTTTGTGAGACAGACTAAAATCACGACACCGCATAGGGAACGCTTACCGGAGGTTGGGAATCTGTGGCACAAGCGGTCTTTATTGGACTCATCAGTGGGCGGCAGTCCAACTTCCATAATCACGTTCTGGAGGAAGAATATAGTATCATTTTATCAGGGACCCAAAGACGCAGCAATAGAGAATGCAGTCAGCGACCCATAGCTTGACTGCTGGCGTCAGGGTAAGCGAACCAGATCTGACCAAGACCCTACTCCACCTCCACGTGGTGGTACTGGAAACAGGCTGAATCACTGCAGTCTGGCTGAGAGAGTAGGGATCGAAGAGGGAAGGCAAACCCGGTCCCAAAAAATGTCGTGCTGAAGTCGAATGTGCCGGCCGAAAGGCGCATATATCGCAGCTCCGGTATAAACAGACACAACGCAACCAACGTCCTTTTCAAGACGAACGAGGAAGAAGAAAAAGAAGTATCATGTTATCAGCATCATCAGTATCATCTTTCAGCTTCCCACACGCCTTCAACAAACTTATACCAAGTCTACCTTTTTCCTGATGAATCCAGAGCAAGGACTCCTTTGTAATACTATCTTCTTCTTATTGGTTCACTCTAAGACGTCTTCTTGAATGTTTTCATAGAAAGCAGTAGTCAGTTTGAGGCTATTTGAATCTCAGTAGAGCTTTTCTACGATAGGTATTGGTGCCGGACATATGCGCTTTCTCGGTTCCGCAAATGTTGGGCAACTTTAGAGTAGTATGGTGATGAAAAGGAGGGCTGACATCTTCGTGTAAAAAAAACAAACCATTCGGCCTAAAAATAAAGGTGATGTAACCATTCGGCCTAAAAATAAAGCTGGTGAGTACTAGTGGTGGTGGTAGTACTGAATCTGCGCTCTAAAGGAGTTTGGCGAGTTCTAACAGCGCTATCTCACGTTTGGATAGGCGACTGTCGTACGTTGTCGTTGAAAGCGCTGTGTTTATCGTTGCTCGACATGAAGTTGGTAACGATGATGTGGAAGGTAAGTGTTGAAGAGTCGATTTGCTTCTCTGTGCAGGTCGACGTTTGTGGAGGATTTTGTTTCTGATATGCTCTTGTGACGGTCGTATATATTTCGCAATGGGTATGGAATCGTCAGAGAAAGACACGTACGGACGTTTGGCGGCTGACCGAATGTCAGTGAAGGGTTCATCTGCTATGTTGTCCTGATTATCGGTGGGTTGAGTGTGTCTATGTCGAAATCTGCTCTTATCGATGACCTAGGAGCATTATCGATGATTTCAGTAATGGTGTGCGTGAATAATTCAGCATCTGTATTTAGAGACTGCGTGGTATGTTGTTCAGCATCTGAAGTAATTGGGGATTGAATTACTCTTTGATCTCGGATTCGCTGAGGAGAAATGTCGTCGTCACTGCTCCATTCTTCGTCTGATTGATGTAAGCTTGTGGTTGTACCTCTGATCTGTAATATGTTTGATTTGTTATCACCTGCTGTGGGGTTTCATCCTTATGCGAATCTAAATTGGGTGTGTTAGATTCTTCGTTCCGTAATCTTGCATCCCTGTATTGAAGTCTTTCTCTTAATTCTGCAAGTGGGATGTCGTCGATTCTTGGCAAAGGGTATGAGATAACTTTAGTGATCCGATTTAAAGCACGGTAGTTACAGCAGAAACGTGATGATCCATCTTTCTTGGCTACTATCATGATCGGTGAGGACCACTGGGATCTTGATCTCTCTATTATACCTGCAGCCAACATCTCGGTAATAGATTTCTCAACAATCTCCCTGTTTTTTAGCGGGGTATGATATGGTTTTAAATGGATAGGTTCCTCAGTTGTTGTTTGGATCTCCATTTGTACTGTAGTTGTTCTGTCAAGTTCCATATCATTAAGAGCGAAAACATCTTGATGTTTGGTGTTGAATTTCGTCAGTTTTTGTTTATGCTGCTCTGTGGTGTTTAATGTTTCGAGAAGTTGTGACAGTCTGTGTGACTTGTTTATTTGGTTTTCTGGCTTGTTGTGTGGGGGTGGCTGATCACCTGGTGCGCTCTCTCTTTCACTACGGCAATTTACTAGTGCGCTCTTTCTTTCACTACGGTTATTTATTTGTGCGCTCTCTCTTCCAATACGGCCATTTACCCATCTGCTTGTTTGGCAGGACGTCAAAGGGGTTATTCGTCTGGTTGGGTGATGGTGATGGTAAGAGTCTCTCTTCTGTGGATTGAAGTGACTTCGATTTCTAGCAATGTAATTAATATTGTTAGGTTTCTTCCTTTCATAGTTCTGAGAAGGAATGAAACAGCTCGATCATTCTGTGATCTACGTTGATTCGAAGTGTATGGGGTTTTGCGAAGGCTGCTTACTCTACATCTTTGCAACCTGGGTTGATTCTGGGTAACTAGGTTTACAATGTTCCTCATGGGGTTATGTTTTTCTTCAGGAGACAGTGTATTCCGATAGGCTTCTCTAATGATCTCTTGATCAACTATATCTGCGTAGTGAAACTGATAATTGGTTTCGGGCTATCTTCTCGTTTGATATTTTCGGGTGTTATGATAATATTCTGTGCCATCCATGCATACCATTTCTCTGTTCGGTGCTTCCAGGTATCCTCCGTTCAATTGTTTAGCATGTGTTGAACTCTCCGTCGCTTTCCTTGGGGGTACTATGGTGTGTCGAAGCACTTGCACTGAACCCTGGGGGCGGCGGGGGTGTATTGTGGGGTCTGACGTGGGACAGGGACTGATGGGTATGGTTCTGCGAAGTGATGTGTTGTTTATGATACCTCCTATCTCGATCAGTGGCAGATATGGGTGTTTGGCGATTTTGTTGCGACCAATACTCTGTTTTCGCACCATGAATCATTTTTGTGGTGGGTCGGTCCTTGTTGGTGATCTTGCATTTCCTTATTTCATCAGTCTTATCTCTAGACCTATCGTGCCATGCAGCAGAATCAATGGGGTGGCGTAGGAAACTTTGTGGGGTCTGACGCGGGGGTAGGGGTTTATGGATATGACTCTCGTCTGCATTATGTCGGTTAGTGTTACCTTGCTTAGTTTTGTAGCCGTCTCGTATCGAGGATGATTGTACTTGAGCTGTGATAGCACCTCTAGCAATGGTTGTCGTTTTACCAGATGTGTTGACTATCATAACTTGGAAGTCTCTGTTGGTTGTGACTTCTGCTATCCCTTCTGTAATAAACAGCATTGGGTCTTCATTTATATCTTCTCCCGGTATGGGTTCCACGTGAATTGTTTGTCCAGGTTTCATATATTGTGACGCTTTGATCCTACCCTTGGTTATGATTAATGAATTTGGTAAGAGGGTAATCGGGGCTGTTAAACGGATTAATGATGCAATGTGGATATCATCCTGGAGTTCCACATATTCTTCATTTAGTCGTATTTTCCGGAGATCAAAATATATCCGGGCTTGATGTTTTGTCAGAAAATCTCTTCCGAGGATAAAATTTCTACTCATGCCTCTAGTGATAACGAATGCATGTTTGATCGTCTGGTTGCCAATCTTTAATGTGACGTGGGCAGTGCCTAAGAATTCAATTCCTCCCCTGTTACTGAGGCCATATACCGTAAAATCTCGCGTATAATATGCACTCGTGTATAATACGCATGCTTGATTTAGCCCAAAATTTTCTGGTAAAATGGAAATTCGTGTATAATACGCACCATAATTTTTCAAGATTTTATTTTATGAAACATTTGTTAAAAAAACTGAAAGAAGATGGAAGATGCTGCGCGATAGCAGTTCTTCGATGAACTGAAAGACCATGTCACTTTATAAAACGAACTGCCCATCCATATGACGCTTTAAATGCTGTTGTGCCTGTACGAGACTTTTTAAGTTCCAGAGCTTTGAGTCGGATTTCAATGCATGAAACACCGATGCCTTGTTGCCTTCTATCCACTACCCACTCCAATAATGTTTTTTTCTAGGTCTGGAAGATCTGGTGGTGACCCTCGATTCGCCTTTTTCTTATTTGGCAACACTTGCAGCGCCTCTTTGTTTTTTCGCCATAATCGAATGTTACACTCGTTAATGGAAAAATGTCGACTTGCTGCCCGATTGCCGTTAGATTCTGCATATTTTACCACTAAGAGCTTTTCTGCTGCAGTACAACATTTTCTCGAATTCATTTTTAGGGCTCAAAATAATCAAATGACAAACTTCACAACCAAGCTTAATATCAAAACCGATTGAAGACTAGGAGTGCGAAATGCGTTTTGCAACAATGTCTGACACATAAGAAAACACATGGCACATTCAATTTTGCGCCATTTTCACTGTCAAATTGTGACAAAAACTTGACAGACTTTTCAATGTAGGTTACTTTCGATATCGAAAATTACGTATTTTTAAGTACTCGCATATAATACGCACCCGAGTTTTAGCGGGCAAAAATGAGTAAAAATTGTGCGTATTATACGCGAGATTTTACGGTATCTTCTGGAATGCTGGAACTGTGCGTATTTCTTTATTTGCTCATAAAGTTGTTCCCTTATGAGGCTTACAGATGCTCCCGTATTTATGAGTGCTCTGTAATTCCTGTTCTCAATGGTGATCAGACAGGAACTCGGGTCGGGATGTATGGTGACTTCATTTTGAGTGATATTAGTCTGAGCTAATTGTGGTTCCTCTGTTATTGGGTGGATTTCATTCAGTTTTCGTCGCTTTTCATTTCGTATATGGGACCTTTGGATGGAGCTTTTGTTGTTGCTACCTCTGCTTCGGACACGGCTAGAGATCCCCCCTAACGCGTGCCAAATCCGGTTCCCTGCATTGTACGACCTCTGGAGGAACTGTGCTGGGTATTGTGCCTTTGTTGTTCATAATTGTAATTTCCCTGTAGGTAGTGTTGTTGACTTTGGTATCCGTTATCTCTTGAGTTCTGCCATTGATTAAGTGGAAACTGCCTGTGGTGGTTATCTGCGTTTCTGTTTCTGCATTTTTTAGACATATGACCTTTTTTATTACAATTATAGCAGATGATTGTGGACACATAGTGCACATTCTGTCTTTGTACTGGTCTATATGAATGCTGTTGTACATCACGTCCATTATGGTTATGGTGTCTGTGGGTGTTAGGTTAACGCCATTGTTGTCTTGCATGGTCTACTTCCATGGGTTTGTGATCGAGGACTGCATAAAATCTTGGCTCCCTACCTAGTCTGTAGTGGAACCTTTTGCGAACATTATCTTCTGCCACTGCTGCCTGAATTGTCTCCGTTATTGTTTTCGTATCTTTACGGATAAGATGAAGTTTCAGATTGTCGGCATGGAGTCCATCAACGAATATTCCTACCAAATGACGCTCTAGCTCTTGTGATGGGATAGATCCATCTAAAAATGCTTCTTCAGCAAGATTCAGCAAACGGTCACCGTAGAGTTGGACTGGTTCATTCCTTTCTTGCCTGATCTTTCTAAGCAGTGACCAAGCGTGCAGGGTGTCAATTATGACACTATATCTGCTCACTAGTTCCTTCTTGAGAGAGTCATATGTCTTGTCTGGATATAGTTTCATACGCCTTCGTAAGAAATCCGTGACTAGCGAGTCACTGGACAAAAATGCAACTCGTTTTTTGTCTGCATCCGTGATAGCATTTATCATTGAAGAAAGTTTTTCAATATCCATGAGCCACTTCTTAAAAAGTTTTGCCTCTCCGGCGAAGGGAGTTATCACTGATCGTATTTGGTTGAACTTGGCGTAGTGGTCAACGTTGGATAGTGTATCTGTTATCTTCTGGAGGGCTGTAATGGTTGACTCCTGCTCAGTGGGGAGCGGGATATTAGAAGCCTGTTGGTATTGTTGTTGAGGTAGTGACTGCGCCATTTGTTGTTAATATGGGTCCGTTGGTAGAGTTTTAGGTATATCCTCTCCTGTATGCTATGTCACTCAGAGGACTGGTTACGGCACCATATAGCCTTTTTAGTGTGTGACCGTGGGGTGTGTAGATTCTTTTATAAGGTATTATATGTTCAAGTTTCTTGTAAGTTTGTTAATTGTATCACTCAAGTCAAGATACTGGTATACTGCCAGATAATTATTCTTGATGATGTTTGTACCAAAGTTCGTTCCAGAATTCCTCTGTGGTGTTTAATGTTTTGTGACAATCATTAGCAGACTTTATGTTCACTTTTTACTGCAAAAACCTTCAACAGGAAGTAGGCAAGAAAGTCTTCAGGATCCAGTAAAACAATTTATTATCTTGTATATAACAATCCAAACAAAGTCACTTGCATGCATTCACAAATCCTCATAAAAATGCGTCTTCGTGGTTATTTATTATTTCTACCTGATTTGATATCCAAGTTGGGGTACGTATTTTTTTTGCTTAGTTCCTTTGCGTTTGTTTCTTAGATTTATCCGACTCAGGGGTAAATGACAGTTGAGGCTCTACCTCTTCTATGATTTGAGCTCTATATGGGCATTTAAGAGCCCCGTTTCATTTCTTATAAGTTCAGCTCGTTCTCCCGACATTTAGGCATTTCTGGCCTAACTTGGTTTTATTCTAAAAAATGAAAAAGTCACACGAAGCTGTACTTACAGTTAATATGAATTCCCAACTTATTAAAACTATTATCTGCTTCACACAGAGTTGATATCTTGATAACTTCAAGACCAGCAGTTAGATGGACTAGGGCTACATCCGTACAAACTGGCTTCTGTAGATCAACTGATTTCGGATATCGAAATCTGCCATCGCAGCGTGGTGCGCGCTTTTACCACATTCCTGGTTGGTTAATCTAATAATTCTTTATTTATTTTATTGGGTCTCATATGCCTACCGATGAAAGGTCTCGGCTAATCCGATTTACGTCACCGGTTGCTGAGCAACTCCCGCCAAAAAATAGCGTTGAGTCGCTATTTAATCTAGTTTCAGTTTCAATCTGATACTAGCGTAACTCGAGTCTTTATTTCAATAAAACCTCGTAACTATTCTTCCTAATCTAACTGATAACTATTAGCACGAATGATGCTTTGGTATCAATAGTAGGCCTTCCGGTGACAATAGGACTGACTTGAAGATTCTTATTATTTTTATTTTTGAATTGATTTCTCTTGATCTCCATTTATCTCTTGATCTCCATTTATCTCTTGATCTCAATTTTTCTCTTATCTCCATTTATCTCTTGATCTCCATTTATTTTGCATCGAAAACACAGATGAGATCTACATCTTCAGGTTTTTAGGAATTTAAATAAAATATAATGCATGGAGGCATATCTGGAGTCATCTTTATATGACCACCAACTATGCACAATGCTACAATATACGTACGTGGAAGTGAACATATGTCTGTGAGGCTAATTACATCCTCATTAACTCTTGAAATCAACCACGCACTTCCAGGAATTCCCCCTGTGGTGAAACTTGTTGAAAACCCAGCATTGCACACTGAGCTTGGAGAAGTCACTTGAGCCCCAGGCGTAATTCTTTGGCTTTGGCTTCTTTGACTGCATGCAGAAGGATCTCACTATGGATCCAGTGATAGACAAGGGAAGCTGAGAAGTAACTCTGTGCAGGACGTGACAATTCCTTGTGAGAGCCCAGAACCAGAGTACATTATTTTAGCTCTGCATAGTTGGAGAACCCCCTTGGATGCTGGGAATGCACAGTATGCCACGCACTTCTCACTCCTAGCTTGGGACCAGATGTGACGATCCTTTAAATGCAATCCAAGCTGAAGAAACTAAAGCTCATGACTTCAACTCAACACGTTTCGTAATGGCAGAAAAGCCACAGACAAAGCCTAGATCTACAGTGTAGATAATACCAAAGAGTCTTCAACTTGTTAGCTGCTAAAGAGCGAGAAGCTCAACAGCCCTAGTTAAACAACAACAACAACAACAACAACAACAACAACACATTAAATATTGATCATTACATTTAAAATAAAAATAAAAATGTAGATTAAATGAGCTATTTTCTTTTAAGCTTTGCAAAATCGTAAGTAACGTCTTGTTAAAATTCAAGACTACGTTAGTTAAATGAAGGAAAATTTTGATAGATTCAGATAAAGGGAACATGATATTAATTTTTAACTATGATAGCGTATATATATATATATATATATATATATATATATATATATATATATATATATATATATATATATATATATATATATATATATATATATATATATATATATATATATATATATATATATATATATATATATATATATATATATATATATATATCCAAGAAGTGGGTTTCAATTAGAGTATCAATATAAAAATATATGGGATAAAAACGAAGAGAATAACTGTGTATGGTTTAGGGTGTATAATAGTAAAAGAGGGATGAAAAAAAATGAAGACAAAGATGAAAAAAGCCAACAAAGTGAGAGAATGATAATAAATGATGATTATTTAAAAATCTAATGAAGACGAGAACAGTGATGTTATATGAGGAAGGAAAGAAAAAGTAATGCAGTAAAACTGACAAGCAACATTTAAATAAAAATTGTTAATATGTTATGAGATATTGATTACAATAACAGGAGAGATAGAGAAAAACAATTAAAAAGTAAGGTAAACGGGGATAATACTATGAAGGATAGAATAAAGGCACAAAAACTAGACTGAATAAGACGAGAATAACACATATATAACAAGTAATTCAATGAATTTTCAATGCATTTCCAATACACTCAGTACAACTTGTGGATGATACAACATGAAGATCAGCACATAAAAAAACAGAAACTACGAAGATCAGTATATCACCAATCCCATTGAGGTGTAGTCGTAGATAATCATACAAACTTCATTATGTATTTGTTGTTGTTGTTGTTTAACTAGGGCTCCTGAGCTTTTCGCTTTTTTGCAGCAAATACCAAGTTGAACAGTCCTTGACATTATCTAGATCTAGTCTTTTTCTAGATTTGCCGTTCCGAAACGTGTTGAGTTGAAGTCATGAGCTCCAGTTTCTCCAGCTTGAGCATGTTGAGTTGAAGTCACGAGCTCCAGTTTCTCCAGCTTGAACATGTTGAGTTGAAGTCATGAGCTCCAGTTTCTCCAGCTTGAACATGTTGAGTTGATGTCATGAGCTCCAGTTTCTCCAGCTTGAACATGTTGAGTTGAAGTCATGAGCTCCAGCTTGAACATGTTGAGTTGAAGTCATGAGCTCCAGTTTCTCCAGCTTGAACATGTTTAGTTGAAGTCATGAGCTCCAGTTTCTCCAGCTTGGCTTGTATTTAAAGGATCATCGCATCTCGTCCCAAGCTAGGAGGACGAGGCGTGTGGCATACAGGGCATTCTTCGCCATCCAAGGTGGCTTTCCAAAAGTTCACATCTAAAATACTGTGCCCTGGTTCTGGGCTCTCCTAAGGAATCGTCACGTCCTACACAGCGCCACTTCTCAGCTCCCCAAGAATATCATGGGGTCCATAGTGAGATCCTCCTGCATGCAGGAAACCAGGTAAAAGCCAGAGTTACGTCTGGGGCTCAAGTGACTCATCCAAGCTTAATGTGCAATGCTGAGTTCTCAACGTCTCAACAAATCTCACCACAGAAGTAATCCCTGGAAGTGTGTGCATGATTTTAAGAGACAATGATGGTGTAATTAGCCTCACAGACAGAAGTTCACTTAAATATCTACATACATAGCATTGTACACTATGCATATCATCATCATCATCCTCTCCTTCTACTGCCCAAGGATCATATGCCTTCAACAAACTTACACCAAATCTTGCTGCCCGTTGTATCAACTTCAGGTCTTTTCATATCTTTCTCATCATTGTCACTCTGCTCCGAGTTCTCTTCTCCATGTGTTTTTTTGGTCTGCATCTGCTTATTTTACTCTGAAAGTTCCATAACAATCACTTGCCTGTAATGCTGTCGACAGTTTTCCTCAACATGTTCATCGTTAGGCAAGTAAACCAACTAATTATTTATGTGGTTGCTGCTAAATTGATTTGTTAAAATTCACACGTGTTTGTTAATTATATATACGCTACATTATGTTTCCCCGTGTAATTCCTGGCATTTCTGAAGAGACACACCCCAAAAAAAAATGTCTACGACCCCCTCTGGAATGTAAAACGAGGCGACTAATATGGGGTTGTGAATGCTACTGGTAACCTTATCATATTAACCTAATTGTCACATTAATCACCATTGCGAGAGCGCGCGACTTGTTGGTGCGCTGCAAAAGGGCCAGCCACTTTGTTTTATTTGTATTATGATGACGGGAAACTCTATAAAAAGCGATACAACAGGAGGCAATCTGATCATCATGAGAGGTCTCCCCGTCAATCAAGTGTTTTGGCCCCTTAATCTCCTTTACACTCTAAGGGGAGTGGGCCGACTTAGGTCATGACTCCCAAGTGTCAGCCTCCTGTTGTCTAGTGCAGAGAATTGAACCAACTCCACCTTGGTTGCAGCTTTCATAAAGTACCTTCTCTTCTTTTGGGGCCTTTATTATTGTACATTCTTGCTTACTTAAACCTTCGGCCACTACATAGATCTATCATTTATCTGGTCATCCTTGTACTCTTTTGTTCTATGACTTAGCATGAGGATTACTAGAAGGTACTTTTGGTATGTTGTCACTCTAGCAGGCGTCAAAACTATTCCATTAGTGCAGGGGTCGGGAACGTTTTCGTGACAAAGAGTCAAATATTTAATTTTATCTCCATTTTAACAAACTGAACAGCCGCATGACAAAAAAAATCACATGGTATCCCTCATTCACTAAGAGTTAAGTAGTAGAGAGCCAAGAGCCGCACGAGATGGCTGAAAGAGCCGCATGCGGCTCGCGAGCCACGGGTTCCCGACCCCTGCATTAGTGCTATGTAAAAAAAAAGACTCCTTGGAGTTTCCGGGGCTTCTGAAGAGATAGAGAAAGAATAGGAATCTGCACCCACAGACATGTCGTAGAAGGCGATTACTATGAGGTTGTATATAGGGTTGGCAACATCATTCTGTAAAACTAATTGCCACATAAACTACCTTTACAAGAGCATGTGAACGCTTGGTACTGGCTGTCTCCAAGGAGGACACCTACATTTGAGGCTCCGTGCTCCGTAAGGAGTGCTAGAAAAAACAAAATAACAGGCTGATTTTAATCTTGCTCAATCCCAGAAAACGCAAACTTTGGAAATGATGTTTACCCTTTTCTGCTCCAGGTAGTTTTCTCTAAAAATTCTCACATGCGCTAAAATAAATGTCAAAGTCTTCTCCAAATGTGATGCGTTAAAAAAAGCATCGGCCATATATTACTGAGGTAATGCCTCGTTTTATGAAGATATGTAGAATCGTAGTAAATTAGGTGGAAACATTATGGAGGGTTTTAAGTGCAATAAAAAGTTTATTTTAAGTGCAATAAAAAGTTTGTTTTAAGTGCAATAAAATGTTTATGTGGTACAAAGTGCACATCTGATGAAATCTTAACTTGTGGAAACGACCGTACCAGGCTACCTTTGGGTACGATCACCATACGTTAGGTAAAACAAGAACATGTCTTCCGTCCGGTAGATATTGCAGAAAAACTTGTATTTGTCCGGCTTTTCACCGAAGATCAAAATGTAATTCTTTTTTTGAACCTTGATGTGAACATAATTCCCAACAGTCTTTTAAGATTATTTAATGTTTCTTGTCTGTTCTTAGTTTCTACTTTTATCAAGACGTTGTTTTAACTTTTACAGCAATGGTCATGTATTACTTCTTCGTACACTCTCAGACGTCTACTTGAATGTTTTCATAGAAAGCAGTAGTCAGTTTTAGGCTATTTGCATCTCCGTAGAGCTTGTCCACGAATGGTACTCGTTTCGGCCATATACGTTTTCTCTGTTTCACATATTTTAGGCATCTTTGAAGCAGATGTTTAGCAATCATTTAATCATTGCCACAGTTACAATCATACGAGTGGAACAGGTACACTCACCGGTAATTGAGGACCTTCCTACGTCTAAACGGCGCCATCGACTTGCTGCGAAAGTAAATCGTGAAAGGACGCATATCCAATTTAGCACCCCATAAAAACAGGGCTGAGGTCATTCTCACGACACCCACACAACTACGGTATATAGGTCCCGTATTTGGAATTTGTAATAAGAATGTAAAAAATACCATGGACAGCAAAAAAAGAGTAATGAGGATGTCCTGAAAGAGGCCAATGCGCAAAAGAAACTTATTTCACAAGTTAGAAAGGAGCAATCAATTTTTTTTAGCATAATATGAGAAGAAGAAAGCTGGAATATATCGTAACAACAGGTAATATTGAATATATCGTAACAACAGGTAATATTGAATATATCGTAACAACAGGTAAGATCGAAGGAAAAAGAGATAGGGGAAGACCAAGAAAGCAAATACTGGACAGTTGACATCGTGGCATGAAAAGAAGTCAACAGCGCAACTGATAAATTTTACCGGAGACAGGAAGTTGTGGAGCGACATGATCTCCTACGCCACTAGACATAGTACTTGAAGAAGAAGAAGTGCAAATGTAACTTGTATATATGGGGAAGGATATTATCTTTCTCAGTTCCATCAAAAGAGCGGTGGAAAACTCAAATTAATTTATAAGTACTCGTATAAGTATTTTATAAGTATAAGTATTTATAAGTATAAGTAAATTAATTTATACTTTACTGAATGTTAACTTCACTTCAACGAAAAGATCGCTTTCCTACATTACGTAGTTCCCGAATAAAGTGAGTGTTGTCAGCTAGCTTTTGGGTTTTCATTGGGAACACGGAAAAAAGTACTTTTAATCCTCAAGATATTGCTCTGTAAAATCCCAGCGGAAGATGGCTAATAAGAAATGTCCCCTAGCTTAAATATTCTTGACTTACGGGTTTAAGTCAATGGCAACAACAACCCGTTAAAAGCCAGCTCCAAACTTCAGAAATGAGGTATCTGAGGTCTCTGAAGAAGAGGGTTGAAGTAAGATACATGGTCTCCAACAAGACGCTACTTTATGTCCTCAAAACCGAATCCCTGCAGTAAAAAAGTTAGAGGATCCCGTTACACGCCCTATTGAGGCATATTGGGAATATGGTGTTAGGCCCATATTTTCTCGACCGTCGGCACACTAGGGGTGATGTGGTCAGCACCACGCCGGTCGCCTTAACCTTCCCAGAGTTGCTCTGGTACCCATTTGGGGCTGGGTGGACCCAGGAGCCGTTTGCGGCCTAAAATAATCCCACCTCACCTGGGGATCGAACCATAGACCACTGAGCTAGGAAGCCATTGTACTAACCACTATGCTACCGCTAGGGCTGGGAGGACATTAGACAATCCGTGAAGGACCGAGGGCTGGATTGGTAACAGGCCAATGGAAGACAGCCGATAGGATATTATGGCTCTCTCTCTCTCTCTCTCTCTCTCTCTCTCTCTGGTGAACTTCTAAACCCCGGGTTAAAAGAGGAAGGATTAAGTAAGTAAGTTAAATAATCTTTGTTTTTGTCTCACCCTCCGTTACCTACAGATATATCAAATCATCTCTTGTGATTTAAAGGTACAATGATCGGTTTCCAAACCCTGCCATAAATACTTAAATAGTGACGCAACAGGACGTAGAGTATTGATCACTGCCGGATGTGTTGAAAACGAGGACCAGCGAAGAAGGATAGTTACAAGCTGCAGAATATGACTTAACATTTGATATTACAAAAAGGTCAAGGTAGTCCAATAACAGATAATGTCGTATGGGGGTGAACTGTTAGAGACTTCACTATACTATGTCCAGCTTCGAGAGGTGTAGTGACCACTTCCCTTCCACGCTGCCTGTTCTCTCCCCAACTCAAGAGCACAGTCAGGCACCCATTTGTAAATGGGTAAGCTGAAGCGAGTCTATACTGGGAATCGAACTCCGCACCTATGCCGCGAGTTGACCAGCGCTCTAACCACTCTGTCAGTCTGACGCTCAAGCTTTTTATTTAAGGAATTCCCTTTTGGCTCCCCGTGGAACAAGAAGCCAACACTACAGCCGACAGTCTTGCAGGAGGCCTGCCCCAAATTATTCTAGTGCTCTTCCAGCAGTGGTTTATGTAACAATTTGTTTTATAGGATGAGCTTGCAAGACATCATGTACAACATCCTTTTAGTCTCCCCTTGCGATTTACTAGGGGGAGTAATAGGCTCACTTTCTTTGTATCTTAAGAGACCCAGGGGAGCTAAATGTGGCGAAATGAGCGCAAAGGTAAATGTAGTCCTGCAACATTTACTTCCGTAGTAGAGTGAGGTGTTAGCGACTTTACTATACAAACACTTATTTTTGTGAGATATTGTGACCCGATTCCTTCTTCACTGCGACTGCTTTCACTATTCAAGTGCAGCCATTTATGAGGGTAAACATGGTAAAGGTAGTCCCCTAGTAGATACTGTCGTAGTACAGTGAGGTGTTAGAGACTTCACTATACTAGCATCGAGAGGTGGGGGTGGCCAGCTCCTTTCCTCGCTGACTGTTCATTCCCTAAGGAGCAAAGTGAGGAACCCATTTTCAGCTGGGTAGACTGGAGAGTGACGAAACTGTGAATCGAACAGGCATGAGAGTATGCGAGTTAAAATAAGAGATAACATTTCTGCAGTCTTGGAAAAAAAAATTACAATGTCAAATAAAATAATAATTGCAATGAAAGCGGATTATCTTGGTAAATTAATCTATTACATTTGTTTACATGTACCTGTTACACATAATCAAACTTCAAATTTTTGCCTGTAACAAACATGTGACATAATTTAACATTGGCAAATTGTGACTAGGTTATATCTACGAGGCCTAGCCAAAAAGGGCGCAGCTTGTAATGGGGGGAAAAAAACGCACACATCATGTGTAATTAGACTAACGATTTATTGTTCTTACATTTCTGGAACTTATACCGGCAATAAAATAACTTGCTGACGGTGAGCATTGTTATCATGACCTGCTACTGGTCTCTTCTACAGAGTAATGACTCACATTTTCACTCCATACTCAGTCGAAGTCGGATTTAGTAAATACGGGGCCCAGTTCGAATAGGAGCGGTTCTAAGGGGGCCTCGGCAGCGATGAAAAAAGTAAAACAAAATAATACTTTCATTTCTTCAATATATTACTTTGTTCATGGTTTGTTTACGACTACCTTGACGTAAATGCTCCGTCAGGGGCAGAACATTATTTACGTGTATGAACAGTGATTGTTACTTCATGAAAATAAAGTCACATGGTACGCTGGAAAGCAAGGAGCTTCAGGAGCATTTCGTAGCCGACTGCCTTGTGGGCAAGTCGACATTTTCAATCTTTTTTCGCACCGTATTTCACGGCCAGCGGGACAGACCTTTGCCATTGAGTTATGTGGCTAGTCGTTATGTTTTGCAGAGGGTGTGTTATTTCCTTGATGCTAGGCATGGACCTTTTGTAAGGTAGATATTTATATTTTCGGTTTAGCCTTGCGTACTTAGAAGCTGTAGTTCATTACATGCTCGATGTTGCAAGCTGCACGTAATTGTGCTATCTGGCAAGATTAGAGTTTCGCCTGTTATACAATATTTAATCAATACTCTTTAGCTCCCCAAGGAGCATAGGCCTTCAACAAACACATGCCAAGTCTTCCTGTCCTGTGCCATCCACTCAAGTTCTTTCCATGTTTTCCTCATCATTTTCACCTTTGTTTCCAGTTCTCTTCTCCATGTGTTTTTGGTCTGCCTCTGCCTCTCTTTCCCTGTGGATTACAGAACAAGGACTGCCTTGTAATGCTATCAACAGGTTTCCTCAATGTGTGTCCTATCCATCGCCATTATACAGGGATGATGATTGTCGTAGCTTGTCGTATGGTAGATAAATTGTTTTATTTGGCCCGTCTAAGTAGAGAGTGACTGTTGACTGATTCACGAGAATTTATAGAAATTAGGTTCACTGGTGGTAGGTTGAGGGAAAGATATGTCTCTGGAGTGAGTAGGTTTATCTCCTCTAGCCTATCCGTACGACTGTGCTTTGTTTCCAAGACAGTCTCTGCCTCCCTATCTAAAATAAGACACGTTACTCTACACACACAACAGCTGTGTGACAACAAGACACATTCATGTGAAAAACTAAGGGTAAATGGGTATGGGTCTGACCAATACACAAAGTTAAATTCTTTTGTTGTTTATTATCACTAAACGTATTACAACATCAAATACCCAAAGATATCAAGAATCATACATTAGAGGACATAAAGAAGAATGGCGGGCCTTCACGGTATGGAGACAACCCAAAAATATTAACCCAAAGGTTGAAAGTTAGCACTTGGTTACAGAAATAAACAATCTTGGTGCGATATAAGACCAAGTAGATAAAATCAAACAATCAACTTAATAGATTCCTTTCCGAGCAAAAGATCATCACACACTCACTCACTCAGTGGCCACCTCTCACTCTCTTACCTTTTTGTCTTTTACCCGTGGGACTGTGGTGTCCCTCGTTTATAGAATATCCCTCGAAAATTCATGTCTCACTGTGATTAATGTACCACTCCAGCTGCCGAGGGTACAAATTGGCCCCAGTTTGTCCCAAAAATAAATACTAATTAAGTGAACGCCGAATTTGCTATAATCCACGATAAATCCTGGTAGAGATATAAATCCTGAAGGTTATCGTCACTGTTCTAAACTATCCACTGTTCCTCCGATAGGGGTGCACAAGGTGAGAATAAGTCTAGACACAGGAACTACAACTGGATAAATCCGCTTGCAGTGTATGGGTGGGCGGGGAAAAACATGCTTGTTTCCCGCTCGGTCTGAAATTATTTCTGGGTACTGGTTTCAATACAAACAGGTGAATAGTGTGAGAGTCCTTGATATTTTGACCATTTAAGAGAGGGGATACTCCTAGTATCCGGAAAAATCTGGTTACTCCTAATCTTAAGGATGATGATGATTAATTGTTTTAACGCCCGACTCTTTGCCAGAGTGCCGGTCCTGCACAGTGTATAAACTAGGTACTCCACTTGAATACAACTGTCAGGTGTCGGGGAAAAAATGATGATATTAGGTATACGCCGCTGTGGGCTGTTAAAAATAATATCCTGGATTTGGTAAGTCCAGTCGTTATAATTTCCAGTCAGAAAATATCATCAGGCTAGTACACACTTAGGGATCAGGTCTGCGAAAAATACAAGAAAACATTTGTGGGAACATTCTACCATTCTATATAAAAAAATAACACGGAGGAGGACAAGACAATCTCTCATCCGTTCTGTCAATCCTGACGAATAGACGAAATGAAAAGATACGCGTTGTTTGCCCTGCGGCCTATACACACTCACAGACGTTTGCTAGCCACTGGTTTGGTTCGGACCGAGTCGATAATGACTCGCCCTCACAGTTTCTCGGCAGGCGGGTCACTCGCACAGTGTTTTATTTTTTTTCCAATACGTAACACGTACAACATAAATCACCTATCATTTATTTAGCTATTAAATCGTCGGTGTCAGTTACTTTATCGTATTGGCATTTAAAAAATAATAGACGCTATAATAACAATAATTACAAATGAAATATGAACATGTATTCTTTTCTCCCTCTGTCAGTCGCCTAACGCCTCTAAGTCCGGTCTGGTTAATAGTCGCTTTTATTTCTCTCTCTCCTGGAGAGTGAAGTGACGAGTCGGTCTACGCTGTAAACATAACTACGGTCTCGTCTCAGTTATGAAGCAGTCGGGTGGCGTGGTTTTAGCATTTTTACTTAGATATCTGTTTATGAAAAATCGCTACGCGTTGCTTTATTTAATACGCCTTGTCACAGAGGTTTTATGATCATTGAATTGCCTATATCCTCTTCTTTTTCTTTCACCCGTATCCTCTATTTTATTAAAGCTCATTACCTTTTTCCTGTATTTTTCGCATCCATTCGTTTGCGAAAAATATTTTTTTCCCATTCTCACTTTCGCCAGTTTCGTTTCTCATTTAGAAACGCATTTCATTGCGGATTAAACGAGTAACTTTTTACGTAACGTGTCAGTCCCTCGCACCAGACGATTTGGCGTGAGAATGCATTCGGTCAATCGCTGCAGATTGACGAGATAACTGTGAATCTTTGGCTATCTCAGACATAGGGCCGACATATCGTCTGCATTCTCACTTGTCAAAACGTAGTTTCTCGGTGAGCGCTGAGGTGAGGCGTGAATCCCGACATCTCCCCGGGCGCAGTATCAGACATTTGTCTGGTATTTTGCATCTGACACTTAGTTTCCTAGGTAGATTCTCAGTGTCAGGGTGGAGAAGGCGCCATCACGCATTCGCTCAGAATGGTCATTTTTGGCGTGAGGTGCGAAGACAGGAGGTGTTAAGAGAAGGGGAGGCTATTGCGTAGTTTATGGAAATAGCGTACATCTTTGTCGGGTGTTTCATATATACTGGAGGGAGTTAGATTTCATTTTCACTCAGTAACTTCGCAGTCAAGACTAGAACAAGCCTTCGTTCGATTTCTAGAATCTCTGTTAATAGAGATGTCATTTAGTATGATCGTAGTGGTTTAAGTTCTTAGTAGTTCTGTGTTGAGGTAAATCTTATATTATTTATCTAGTATTTTGTGAGTGTTAAAGTGTTAAATCGCTTATTTCATTTTGCTAGTTAGATTTGTGCAGAGAATTAAATTCCTAAGTCTGTTATATTCTCTAGTCGACGAGTTACAGTGGAAAGCGGAATAAATTATAATTTCTTGCTTAAAATCATGTAGCCATAATGGATTTAATTTAACTGCTAATACGCAGTCGAGAATATTTTAAAACTAACTTATTAAATGACTGCTACATCTTGAGTATTGACGGAATGCGTAGGTATTCCTAATTCAGGATGTTTGATTTTTAAATATAACTTATTCCACGGAAAGTGTTAAACTATAAGACAAGCTACGCTTGCAGTTTAAAATTATCAGTTATAGTATGTATAATTATTTGATATGTGTTCTTTCCATTTATATATAGTGAAACTGTGGTACCCAAACTTTGCCAGCGTTTGAGTAAAGAGATAAATCTGTGAAGAAAACAACAAACATTCTTACCTTAAAGATTTGATGTATAACTTTTGCAAGAACTTTAAGATTTTAAAGAAGTAACGGGTCATCGAGCCTGATTTGATTCTTCCTGAGAACACTCTAGTCATTTTTCAGCCTTTTTGGCAAGTAACATATTACAATCAGTAACTTTCCCGACACTGTTGACAAGTGGTGGTGTGACCAACTAAATTCCTATACTGAGAGAAGGTTCCGACCTGACATTCCTCATTCATTTGAAATTTAAGATGTTGACACTGTGCTCGCTATAAACGCTCGTGCCTGGACAATTTTATGTGACTTAAACAGACATCCAAAACAATAGTATTCCCAAGAGAACGGTCCCGGAAGTAGTGAATTCAACCCGTCTTTTTTGGACCTGGGGTTTTCTTGGCCAAGATTACCATTGAAGATTCTGTATGGGCAAGTCCTAAAAATATTGTTTTTTTGTTGTTCCCGAAGTGGCTACCAAAGCTGTGAGTATAACAAAAAAATGCACGTGATCACAGTTGAATGAATAGAGTGAATGCAGGACTGAGCGATCCCTTTATGGTGGTAAATTGACACCCACTATTTTTTTTGCTGTCATAACATTTCTTTATGCAAGGTATTGCTAATTATATATATGTATATATTCCCTTAGACTAGATCAGAGTATCCAGTCTGTTTATACCTTAAAGGGGAAGAATTTTAGACTAAATCATATGTATCTGTGACTCTTTGGGCTATCACTTTCTTCTAACGGGACTGTGAGCTATACATCGAGGGAAGGATCATACCAACGGGTCTATCATTCTTGTAGCATTTCTTGATTTTTTTTGTTTATGATTTTTTTGTATATGCTTGATGTGATTGATATGTTGTGAGAGAAGTTTAGTCTTGATAAATAAAATACTCATAAAATTTATTCCAGCGTGTCGGTCAGTTCGTTTTCCCAAACTATTCATATAATCATTGTCATAGTTTTCCCCACGTCTGTACATCTAACTGTTGTCTTAGGTGTGTATGTATGTGAGTGGATATATATATATATATATATATATATATATGTGTGTGTGTGTGTGTGTGTGTAGACTGTCTGACTCAATCTAAATCTATCGTAGAAGATAGGTGTTAAGAGAAGATTTCTTGATTTTCAGAGACAGCCTCTATCACATTTCTACCATCTCACTCGTGGAAATCTATTGCTATTACTACTTCTCACTGTGACTTTCACTTATTCTCATCTATTCAGAAGGGACCAACCCAAGTCTTAATTCCCCTATCGAAAATGTACGACACGCCTTACTAGCAAGAAAAATCTACGTGAAGTATGAGGGTTTAACTTTAATGGCTGTCACCTTGATATACTTCTAATACTTAGAACTATTTTCCTCTAACCAGAATCCAGAATGAAATCTCAACGAATCCCTTATACACAGTATTCCATAAAAGTAAATGGTTTTAGGACTCCGCGCTAGACTCTTCAAATTCTGACTGACGACTGATCACTGGGTTTTAAAAACAGCAGTATATATATATCACATACTTTGCTTGATCTTTAATGACGTTATTTCGCACTCCTGTGTGGGACAAAATCCAGGAGCTAGAGTTCCCAAGATGAAAGGCTTTAAGTCCCGGTCTCTCAGAGTTTTTCGATTGGAGCTTTGACCGAGATCAAAAGACTTTTGTTCTTCTAGCGGGCTTCCCATTAGAATGCCAGTGCTCAAGATCAAAGGGTACTAGGGGATTTATAGATTTCCCTGGATGAATTTCAAAGGTTCTGTTCCTTTACTCTCACGTGCTGTCTGGCTGTCAAATGGTCAAGTATTATATGATTGACAGATGAGCTCGCGTGAGTGGAACGAAGTATAATCATAGCGGGGTTCATTTCCTGCTATGATTGACAGGCCAAAGAAGATTGTAAATACCGCGTTTGCCAGTGTTTAAAAAAAAGAGGGCGCGGACGAAAGGGTAAGCTGCAGAAGACAGGACAGGTAGTTTAATGGATGTTTAGCTAACAAATCAGAGAGTAGCTATTTTTACAATAGGCTGGTTAGATTACTGTAGACTCTTTTTCCATTACACGTCACATAGCTTTGTTGTTAAGTTCACTCAACCCATGTTCTGGCCATGTGCTGTTGTTTAACAAAAGGGATAGTAACCTAATCTGTTTCTCTTCGTTCAATGTGCCTGTTTTTCATGTGTGGTTCTCTTGTATTCAAGGAGTTTATTTGTATTTAAATCCACACCGTTAACAGTTAATATTTCAATTTTCCCTCCATAAATATATAACTAATAAAATTATATGTTACGTATGTAGTTTCCGGGGATCGCTGGTGAGGCAGAAAGAATATGACTACTGCTCCCACAGGCAAATCGAAAGAAGCGACTAATATGATTGTAAATGAGGTTGGCAACCTCATCATGTAAAAGTTATTGATACAGGAAACACCACTGTAAGAGCATTTGAATGTTTTGTGTGATCTTTCCTGCTATTGGACTAGTAGTGGCGTTTCCATGCTCTATAAGGAGATGACCGGAAAATGATGATGATGGCTGATGACATTATATTATACCGTATATAACAAGTTTAAGTCGATAAATTTATTCCCATTTTGGACCTTAAAAAATGTTATCCCGACTTATAGTAGAGTCACACAAAAAATTAATGAAACCGCTCAGTGTCGCCCTCCGTCTTTCCCGCCGCATATTGGTATCCTTCAGATATAAACTTGCTGCTTCAATTAATGCTTTTATCATAATATCATTTAGTAATATTTGTTTCGATTCCTACAAGGTCAAATTGGAGTACGCTTTGTTGACCAGCTTTCTTCGTTTAATCTATCATCAATACTATCACTTCTTTCGCTAGATTCACTTTCTTCAGTGTCATTGTCAGAGTTTAAGTCAGGCCATTATTCAATATCCATACATGATTCGACCGCACCGTTTGCGTCCTGGTCAAAAAAAGTAACATCTCAGATCCTAAAGCAAATATTCGGCCGCCCGGACAGTCATGGCTTTAAAAGACATCATGAAAACTCAATATTTATCGATTCTAAAAAAAAAAAATCAGAATATGACAGCTTTAGATTTACCAGAAATCTATTTATAACTCAGGTCTCGCAAAATAGCTACCTAACAACGTTAGACAGTATTCCGACTTTGCGGTAGGTTGATTTCAGGCATTTTAAACATGAAAGGGTGCTGGAAGTGCTAGAATTTGCAGAAAGCCACGGAAATTCCAATGCGATGCGGGAATTAGGACTTGACGGAAAAAAAAACTCGTTCAACATACATACGGGTCATTCATTTTGGAAGCTTTTTAAGTTCTACAGTCTAGGACACAACTTATAGGCGGATCGACCTATACTCGAGTATATTATAAATATTAACATGGTTAAGAGAAACTTTACGGTGACTTCACCTATATTTTTTTTAAAGTACTGAGAACATCGATTATCCGAACGTCAGTTATCCGAACCGTCAATAATCCGAACTATCGACGCTGCCGCGACAAACAAAAAAAAAACTAAAATCTCTTCTTTTAGAGCAATAATTAATCAAAATAAATGTACATTGTTTCTTTAAAACGTGTTCGTTTTTATTTATAAACAAATATCCTAAATGAATAGTTTTTTTTTGTAATGCTTCATAATTCAAAACACAGGAGTAATAATCCTGCACACAATAATTTAACTGTAGACGTAATTACACTTTCTTTCGTACAAATTGGGTACTCTCATTATGTTTGATCATTCTAACTGTTTGATTAACCGAACCAGCCTTTGTACCAATTAGTTCGGATAATCGACGTCCTACTGCAACCGGATATGTCTGACTTATACTCTGTAATAGGGGGACAACAGAAGTGATTGCATCATTAAATTATTTTATCGTGGTGCCTTGTTGGCAGGGAGGATAGTGTGATTCGCTTCCGCAGCTAGGCGGTGGTGCCGTTCGGAAGGTCCTGGGTTCGATTCTCCGGTAAGACACTCACTTCTGTTGTTTTTCTGTTGTCTAGTTTTCTACTTTTTTATTTCTCACGAGTGCCTGAAAGATATCTTTATTTGTGTAATATTTATTTATGTACTGATTACAGGCCTCGGGTTTCCCCTCTTTATTTGTTCAAATGTTTATACTTTCTATTTTGTTTGGCAGAATCTTTCGGAATATTGCCTAACTCTAAGTTCTTCATTACTTCGCATTCAACTGACATTGATTTCCAAACTGTTTAATGAGTCTTCCGCATTGTTGATCGCAGATATATTTTTATTAGATCAATCTTTGAGAAGTTCCTCTCTCTAGGGGCTTGAGCTACTGGAGTAATCAAGAAGATTCAAATTGCGAGGAATAAATTTAAGAATGCCGTTGTTCGGTTACTACATGCAAGAAATAGATGAATTTTTGGGAGGTTTCCAAAAGGATATACAGAACTGCTTGCGACGCCTACAGTTCTTCACAAAGCACGTATCCGTTTATGTCAACTAATTATGTCTGTCTCTCTGTCTGTATTTCTTTCTTTCTTTCTTTCTGTCTTCTTTCTTTCGTTCACGCAGTTATCTTTTCTTTCATAAAGCATCACATGCTGGGTTGATTATTAGGTTCTAGTACAGATCACTGCCCAGAGCGAAGTTACGTTAAAGTTACTTTAAGATCCAGGACCACTAGTTTTATCCAATCCTCGCTTTTGCCTTTCTCTTCTTCTAGTGCCCTTTAGTTTCGAAGGTGTTTCTTTGCTGCTGGTCAAGCAAAATTTATCCCCACAATGAGTCAAAGACGACGCTGTCTGTGTGTCAAAATTTACTGTAATACGTCTTATCAACGAACCTCTTTTGAACGGATTTCCAAAATAATTAATTAACACTGTTGATACAGAAATTTTTGTCCGGAATGGAAATATATAAAATTGGCGCGTCTCGATTGTTAATAATGAAGCGACCGCTAGGTAACGGACACGGACGCTCGCGCATTCTTCGCGGAGACTCGCATGGAGGTAAGGGGTCGCAATGAATGGGATGGGGTCTAAAACTTTGTGACCAAGTGTGACGAAAAAATATGACGTCATACAAAAAATATCCACCATGCTCGCTTCTTTCATTTATTACACATAAGGGAGGGAAACCCGAGGCCTGTAAACAGTAAATTAATATGAAACAAATATAAAGGTATGTTATCAGGCACTCGCAGGAAATAAAGAAGTAGAACACCAGACAACAGAAAAACAACAGACATGAGTGGCTTACCCAGGATTTGAACACTGGACCTTCCGTACGACAACCCCGCCTAGCCATGCAAGCGAATCACACTATCCGCCCTGCCATCTACGCATCATCAAAAAATGATGTTTCAATGGCAGGTCAACAGTGCGAAATGTCTTGTTGGATTCGGCCTATACTGCTTGATAGAAATACAACAGAAGTGATTGCGTCATTAATAGGCTGAACTGCCCATGGTGGACTTCTGGTGTCATGTATTGTGGTTCGCACTGTTGACCTGCCAATAAAACATCATTTTTTGATGATGCGTAGATGGCAGGGCGGATAGTGTGATTCGCTTGCATGGCTAGGCGGGGTTGTAGCACGGAAGGTCCAGTGTTCAAATCCTGGGTAAGCCACTCATGTCTGTTGTTTTTCTGTTGTCTGGTGTTCTACTTCTTTATTTCCTGCGAGTGCCTGATAACATACCTTTATATTTGTTTCATATTAATTCGCTTCTTTCATAAATGATGTCGGACAAAAATAGATTTTGTAACCCCCAATCTAGTAGTCTACTGTTATTCCCGTTAGTTAAAGACTTCCTCGAAGACGACGTAACTCAAAAGTATTCTCAGCTGACACATCGGACAGTTGTTATAACCTTCAACTGTGTAAAATAGTTTTTAAATTATACATTTCTGTTTAAAACGGCGTTTATCTGGAAGCAACTGGATTTCTAGATGATTCAGTGGATGCGCATTCTTCTATGCAGTGGGATATTGATAACGAAGAGAAACCATTCATTGATAACAACAAAACCCCTTGAGTTTTTGTGGATTTCTTTCAAGTTTTAACATTATTATATAAAACTTTACCTTAAGTAAGAACTGAAGTTATTGATGTGTTGAATTTTTTTATTTTTATTGTTTTAAATTAAATCAAGCCAAAATGAGCGATATGTTTAATAAATCTAGCATACTTACCAAGTAAAGCAGTTATTGTAAAAACTTGATTAATTAAACACTATTTACTAAAAAACAAGATTGTTACTATCTTTTCACTAGTTAACTAATTTACATTCGATTATATTCTTTCTTTTCAGTATTTAAAAAAAAAATAATTGAAGAAAAGTTGGGGGGAAGAGAGGTAAAGAGGTTTGTGACGTGACGTAAGAGGGGTGTCCGGATTTTATGGGACGAAATGTTTCAAAGACGGGAAAGGTGGGGAGAGGGTAAAAATTAAAAAAAATTACTTGACGTCATATGTGGACGACTCCTAATAGTATACAGATCTACTATTGCATCCCTACATCGGCGACTTTTATGGGCATATAAACAACATAATTCAGGACTACCAAACCATCGGCATTATCGAACTACCCACTTCCCCTGATTAGTCCGTTCATAAGAGGTTTTACAGTATTCCATGACACGTCGATGTTCCACCGATGGAAAAGATCGTTTCTTTTCTGGCTAGTTTTTGTGTGTGTGCTTTATCAGTTGGTCGTCTCAGACAATTAATTTCACGAGTAATGAGTTATCTTTGTTGTAATTGTTGTCGTTTGTCTTTTTAGCATTTCTGTCCTGTCTTGGTAGTGAAGGCACATTTTAAGTACATAAACTACCGTAAAATCTCGCGTATAATACGCACTCGTGTATAATACACATGCTTGATTTAGCCCAAAATTTTCTGGTAAAATGGAAATTCGTGTATAATACGCATCATAATTTTTCAAGATTTTATTTTATGAAAAATTTGTTAAAAAACTGAAAGAAGATGGAAGATGCTGCGCGATAGTAGTTCTTCGACGAACTGAAAGACCATGTCGCTTCATAAAACGAATTGCCCATCCATATGACGCTTTAAATGCTGTTTGCGCCTCTTTGTTTTTTTCGCTATAATCGAATGTTACACTCGTTTGGAAAAATGTCGACTTGCTGCCCGATTGCCGTTAGATTCTGCATATGAGCTTTTCTGCTGCTGTACACATAAGAAAACACAAACTGGCAATATTCAATTTTGCGCCATGTTGACACATAAGAAAACACTGTCAAATTGTGACAAAAACTTGACAGACTTTCCAATGTAGCTTACTTTCGATATAGAAAATTACGTATTTTTTAGTACTCGCGTATAATACGCACCCGAGTATTAGCGGGCAAAAATGAGTAAAAATTGTGCGTATTATACTCGAGATTTTACGGTAGTTTTATAAGTTGTGTCTGGAGTACTGTGGTTCTGTTGTTGACATTTGAAAGATAGTAACTGCATATCATAATTGCCCTGTGTAGTTTAGTGGGGGGAGGGGCTAATGTGAGGCCGGACATATTACTATGTAAAAGAATTTGCTGCAGAAAACACTGCTGCTAGAAATTTGTGAAGGCTTGGTGCTAGCAACCAGGACCAGCTACAGTATTACTTCCATGTGTGACCGGAAGGCCTACTACTGATACCGTAGCATTATTCGTGCTAATAGTTATCAGTTAGATTAGGAAGAACATTTACGACGTTTTATGAAATAAAGACTCGAGTTACGCTAGTATTAGACTGAAACTTAAACTAGTCGAAACTAGGTTAGTGGGCAGCCCACCGCTAACTCTTGGCAGGAGTTGTTTAATGTGACGGGGAATGTAAATAGTGATACAGTAATCTGACAGCCTTTGCTTTCCCATTTAGTGTCTACCGTTTGCTAAGCAAACCTACGCAATTTTCTGACTGCATTACTCATATCTAATCCACACCCTTTTTTCTGGACATGTAAACAAACAGACATTTACCAATTTCCGTGACCTACCGGCATAACAGACAGCGAGCCCTGATTTGTTTACCTGAGTTTATCACGCGAGCTGTTTTGCCAGTTATCGCTCATTAAACAGTTGCGCGGAGAAATAACGGACTGTTTGAAGAAGATACAGGGGCAATCATATTGTCCCGACCACCTTTGATGTTAGCACGTTCCAGGGGGAGATAATGTTTGATCTGCGCAAGGGGACGTAATCTAAGAGGGGCCCGTGCACAACAAAGTTTTCTGATGTCGCTCAGCATTGCTGAGTAGAATGAACGAACAAACCTTTGATTTGGGAAAAGCAGTTCCTGATTCCCTATTATACAGAAGGTGTGAATTGTAACGTCTTCTGGTGATGATAACACCCTGAGCTGTATATATACCGCGCTCTCTCAAATTCAGTTATTAGAGTCGCTCAGAAATTCTTGGATAATCTAAGCACAGCGGACTAGAACCATTTTTTCGCTAAATGTGTTAAATTGTCCAGTGGGGATTTCATTTTCTGATTTGTGCATCTAATTAAAACCAGCGGCCAGCGGTCTAATATTACCAGTAACATTATTATTACTTCGGGTCTTCGATTTTTGGACCTGTTTGGTCCCCTATCTTCACTCAGAGAGAAAGACTAATAGAAACAGTAATATTAATTGTAACTGTACGGTACATTACCCAGAATTATTTATCAAAGATTTTCCACCCCACGGGGCATACGAAAGAACATATATTCCTGACGTTTGACAGCCATGGCAACGGAGTGATCCAGAAAACTACGCTGTTTCAAAATCGGCACTCACCATTAGAGTCAGCCGATAGGATTTACCATCATTATCAGTTTTACATATTGTAAAATTTATCTTAGCAGCCAGTGTCTAGACAATACAGGAACTATTTTTCTCTTTTTGTAACTGTGAACGTCCCGAGAACGTCTTGCTTCAGTAACTACATGCGGTGACACAGGATTCATCCAGGAAAAATTAAACCACCAAATTTGGCCTCCACCGTGTAATTATTATTCGATACAAAGGCTGGACTGGGGGCCAGATTTGGGCAACCCACCTGACAATATAGGTTCAGACTATTGTAATTTTTTCAAGGGATACCAACACAATTATTAGGTAAGCAAGAGTGTTTGTGGCCACATATGACAGAGTGAGAGACAGAGAGAGAGTAAATATTTTCCTTTGTTACAATCATTTTACTAACTTCTTTTTTTATTTCGCTAAACTGAGTACTTCACTGAGTAGTAATTTAGTTGGAACTTGTTCTTCACAGTCTATTCTGTAATCTAGTGCTTATCTTTGACCTTTAGGTTATTAACTTCTTTTGGGATCTTCTCTCAACAAGGGGAGGGCACTTATTCGGTTATTTTCATATATCTGTAAACTTGATTTATTTGATTTCTCTATATGTTTGATGTTGTAAAAAGTTTAATGATAATAAACAAAACAAAAAAACTTAATGTGCGTTTTGGTCAGACCCATACCCAATTAACCATAGTTTTTCACGTTTGTGTGTATTGTTGTCACATAATTGTGTGTGTGGGTGTGGTTAGTGTAACTTATATTTCATATAGGGAGAGAAAGGTTGTCTTATATTAAAATATAGTCGTATAGATAGGCTGGACTAAAGAAACTACACATTCCAGAGACAGATCTTCCTCTTACACTATTCCCTCGTGAAAATCTATTTCTTACACCTTTATTCTCACATATTTACCACTATCACCTCTGCTTAGACGGGACCATAAATATCTTCTGATCTATCTTTAAAAATTTACGACATTTAACAACCGATGACGTAAATCGGAATAGCCAAGACCGTCTATCAGTAAGCATAACGGCACCCAATGAAATAAATAATAAAATATTAGATTAGCCAACCAAAAGATGGTAAAATCGTCCACCACTCTGCGATAGCAAGATTTCAAAAATCAGTTGATCCAGAGAAGCCAACTTGCACGGACGTAGATTAGTACTCGGTACGGTGCAACCTGCCGCATCTCGTACTAACTACAAAAGTCCTTGGTCATCTAACATCTGGTCTTGAAGCTATCAAGATATCAACTCAGTGTTAAGCAGATAATTTTTACATTACAGTGAGTTTTAATTCACGTAAGTACTGCTTCGAGTGTCACTCTATTTTCATAACAAAATTTTGTTAGGCCAGAAACGCTTAAATGTCGAAAGATTACATTGAAACTATAAGAAACGAAACTGAGCTCTCAAACATTGAATTAACGAAAGTTATAAGAAACTTAGAGGCTCCAACATCATTTACGCCCAAAGTGGATATACCAGAGAAACTTAAAGAAAGAGAATCAGATGAAATATGAGTACCGCATTGGATCTAAGTACGTGGAGGAAAACTATATGTATATTACGACACTACCTTTCTCGAAGATTCTTAAATGGATGCAGATGACTATGTGAATTTTTATTTTCAAGCCAATAAATTGTTTTTATTGATTCCAGAAGACTTCTTACATAAATCCTGTTGAAAATTTAGAAGTTATCATTGGATTTAAAGTATGCTATTGAATGTCACAAAACCTATATCATCTTACAGAGGGATTTCGGAACGAACCTGGTAACTAATATCGTCAAGAATATCTACCTCTGGTGGCACACCAGTAACTTAACTTGAACGACACAACATTGAAACTATACCTCTCATAATTAAATCCCAATATATTCCCACTCGGTAACACCTGCTTCATAATGGGTAAACACATAAAATGATGATGATAATGATGATTGTCACGAGAGGGTTGATGTTATTGTAATTATAAGATATCCTGGACACAAAGTTGTATCAGGTGATACCAGGATAGTGCCAGATAAGAGTCTGGTCTTATAAGTAATACCCCCTTCTCTGAAAAGAGTAAGGGTGTATAGATATCAAAGGTAGGATCAAGCTGTATAAGTCCCTAGAGAAGATGGTAATATTATTACTCTAAGTTCCTACGGGCTCCCTCTAAAGATCCTCCTATGATTATGTTATTAGCTCTGCTAGGGGTATTAACTAAATTATCCACCAACAAGAACTTGAACTTAACTTAAATAATTTAAGTACGTCTGCTGGTAAATATTTACAATTTATTTTTACAGTTTTTCTTTTCTGTTTGAAAAGCTTTCAGGTAAATCAAATTCAATTACAACAGTAAATAAATAAGACATAAGAAAATAGTTCAAAGGTATCAAAAGTCATTATAGTTGTTGAAAGTTCTCTCTTTCGTTATCTATCTCTGCTTGACGAATATCTATATCTTACGAACACTTTTATTTCACTGTCATTGAATGTTAGGATATCACTGGCTATATCTATGCCCAAACACTGTTCATCATGAACTAGTATTGTCTATTATTGTAGTGTGACTCGGATACTCTACAGTTGCCTTGTTTTGCAACTCATCTGTTAGAATGAAGCTGGTTCCACTCTTGTCCTGGAAGGAAAATTTAGTTGAACTTCCTCCAGGCAGTAGGTACTTGATGACTGGCCCTCTGAACTCAAAAGGCACTTGCACCAGTAGTAACTTCAGAGGTGGCTGACTATTTTATGAGTAGTTGATTGACAGGATATAACCTGAAAAATATTAGATGTAACCCCTATATTGTCCATCACTATCCCACTATTACAAAGGTTGGGGATGATAGACAGTTTCAGACAGTGTGCTAGCAGATGCACAGGACATATTATAACAGTAACAACCAAATCCAGTTCCCTGTGACTACAATTTTCCTCTAAATCCTTAGTTAGAGCCATTTGTCCATGATTCACCTCCATACAATGATTAAGTCTTGTATAAAATACTATGTAATAGCTCAAACAATCCCGTAAAACAATCGCTTTCATCCGTCCTTACTTTCTTGGTGTGTGGTCGATTCCATCAAGAAATAATTCTTTAAATGCTTTTCTAAACCTACAGACACACTTTTGCCACTATTCTCAATTATTTGAATATATATCTTGGCATTGTTTTGCCTCCAGAAATTACACAATGACTCAAAACATATCTACACATTTCCTAACGCACACTGTAACTAATCAATAAAACTATATATATATATATATATATATATATATATATATATATATATATATATATATATACATATATATATATATATATATATATATATATATATATATATGTATATGTGTTGCGTGTGAAATTCTCGCAACATCGTCTTGCGATTTCCGCCCACCAGTCAGTGAGCGCAGATTTGCAGAGCTAGCAAGACGCCTCAGTGAGAGGGTCTCGGCTATTTTTTTTGTCCTGTCAGGAATGTGAAGTCCTCTTAATGGATATTTCGTTTATTCGAGATGATACCTCTAGTGTATTTCCACGCCGGGAGGCGTAGTATTTCTGTGTATTTCCTGAAGGCAAGGTAAATTAACTTTTCATTAACTTTATCGATTTCTGGTCGTGAGCGACATTTGATTCATAACCTGTCTTCGAAAGTCGTCATCACGAGATGTTTTCTCAGCTCACATGTTGCTGCATTGTACCGCATCGGTTGATGCATGTCCCAAGGACCATTACTTGCCCTTTGCTACATGAACTAGGTTTGAAACCTTTTGTTATCTAGAGGATTCTCTTTGAGGACATTATTTATACTTCAGCAGACGTGCCTGTCTTGCTGAAGTCAGATTAAGGAGAGTGAACTGATCTCATACATCTGGTTATCTCCGGGCTGTTATAGAAAAGGATGGAGGTTTCCACCTGACTACATTTACAGCACTTTGAAGTATAAAATGCATATGACTCATCATTGTTATAATGCCGTCTACCGTCCATTGCTGTATTGACTGTTGCTGTGATAATGACTGTCTGATGTACCTACATATTTGCGTATCCATTTTGTCACTGTGGCGTCCACAATAAATAATGCAGAAAAACGTCATCAGCTGTTACAAGAATCATTGACTCCATACGTCGTGATTTGGTGTGGCGTTCCTGTTGGAACTGTACCTGTATGACTGTGCAACTATTTTACACATGTACGCCAGTCCTAAGTCTACACCAAACTTTAAGTGCCAGCGCTACCTGCCCTTGGCAACAGAAGTTATATCATCACACAACATTAAAAATACCACTCTACATATTGGTGGCCAGTCCAAAGGCATTCGATAAGCCCACCACGTCTCAACATTGATTTGGTGAGCAGATTCGGGGTCCCTTACCCACTTCATTCAACATACAGCGATTTTTCATTCTACAAGACAACAACAGAAGTGCAGAATTATGAAAGTACTCGGCGTTGCCCGGAAAAAGTCGAATTTGTAACTTTTTGCCATAAACAAGAAATTTGACAGTACCCGGCGTTGTTAATGATATTGCCGGATAATACGAGTTGCTGCTGTCAAGATTCCAAGTTGCTGTCGTTGTAAGAAGGTCAAGTGCCGGTTGTTTCGAGTTCGTTCTCAGAAGGCCAAGTACCGAATTCAAACATATTTACAATAGGATTCAGAAGGTCAAGTGCCGAAACAACACTACATTTTATATATCAGAAGCTCAAGTACCATCGTCGTAGCTGTTTTGATGCAAGTACAGATGGCAATCAACGTTGGATCTTTGATCTCAGAATGCTGATTACATCCTGTCTGCTGTACTGACGATTGGAATTCCATAAGTTAAGTGGCCTGTTTGTTTGTGAACTGTGCCCTTATACTTCTACTGAGTCTTCTGTGTTTGATCTCATTCTTTTGTTTACATGTTATATGTTTATATGTTATTTGTATATTTATATTTATATGTTTATGTTTCTGCGGGTTATCGGTTGGGTGGCGTCTCCCTTAGATAATACCACGGCATAGAGGTCGTCTATCGTGAGCGTTTTCTGTAGGGTGTGCAAATTTCCGATACTGGAATTTGCCAAGCGACTTTTGTTGCTATTTATGTTAGTTGTGATGACATGTGTTAATATTGTTTTCGTTATTTTTTCGCATTCTTTAGTTTTGTCTTGATTTGTTTGTATTTGTTAGCATCCTCTTGACTATAGCTTAGTTTCATACAACATTTTTGTTTATACACTGTAGTGTCATGTATTTTGTTTAATTCTATCGCAGATATCGTCACATTTTTTGTGATATTTCTTTAATTTCCGCTTTATTTTTAGTTGATTTCTGCGAATGTTTTTGTATTGTTGCTGATCTTTGTTATTGTTTACATTGTTTGCATTGTTTACATTTTCAATGTTTACATTCTGCTTGTGTTTACATAGTCATTGTTTACAGTTATAGTAATTAGTTATGGGCTATGTTAATGCACTGTTACTACTACACTGATGATAAATGAATGATGAATAGTGTCGTGCACTATTGAATGAGAAGTGCACTTATGATCAAGAATTGATTGTTGACATTTCATATACAAGTTCTTTGATTGGAGACTTGTTTTCCCACAGAGACTGGGATAATATAATGTGATGTGAATATACAAGTGCTTAATTAAGACCTTGTTACACTTAGGTTTGAAATAAATTAGTTAATTATTTCAGGTTTTTGAACTCATATTATTACTCATCATGTCTACATTTGAGCACTTTATTGAGCAGGGTAAATTGCTTGGGAAGACTGGTGATAAGTTAGAAGAATTTGCAACTGCTCGATATGATAAAGCAATGGAAGCTGAACAAAAGAAACTGCAGATGCAGGTGGATGAAAAAAGATTCCAAATGGAAATGCTGAGGAAAGAAAACTCCAGCTACAACTAGAAGCTGAAAATAAAAGACTTGAAAAAGAGGCTGAAAATAAAAGACTTGAAAAAGAGGCTCAGGCTGAGGAAAGAAGATTACAGAGAGAGTCTGATGACAGGAAAGCAAAAATGGAACATGAAGAAAAACTCTTAGCTTTAGAGTTGGAGAAGTTGAAATTGACGAGCATGAGTAATGCTAATGATGCAAACAAGGGTTCATCTTCTGATAAGGCTAATAATGATACTTTTAAGATTAAGTTACCAACATTTAGTCCTTCCAATGATGATATAATGTTCTATCTGGACAGATTTGAACAAGCATGTAAAGCTCATAACATAGACAAAGCAAAATATGTTTATCAGTTATCAGGGATACTGACAGGTAAAGCTCTAAGTATGTTAAATATGGTGGATGAACCTGACAAGAACAATTATGAGGTTGTCAGGGCCGCTTTGTTAAAGAAATATCAGCTTAACGAAGACGGCTATCGTCTACAATTTAAAAACATGTTACCTGAAAATGGAGTTGAATTCTCCGAGTTTATTGCAAGAATACGCATTACTTTCTCACGATGGGTTGAACTATCTAAGACGGAAAAAACTTATGAAGCACTTATGGACTTAATACTTAGAGACAAAGTCATGTCGTCTGTCAATGAGTCTTTCCTTGCTTTCCTTCATGAACGTAAACCTAAAACAATAAAAGAAATGGAAGATTTCTGTTGCCAGTATGTAACTGCGCACCCACACATAACCATTGGTAACTCTAAGGTGAAAGAAGGTTTACCGGTTGCTTCGGCAGCACCGTATGGTCAAAACTTTGCTCGTAGAGCCCAACAAAATTTTGATAGAAAGAGTAACGGTAATTACTTTCAAAATCATGGAAATCAATTTCATGGTGATTCTTCTTCGAAGAATTGGAGACAACCTGATAGTGCTCGTTACTATCACCCTAATAATTATAGGCATTTCAAAAGAGGATATGGTAACAGAGGTTATTCCTCCCGAAGACCTCAAAACCAAACAAATAGATGTTCGCATCAATGTGGACATGATAGTAATCGTGGAAACTGGAATTCGAACCAGGATAACAATTACAATAGAGACAACAATAACTTCAGAGATAATAATAACTCTGATAACTTCAGAGGTAATAATAGTCGCGGTAGGTCTCAACACAAAAAAAAGAGATATCAGCAGGCTAATTCTGTACAACAGGAAACTGAGGGAGCCTGTAATCATGTTGTTGATAATAAAAACTTTGACGCTGTCACTGGTTCTGCTTTTGACTTTGAGAGAGCAAACAAATGCCCCCAATGCAGTACTTTATTCGAACCGGGTACCATAACTACTTTGAGTTGTGGTCACCCACTTCCCGCTCTTCCTGCTGCTGTTGCGCATGAAGGGAGGGGTTCTTTAATCCTACATAAGGGTCTTGTTAATGATACTCCGGTCTCACTACTTTTCGATTCCGGATGCACCACTATTGGTGTTAGACAATCGCTTGTAGATCCATCTTGTGCTACAGGAAAGGTTATTAAATGTGTCACATTTGGCGGCACTCTAGAAAAATATCCTACTGCTGTAATTCGCATTGCCACTCCTTTCTTTACTGGAGATGTGCATGCTTGTCTCTTACCTAATCCTATTGCGGACCTTATTATTGGTCGTATTCACGGAGTTAGGGAGTGTACCCCACAGCAGATTGCTGCTTGGGAAGATAATAACATGCAAGCTACAAATGCAGTGGTTACAAGAGCACAAGCTCTACAAACACCCGAAACTTCACTGAATAGTGATAATGAAGTTGATAGCCAAGATAGTCACTTAGTAATCACTCGTGACTCTTCATAAAATTGCAAGAAGAAGATCCTTCTTTAAAAAAATTCTTCATTCTTGCGAAGAAAGGTGATCCGAATCAGGATACAAATAGAAAATCTTGGATTGCAATGAGAAACGGCGTACTTGTACGTATGGTACAAGATTCGACTACGTCAGCACATTCGCAAATTCTTGTTCCCAAGAGCATGAGAGTGCAAATATTACAACATGCTCATGACTCGCAATGTGCTGGACATATGGGTTTTTCCCGTACGAAGTCGAGAGTCCTTGCGGCTTTCTTTTGGCCTTTTGTCAACAAGGACATTCGTATTTACTGCCGATCATGCAAGGTATGTCAGGAGGTTAAATCTAGAGGACCACGACATGCTGCGCCTATCCAGGCTGCTGACATCCCTATTCGGCCGTTTCAGAAAATGGCCATAGATATTATTGGCCCTTTTAAGGTGAAGTCGGCCAGAGGACATCAGTTTATCCTTACATGTGTCGATATGTGCACACGTTGGCCAGAGGCTATTCCTCTTAAGAGCATATCTACTACAGATATCGCAGATGCTCTTTGGTTGATATTTTCTCGTTTGGGGTTCCCCAGAGAAATATTGTCAGACCATGGCACTCAACTCATATCTGACACTATGTCACAGGTAATGTCTACCTTACATATTGAACGATCTCTCAGTAGTATCTACCATCCTATGTCTAATGGGTTAGTTGAGCGTCTGAATAGAACGCTCAAGACTTTGCTTCGTAAGATAACTGAAGATCATCCTCAAGATTGGGACAGGGTTTTACCCGCGGCTCTCTTTGCCTATAGAGAAGTCCCTAATGAACACACAGGGTTTTCTCCCTTCGAACTTGTCTTTGGCGCGCGTCCGCGCGGCCCTATGTCTTTATTACACGATCTCATCACTGCCGATGATATTAGCGATGAAACTCAATCCTCATATGAGTATGTCATTGCTCTTAGACAAAAGATCATTGAGGCATGTAAGCTAGCAACTGCTTCATCAGAAATTGCTAAAGAGAAGGCAATGCAGTTTGCTAACAAGAATAGATGTCTACGACAACTTTGTCCAGGTGACAAAGCATTCGTCCTACTCCCCAGTAAGGAAAATAGACTTCTTATTGCATGGAAAGGTCCGTATGCAATAGTCTCTCGGATTTCCGATGTTGACTATGTGGTCGATATTGATGGAAAGCATAAAACTTTCCACATAAACATGCTTTCGGAATTTCACGAACGTCCGGACTATTTGCTGCCTATTTTCCAGGCAACGGATGATTCTCCTACACCTCATGGTCATTACTCATCCCTGTCTGTCATACAGGATGAGGAATCTACTTTCTCTGATGTCAATCTTCCCCTTCCAGTGGTTCCACTACATTCCACGGAATCTTGGAAAAACGTTTCTGTTTCTTCTAATCTTTCTGGTGACGAACATCGACAAGTCTCGTCGATGTTACAAACATTTCAGGATGTTCTCACTGACATTCCTGGACACACAGATGTCATAGAACATGACATAATTCTTACCGACAGTAATCCTATTAGGGTTAGGCCTTATCCTATCCCTATACACTTTCAGTCGCAAGTGGAAAAGGAATTGGATGAAATGATTCAATTAAATATAATTGAACCATCGACTTCACCATATTCTTCTTCCATGGTTATTGTCCGGAAGAAAGATAAGAACATACGAATTTGCGTTGATTATCGCAAATTGAATCAAGTCACAAAGTTCGATGCTGAACCGATGCCTTTGTTAGAAGATCTACTGATTAAACTTTCTAATTCTAGATTCTTCACTAAACTTGACTTGTCTAAAGGTTATTGGCAAGTGCCTTTAGCAGAGCATGCCAAACCTCTTACTGCTTTTTCTACACCTAGGGGTCTATTTCAATGGAATGTTATGCCTTTCGGTCTTATGAACGCCCCTGCTACTTTCGTTCGCATGATGCGTCGAATTCTTTCACATCGTTCAGATGTCATCGCATACTTAGATGATATCTGTCTCTTCAGTGATACCTGGGAAGATCACTATTTAGGTTTATATGACTTACTGTCCACTCTACGTGAGAATAGTTTGACAGCAAAACCTTCAAAAGCTTTTGTTGGTTTTGGTGAAATCTCTTTCCTGGGTCATCGTGTTGGTCATGGTCTCTTGAAGACAGAAGACCACAATACTTCCAAAATACTGAACATCTCTGTTCCTAAAACGAAGAAACAAGTTAGGAGTCTCTTAGGTTTAATTCAATTTTATGGGAGATTTATTCCAAATTTATCTTCGATCATGGCACCTCTCTCAACATTGTTGAAGAAAGGTTCGCCTAATCTGGTCCGTTGGTCTGAAGAATGCCAATCTTCCTTGGACCAGATCAAGAATATATTTTCATCTCCTCCCATCCTAAGATTACCTACTCTTGATAGGACTTTTGTTCTTCGGAGTGATGCTTCATCCACTGGGATTGGAGCAGCACTTATGCAAGAATATGCAAATACTCTGCATCCTGTTATGTACATTTCTAGAAAACTAAATGCGGCAGAGAGGAACTACTCGGTTTTAGACCGTGAGTTGTTAGCTATGGTTTGGTCAATTCTCAAACTACAAAGATTCCTCCTGGGCGCACATTTCATTCTAGAGACTGATCAAAAAGCTCTTACAGCTATTCAGACTAAGAATTTGAAGAGTTCGAGATCCACTCGATATGCTATTGCTCTTCAACCTTTTCACTTCACGGTACGAGCTATCCGTGGTGCGGATAATGTGATGGCTGACATTCTGTCTAGATGCCCACATGATTCCAATTAATACTTCGGTCCTATATTTCTATATATATTACAGAGTCATAACACACCTATATTACTACAATAGATTAGCACATCTGTACTCACTTTATATGTACATACACTATCGTGCTTTGTTATCATCTTCTTCTGTTTTGTTTTTTTAAGATGATAGAGGAAGACTGAGTAGTTAATATAAGGGCCGTAAGTTTACTAAACAGCCACAATTATTAATAAGGTATTGTACCTTGTGAAGCATATTAGTTGTTAATTAGCGTTATATTGCTTGTACTTTCTCAGAATGTCATTGATGAGCTGAGGACTTACCTTACTATTATCAAGCATGACGAGCTCTAGATTGTGTACTTACCCTCGGAACGTCAGAGGATGTGTCCTGGATCGTCATTTACTTTAATTTCATTAATGTACTATTTAAATTTTTCTATCAGATTTGTACATCCATTTTTTAAGACAATATTAGAGTATGCTATTTAATGATGACTATAGTAAACTAGCATACGTATATTGTGTTTACATGCTAGTGTGATGTGTGTTGGTGACACCTCCCTGATGTGAATATTTTTTGAGACATATTTATTTTTCTGTTGAGGTATATCCTCACCAGACACTCTATATTTAGCCTCATGTTAGGCAATTCAATTAATTATCCGCGCATAATTCGTGCGTTTTGAGCCGCTTATCGCATGCTTTTGGATATTTTAAAAAAAAAAAAATATGTTCCACATTTTTTTTAATCGGGAGGTGGTGGTGATATGTTGCGTGTGAAATTCTCGCAACATCGTCTTGCATTACAATATATATTTTGTAATGAAAGGGAAACAATCTTATGAAATTTATATTCACTTTTCATTGTAAGCAGTTGTCCCCTCGCGTTGGTATCGAACGCAGTTAAGTTTGTTATGCGTTCCTGAATCGTGTCCATGTATGGTCTTGCTAGGCCGCTTTTCTCAGAAAGCGGTTGGCAACCTGTTGGGTTATCCTTATAAGGTAATCATTCTTAAGCTGGTTCTTTGTGAAGGTCCTTGCGTCTTAAGATATGTGAACTGTGGTCGGTTTGCGCTGGACTGCGCATGTCTGAGTCTGGGTCTTTGTCGATCGATTTCCGCCCACCAGTCAGTGAGCGCAGATTTGCAGAGCTAGCAAGACGCCTCAGTGAGAGGGTCTCGGCTATTTTTTTTGTCCTGTCAGGAATGTGAAGTCCTCTTAATGGATATTTCGTTTATTCGAGATGATACCTCTAGTGTATTTCCACGCCGGGAGGCGTAGTATTTCTGTGTATTTCCTGAAGGCAAGGTAAATTAACTTTTCATTAACTTTATCGATTTCTGGTCGTGAGCGACATTTGATTCATAACCTTCTTCGAAAGTCGTCATCACGAGATGTTTTCTCAGCTCACATGTTGCTGCATTGTACCGCATCGGTTGATGCATGTCCCAAGGACCATTACTTGCCCTTTGCTACATGAACTAGGTTTGAAACCTTTTGTTATCTAGAGGATTCTCTTTGAGGACATTATTTATACTTCAGCAGACGTGCCTGTCTTGCTGAAGTCAGATTAAGGAGAGTGAACTGATCTCATACATCTGGTTATCTCCGGGCTGTTATAGAAAAGGATGGAGGTTTCCACCTGACTACATTTACAGCACTTTGAAGTATAAAATGCATATGACTCATCATTGTTATAATGCCGTCTACCGTCCATTGCTGTATTGACTGTTGCTGTGATAATGACTGTCTGATGTACCTACATATTTGCGTATCCATTTTGTCACTGTGGCGTCCACAATAAATAATGCAGAAAAACGTCATCAGCTGTTACAAGAATCATTGACTCCATACGTCGTGATTTGGTGTGGCGTTCCTGTTGGAACTGTACCTGTATGACTGTGCAACTATTTTACACATGTACGCCAGTCCTAAGTCTACACCAAACTTTAAGTGCCAGCGCTACCTGCCCTTGGCAACAGAAGTTATATCATCACACAACATTAAAAATACCACTCTACAATATGTATATGTATATGTATATGTATATATATGTATAATCTCTCTTACCCTCAGGCACATACAGTCGAGCTGTTAATGGGTATCTATTAGTCTGCTCTTCAGATACAAACGGCAAAGGCAATCTGCATTAACACGCTGATGCTCACTGTATTTTTGAATTCTTATAGACTGCTTTTCTATTTAGGGCACGCTCTATATATATCCCAAAGGCGGACGCCAGAGGGAGTTTACTACCCACCGTGTGTTTTGCGTTCCGAAAATGTATGTAAAATCTGCCTATGTGTACAAATCAGAAAAACTAAAATTTCGTTTATCTACGTTATTCCTGGAGCGATTTTATTTATCTAAGGCTTAAACTACGCTCTGAATTATCCTTTAACTTCCTATCTAATTGTCTTTTACTTACCTAAGTACATTTTATTCTATGCGTACTCTAAGCAGCAAAATTATGGACTAACCTGAGGTCTCGATGCATTCAACCAGCGATTTCTCCCTTCCTATAGTACTATCCGTGGAAGTCTCTGCACAGACGTGTAGAGCAACATTCCCAGTATTGCATTAGTGACCTCTTCCAGGTGGTACTTCTTTCATAATCCTGTAATTAAATGTCCTCTTCCACTTGGTTGCTCAAATTTGGACTGGCCATTTTGACGGCCTAATGCTTTTGTAAACACTGCATAAAGGTACCTTCTGATTGGTCCGTGTATCATGCAGTTCTCACAAAGTATGGCGCGAGGTTTGATTCAGAGTTACTCAGAATGACGTGTTGTGAATCAGACCACTTCACGACAATGATGGTAATGATGATGATAATGATGATGATAATATCATAATTAAGCTGATAAATGGGTGCTTGTGCAGAATCATTTAATCAACACTCTTCAGCCCCCCTCCCCCTAGGAGCATAGGCCTTCAATAAACACAGGCCAAGTCCTCATGTCACGTGCCATCCACTCAAGTTCTTTCCATGTTTTCCTCATCATTTTCAGTTATGTCTCCAGTTCTCTTCTCCATTTTTTTAAAATCTACATCTGCCTGTCTTTCCATGGGGATTCAGGAACATAATAATGCTTTCAAGAGGTTTTATCAATGTGTGTCCTTTGAATCGCCAGCGTCTTCTTCTCATCTCTTTCTCTACTGCCATTTGTCTGGTTCTTGACATCAGTTCTGCATTAATAACATTGCCATATCATTGTAATCCTTCTGTTCTATGCAAGCAACCATTGATGAAAGTCTGTAGCTTTGCGGTTGTGGTTTTTATTGTTTACTATTGCTCCCAACGTTATTGAATTGTAAAGTCTTCCTACGTGGCTAATAATTAACGGAGGTCGCCACTTTAAGTCTACTGATGCAGTATTTGAGCTAACAAGATTTCTAATTGGAGCCTGGTCTTATAGTAGACAACAACGTGCGTGGGACGATAGTTGTAATATAACCTGACACTTTAGTCGGTCCCAGGAAAACTCTACCTTTATTATCACAAAAAACCGAAATCCTAGGAATCTGAACACGAGATCAGAGTTGGAGCTTATTATAAAGTAACACCCCAGAACACGTGGAAGAGGCATCTTAACAGGGTCCTTTAACTATTTCTCTGAGCCAGAAGTCTGTGATCCCAAAGACAATTTTGGGGTAAGTTGTACATTTAGAATTCTATATTTTGCGCTATTAACACATGAAATAATATGTATATATTGACATGTGAATATTAATATGTGAAATTTGCTAGTGCATGTCCAAGTCATACGAAGCTAGCAACCTCAGCATATAGAATAATTTCATGAACCATCACTGCAAGGGCTGGTGACTGTTTTATGCAGGTTTCTTATAGACAACCAAAACCAGAGGTAGTTCCAAGTTCCATATGGAGCAGGGAATGAATGATAAGAGAAATTATGTACATACTTATTATATTGTTAACCTTTTCAATCAATGTAGAGGTAAATGTAAATCTATTCAATCTAAATGTAATTGTGGCAGATAAAGTGAACGACTGACAGGCAAAGGGAAAGAATAAGGAGAATTAGAAATATGAAGGTTCAGATAGAGTAGAATAAGGACAGGCGCGAATAAGAATGCGCATGAGAAAAGAGATGAACAGAAATCCCGTGAGACACGCTTTCCAGCAAGCAGTCCAGAAGCGTGGGTGAAAAGAACTGATACAGCGACCACCGCTGCCCGACATCATATATTGAATAGCAGCCATTTCTTGAATAGCACCTGAACACATCATTTTGGTTTAGACCAATAATGTCAGTAGAATGTATTGAACTACGAGAGAGGCATTGATGGAAGGAAGAGTGACGGATCAAGATTGTAGAGGTCCAAGTAACAGCAGTGGTCCACACACATGTAAATAAACTATTTTCAGTTGACTGTGGTGTTGACTAAGTTATATGGAAGCTCTGATTGGCGTTGCGTCATCGCTCGCTGTGTGAGTGACTGTTGTAATCATTCATCATGTCATCGCTAGCTACTGAAGCAAAGAACCTGGGCATGCAACGGCCATGTGAGGTAACCACCTGTTAGCACAGGCTTAACCATTATAGAATCTGATCACCAGACCAATCTGCCCCATCAATATATTAGAATTGCAGCCAACCAACCGCTGCCATCACAAACCGGTTCATACAAATTGGTGCCCGATGACCAACTTCAAGAATGTAGAACCAACTTCAAGACAGCTACGCAGAGAGGCATTGATGGTACACAACAGCAAACAGCGCAGCAAGAAACAAAAGAACGTCAATAATAGACACAGAATCAAGAGACAGAACAACGTCAACAGCAAACAGTACAGCAAGAAACAAAATAACGTCAACAATAGACACAAAATCAAGAAACAGAACAACGTCAACAACAAACAGTGTAAACAGAAGAACGTCAACAATAGACACAGCAGCAAGAAACAGAACGACTTCGAGTACCAACATTGTGGACAGCTTAACGTGTTGATATCGAGAATCACCAGACCGAATCATAACCAAGGCAATGTATAGAACATTTTTTTTTCTCTCCAACCACCTGTCCGAGAAAAGGTCATCGCAGCTGTACTTCGACACCGGTCAAGCAAGAATACGTGTGAACTCCTGTAACGTACTGTGTAGTGTAAAAGTACCTGGAGCACAGCGGTTAGGAAGGTGTAGCACATCTACGTGTACAAGTGGACATTAGAAAACAAGAGCGCTCCAACGAAGAATTAACACAGTTAGTTAAGGTATAGATACTGTAGGTACCATTTTAGTTAGTGATATTAGTTACGGATATACGCGATACGGTGTAAAAGCATGAACACTACGATAATAGAAATTAATAGTTAAACAATGACCACACAGTTGTGTATGAACATTAGGTGTATATAAACTGTATAACGAAATTATTTTTTTTTTGCAGCGCCCACCCTCTCCCTAACAACTAATAGGAAATTTCTTTTGGTTGCAGGTACAAGACAGTTTGAAGATATATATATATATATATATATATATATATATATATATATATATATATATATAGATATATCTATATATATATATATATATATATATATATATATATATATATATTGCTCTTTTGATTGTACTTAATTAGTTAGCGTTAGAAATAAGTAACTATTTTTCAGATTTTATGATGGCACAGGCCGAACAGACACATTACGACAGTCAAGACAGGCAGACATTAGGCCTGGTAAAAGCGATTAGTGGCACATTAGCCAAGGTTGACAACAGCGCCAGATATGCAGACATAAAAGGTAATGTAGACTTGTTTACATGTGACTCACACGCATGCCGTAAGTGGCTTACAGATATTGACAAATATGCAATGTCAATAAATGCAGATGAATCTGAGAAAGTAAAAATTGCATTTTTTTCGTCTGCTGGTCTGGTCACTGACTTTATGAGAAGGCGATTGGACACATGCCTCAATGAAACGTGGAAAGATCTTCAAGCAGTGTATAAATCATACGATACGAAGGGGAAAGAACATTGTCACACTCGTGAGAGAGGGAATAATGACAAAAACAAAATCCTAGAAACAGCTGTCGGACGGACACACTGGAACACACTTAATAAAAGAAGGACTAGAATGGCAGTAAGAAATTTCATTGCCGAGGTAAAAAAACAGAAAGATATGGGAGATTAACAACGTGGCATTAGAGAACGGACAAAGGTGTCTTATAACGACAGAAGATGGATGGAGAGCACACATAGGTCCAATAACATCAGGAAAGAAAGTTAACAGGTACCAACAAATAAATTTAGTGCATACGGATAGGACACAGCACACCCCTCGGAATAACATGCAGCCTAGGCAGATAGAAAAACCAGAGGGAAAGCATACAAAGATGATTAGTGCCGGAACACAGACGGAGATAGATACTGTAGCGTCATACTTAGGGCCAGCACACAAGGATAAAGATGTCATGAGAGGAAAGGAAACATGGTCACATGTATTAGACAATACGAACACATCTAAGATACCACTCAGTATAAAAGGGAAGAATCGACAAACGGCTAAAGAAGTAGTACCACAGTATAAGGATAACACCTAGATGAAGAATAAGAAGGATGAACCAATGCAGATATTACTGCAAGAGAAAGAAAGATCAGTGAAGGCGGACAATAGAAAAGATAGGATAGAAGAAACGCAGGACACTGACGCATCTAACAGGCATATAAGAACAGCAGTAAGAATGAATCCTAACAAAACAAGTCCACAAGAAATACAGGACAGAGACACATTTTATGGGCGTACAAGAGCAGTACAAAAGAAGAAAACTAGACATAGACAATTTGAAGACTTGGAGAAGAGAAAGACGAAACAGGAGGGTGTAAATACAATACACGAAAAGTACCGGTCTGACATAGAATCAGAGTCTGATTCGTCAAGTGGGGAAGATAGAGTCATGGACTCTGACGAATATGCACAAGGCTACATGTCGGACGAGCTCGATCAAAGAACGGACGAAGAAGGCAATAAAATTTATTGGCCGAAAAAGGAGAATTGTGAGCTGGGAGGTATAAATCAGATAGAGACGAGAAAAATTATCAAAATGCTTGAACCAAGTGTAAATGAGATAAAGAAGGCAATAGAAAGTACCATAAGAGGAGCCGATCTCAACACCTTGACAACAAGGAAGGTGCGGAAATTGCTAGAAGGAAAGTTTGATACAGACTTATCAAAAAGGCAACAAGAAATTCACGAACTTGTGATCGAAATAATGGATGAAGAGACAGATGTGGAGGACATATGGAGTAAAGATTACAAAGAAGAGGATAGATTGACCAGGAGAAAAAGTCGACAGACAGTTAATAAAGCAGAATATAGCAGTAGACAGAGGTGGTCTTCAGAATCGGTGTCGACCGACTCAGACAGTGTAGTGTCTGAGGAGAGTGACTGTAGTCATAGACACAAAAGGACTTATAGAAGAGTACAGAATAGTAGAAGAATTAAGGAAGAAAGGAGGAAACACATAAATAGGAGTAGAGAACGGGATTACCCAGGATATAACCTGGATAAAACACTTTCAGACAGGGAAGAGATGTGCAGACAATATATGGAGACGGTCAGTCACTCTAGATGGAGAGAATTGTCGGACAAACGATGGAAGGAGAGGAATGAAAATTGCGGCGTCAGCTAACTCGTGAGGAGACTTTTAGTGGAGTCATTCTCCACCGAACATAACAGAAACCATAGGGAAATGGATAAGAGATGAGAATCACGGAGAAGTGACGGGAGTATTGAGAAGCCACAGGAAGGATGGCACAGACATATAGAAGAGATAGTTCTAGAAGGAACGAATGTAGAGGTGAGAAGCCATGGAGAAAATGGCAAATAGAGATTTTTGCGGCAGTGGCCGAGTCTTATGAAGACTTTGGGGAGAAATCATATTTTTTTTTCTCCGTAATACATGAAGAGAAGAGAAATGTGTTGAGAACGTTCCAGGGAGGGAACGAAAAACATATAAAACGTTAAGTGTGGCGTTTGCCAGGCTACAAATGAGAGTCTATGGAGGGTAACCCTCACCGAACATATACAACAGAGATTCAGACACGGGGAGATAGAGTGTTGTGGAGAAGGTAGGAGAAGGACGTAGCACAAAGAGAAGTTCCAGAGAGGGAACGGACACGAGAATCCATAAGAAAGGGACAAAGAAGAAAAGAGAAGTGAGAAGGCACAGACATTGAGTACTGAAGAAACAGTGACAAAAGGAAGAAATATGGAGAAACCATGAAACAAAGTGATAAGGAGTGGGACGTAAAAATAGAGTAAAGAGAGATAGACGTAAGTGGAAAAGGAAGTCAAATGACAGGTCAGCAGCAGAAAAACACGCAAGTAGGTAAAAGCGACAAAATGGTTTAAGATAAGTAAACCCAAGAAGTTGCAAATATTTCCGCGTAGTAGACCAACTACAGAAGTCTAGTTCGAAAAGGGTGGACAGGAGGATGGCAATTCAGTGTTGCCATGATAGTTAAATGGCTCACGCCATCATGAACTATGTATATAGAACGACACGACAGAACTCATGTTTAGGCTCTATACGAGAGAAGAAAGAGGCCAAACAATTCACACCAGGTGTGTGGTGACAGACAATAATGCAATATGATGAATTTACATGTATGACAATAGGAGTGACTGAATGATTGAAAGGAAATAAACTTTGTATGGGTAAGTACTGAGTGGGTAGAATGTGAGAGCGAAAGACAAGGGTTAAGAACAAGTCATAAATGTAAAGAGGAAAGGTCACTTAAGAAAAGTGATGGGAAAAGTGCATTCTCCAGTCTAGTTTTTGGTATGATGATATGTTGTAACATTAGCGAATAATGACATGTTAAATGAAGACCACTAAGGAAGGGGAATGTATAACATGTCAAAAGTATGTATTTGTAATCATGTAACATGACCAGATAGGACAAAGGGAAGATGATGTTGATCAATGTATTTATTGTTAAAAGAGAAGGGACAAGAACGTCCCAATACAATTGTGGTAAAGTGGGATGTTATAAATTTTTATAGGGGACTTAGTGTACTGACTGAGATCAGCTGTGAAGGTATCTGTATCTAATAGGTGTAGTGTTTTACAGATAACCTTACTTGCTACCACATTATGCCTCAGTCAGAATTATTCTGGAATATTGTGATGACTACGTTAAATGTCTAGGGTATGTATATGATGAAGTGTAAGTCACAACAACAACAGACAGATAAACAATTTAATTTATTCCACCACACTTGACAACACTGTGACACTCACACACATGTAACATTCTATAAGACTATCTTAAATGAGTCACTGGTAAATTTTCAAATATCAATATGTATTAAGCACTTTCATTAATATATATGTCCTGATTCAACTACAAAGTTAACCAGGAATCACAATCAATTTTAATTACAATTTATATGTACAGGATTTATCAATATGAAACTTGTAGTGACATATTTTATTAATATTATCCTATGTGTGTCAGTTGTGTAGTAGTAATATGAGGTAATACTGGTTTTGTTTTTTTCTTCAAGCTATGTTGTTATTTGTCATCATGACTTCAAATGTTTGTTTATCTTGTAAGTAGTATGGGGAAAAGTTCACAGTCCCTATCAATTTAAACACTGTATTTTCCCTCTGGTTTATTATAAAGTCAGATTTTGAGGGGGGGGGGGGGGCATAATGTTGAGCTCCACTGGCCACATAGGCTTATCTTTCGTGATGGCGGCAGGAAAAGACTCCTCTGCTCGATAGCCTCCCTGTGTTCTGGAGACACCTCACTGGTCACTATCTGGACCCAGGAGTATGCTGTCAGTCTCTAGGTTCAGCAAAGCTCCGACCAGGTGCTGCTCAATAGCTTTAGGACCACGGTCCCTGAAACAAGAAGGTTGTACCTCCTACTTCATAACTAATTTATAATCTATTTACAGACTGAACACATTACATAACAAACACTGAGTTCAGAGCGGTAGGCCAACTGTCAGCTTCATCTGAAATAATTTACACCAGTATATTCCTCCCTAATGGTTACTACGCCTCTGCAATTCCAGCATTATTTCTTTCTAGTCGATAAGATAGGTGTCAGTGTACTGTTTGGCAATTCCATGTAGTTTTACTTTCCTCCGACACCTTCTGTTCAGGTTGGAGCATTATATAGGCCTTGCCTCATGTTCGCGACTGACCTACACATATATATACAGACATAAATTATCAATTTACATTCAATTTTCATTAAAAAGATGTCAAATATTTCAAGCTTACCACAATTCATGGAAATAACACAGAATTACGTTGACTGGCAATGAATATAGCACAATTTCGATCTGCCGATGTCCCAGGCTTTTATTTAGAAAAATATGCACTGGTGCTCAACGCACTGGTTCTGTAGTAAGTTTATTTGAACATGTGGTGGTGACCTGACGCCTCTGATTGACTATATTCGCGGGTCTAACCAATCGTGCCATGTTTACCCAATCGTTTGAAAAAAAGTACTCCTACTCCCGTTTCCCCTGACAACAAACGATAGTATTTATAGCCCGACTAATCGTGTTTAGCCTTACATTTCTTGCGCTCCAATCAAATCGGATTTAACATGGAGACCCATTTCCCGTACAATGGTGGGGTGAAAATCTGCCACTGAGCGATTCTGATTTAGGTGTTGTCTGACATCCCTCACTATTTCTTTTGGCTATAATTTGGTAATTCCTAGACTATTTGCGTAACGTTTAACATATTATTTGTCAGCAAGTTCTAAGGAACCCAAATATATATATTTAATGGAGCCAATATGCATTTTCTTCTAGGATAGTCGTGCTGTTACCACCTCCTCACTTCCAAACTTTAGGGTGTCTGGGTACTGTCATGTTTTCAAACGTAAACCAGTATAATGTCATGTTTCCTAATAAGCGTTTTTTCAGGATTTTAAAACCTAACTCTGGTATGGGTAGTGTTTTTTATCACTGTCGATTTGAAAAAAGCTAGTGCTTGTGGCCTTACACGCGTGATGGTAGTAATTGTATAGCGAGACGCGTGTTTAGTGTTGCATGCGTTCCTGCTTTCAGCCTCTCCCTTTCTTTCTATCTTTAGTGCATCTGTCTTTCGTTTTTTTTTTTGGTAACGTAGTGTATAAAATGACATGAATGGAATTTTAAATCTAGGTCATCTTGCGTATCTCAAGGTTTTTCTTAGAAATGGAGTACACATTTTATTGTGTTGGGGAAACGCGTGTATGCTGCAGAAGGCTTTTACTATCAACGTGAAACGTTACAATTTGCAGACGAAGTAGAAAACAAGGGGGATTTCGAGTACAGTCATTGTGACAGCACTGTTCTTTACCATTCTTCTTTCCTTTTATTGAAGTTATTTGTTAGGCTTTACATTTACTTTTTAATTTATATATGTGGATTAGAATTTCACACGACAACAATATGATTATGTTGTGTAGAAAGAAATTGTCCATTAGAGAGATAGGAAATTAGTAATGTGCTGAACTAGGGTTGTAACAGCACATTGCTAAGGATTTTTTGTTGTGTACATAGATAAGTACAATAGTGTTGGTACAGTCATGAAAATACATTTTTTTCCTCCTACAGATAATTAATTTATTTTTTAAGTGGATAAGGAGATATATGTGGCAGATAAAGTGAACGACTGACAGGCAAAGGGAAAGAATAAGGAGAATTAGAAATATGAAGGTTCAGATAGAGTAGAATAAGGAGAGGCGCGAATAAGAATGCGCATGAGAAAAGAGGTGAACAGAAATCCCGTGAGATACGCTTTCCAGCAAGCAGTCCAGAAGCGTGGGTAGAGAGTGCAGGTCGCACATACCCGACAGAGACAAGGGTAGCCATGTTGAAGGCAATAGTCAAATAGAATGTGTTATGGAAATTCTCAGGGAAGGAGACTAGATTGGGTGATGATTAACCCAACATATTTGACAATGAGAATTCTTGTCTAAGAAGGAAGAACAGTGGTGTGAGCTAGATTCTATTCAGAAAGAAAAAGGTACGTAGGGTGAACTTTCTTACATTTATACAGTAGTCCTATTCTTCATCTATAGAAGGGAAAAGAACAACCCCGGAGGCGTCCGGTATTACATAGATAACCTGAACACAGAACGACACATATAAAAATAGACAGGGATTTCTTGAATAGCACCTGAACAACCATTTTGGGTTAGACGCTATAATGTGCAGTTACAATGTTGAACGAGAGTTGAGGAAGGAAGAGTGACGGATCAAGATTGTAGAGGTCCAAGTAACAGCAGTGGTCCACACACATGTAAATAAACTATTTTCAGTTGACTGTGGTGTTGACTAGTTAGTTATATGGAAGCTCTGATTGGCGTTGCGTCATCGCTCGCTGTGTGAGTGACTGTTGTAATCATTCATCATGTCATCGCTAGCTACTGAAGCAAAGAACCTGGGCATGCAACGGCCATGTGAGGTAACCACCTGTTAGCACAGGCGGCCACACCATTATAGAACTGATACAGCGACCACCGCTGCCCCATCATATAATAGAATTGCAGCCATACCGCTGCCACACATCGAAAGTGTTCCGCTCACTGGGGTTAAGATTAATTCTCAGAGAATTTCACAGTGCCGTAAACTCAAAAGGCGCTAGATTATAAAGGTAATATTCAGCCCACGCATACAGATGCTTGGGACTTTAAGAATGAAAGAGAGTATAGAAAAATGATTTAAGAAAGTTAAATAGAGTTGTTACTAGACTATATGTCTTTGTTAAGGGGAAGTGAAATGAGCAGAAGAGTGTTTTGAGGGAAGGGAGGTAACTCCATGGGTCCCCTTTTGGAAGATGTAGCTTGGTGTTTTGGTTTGGTATTTCATGTGAGTTCTAAATTATGGTGTGACTCATTTTCATGGTAATGTTTTGGTAGTGAGATTAATGAAGATTGTATGGGTTTTGAGTTTAATCAGCAAAGGGAGCTGACTTTAAATTACGTCCCTTGAAAGGTTTTGGTGAGCGATCAAGAATAAACACGCACGAGAAAGTGTTGCGAGGATGAACACATTTTAGCAGAGAACGGGGGAATGTAAAATCGAGGATAAGATGAGGAAGTCTGATTATGAAACGCGCTTAGCGTAGGAAAGCACGTTTGTTATGTATTAAAATTTGTGTAGTGGCGATCTAACAGGGCTGGTCTCGGCGCCAATTAGAAGTATGTCACAGGGCTGCTGTTACTGGTTACTGTGTGTTATCTCACTAGGTGGCAGATGGCAGGCCTAGTGATATGATTTAAGTTTACAACTTCTCTTTTCATCTTCCAGGTTATTTAGTTGATATCATTACTGGCCATCTCCGCCAGAGGTGTAAATTCCTAGATGATACTCTAATCCTTTTCTTGTATACTTCAGGTTCGTTCAGTTCCTTCTTTGATGTTAATAGTGACTTCGTATAGTGGTAGTTGAAATGTACATGGCATACGATCAGCAACTCATAAAGATGGAATCAAATTCATTCTGTTCCTTCAAAAACTTTTAATAACTTAATAAAGCAACAAGTATAATGGGTCATTCAAATGATAGAGTTCTCATAGAAGCCATTACTGGGACTTTGGTACTTCAGGTTAACTCATACATGAACTCTATGTCTCGTAACTTCCGTATTCCTCTTTAACTTATTCTTTTCTCTGTAGACTTCGTTAGTCTTCCCAAACCCTGCTCCTTTTTCCTCATATACCAATGCTCTTTATTAGCATTCCTTACTTTATTTGTTACTTAAATATCTTCCACGACGAACTGGTCAAACAGGTCTCTATAACTGTTCATAGCAACAATACTCATCTCATGCATAAATAATTGTATGTAAACCATTCTGATACTTATTAATGAGAGAGCATATTTGAAGTTCTTCTATAAAAGTCGACATTCACTTTTTCTTGATAATCATATACAATTCTGGACACTTCAAACCTTGTTCAATATGGCTCCTCTATAATATCTCTAGTTTCCTTCAAATGTTTACAGCCTCTTGGTTACTTTACACATAGTCGTTATAACCATCCGTTTTTCTTAGTCGTAAAGTTCTCGTATTGAACTGACAAATCATGCTTCTGCAAGATTCTCCTGTAAACAAAATTCTACTCTGTGTAAAATATAATCATAGTTCAATACTTACAAAAAACCACAGCATAAACTCTGATCTCCTTTCAGAAATACACCTTAACTGTGAACTACAGAAACAAATACTATCTCCCGATAGAATAACACTGGCTAGTGATGGCTGGACATCTAAATATATTTTCATATCAACCCTATCTGTAAAACCACAGAAGGTTCATCTTGTCCGCACAGCGATCACACCTTCTTCCTGAAGCACAACACAGGACTCATTGTCATCTAATGACCTCTGGTCATTTTGCGTAGTGTGTTTTTTTCTCGCCACTCTTCTGATTCGCTGACCCAAATCTTTTTTACTTAAATTTATTGGTCGAGCCTTTTTTTTTTTTTGTTCTCGAACTTTCTATTTACAACTCAAGATAATCACTCACTATTAATTAACGTGAGCCGGTATTCTGAACCGTTGTCAGTTAGCAATATTATTATTTTCATTCATTATTTTCTCTTGTGAGCTGTCCTAACTGTTTATCTCACCTTAACAATAGCATGAATAATGCTTGGGCAAACCCCACGGTGACGGCGAGCGATGTTTTGATGGTTCATATTTCTGTCGAACAAGCCACTGAAGGTGGTTGATTGCTGTGGTCACAGTATGATATCAAATTATTTTGCCGAACCAACAAGACGCTCTAACGCCACCTTTAATAGATGATAGATAAAGACAAGAAAGACAATGTCGCCAGTTCAAGATTTGTGTTTACAAGTTGTCAAGACTACAAGACGAACAGGTATGTTGTGTTAGATGCAGAGACAATAGACAGTAGCTAGGCGCAGCGTAGAACAAGTGACTATTGATACAAATAAACAGTCCTGGTGGTTATACCAGTCTTATATCAAAGATACATCGATTAGATCACCAGTCCTACGGGCCTTATCAAGGGTTAGGAAAACCAGAAGAACAGAACAGTAAATGAGCTAGAAATCTTAGAGGCAGCGTTAGATCATAAGAGAAGAAAAAAATGATGGAGCGAGAGAAGATTTATTTCAAAAGTTGCCTACGAACATTGTTATTATGGGAGATGACCCACCTCGGTGGAAGGTTGGGCATGAATTATGATTTCAGCGGATTTGATGACTAGCTGTAAATAAACATCATCTTTGTTGTTCACCGCTTGTTGAGTGCAGTACTTTTCGCCAGATGTTCTCCATCCCATCATCTGTATGTCGTGTGATGTTATATCGTCAAGATTTCTTTTGACAAAGCATCATCAACACCTAGCTCCCTACTGTCGGGTAGTGAGACGAGTCCCACTATACGACAAGTACCATCAACACTATTATCCGCTGTACGGCCACACCACTATATGATAAGGCTGCAATCAGAAATGTTGTACTGTTACATCTCAAATGCCAAACCAATAGCGTGCAATATGCGTACATTGATACGGGTATCTTCTCACCACCCCCCACGGAACATTATTGCGTGACACATTAAAAAAAATTTGATGTTTACAGATCACCTCCCATATAAGGCATCTCGTCTTCTGTTTATTATCGATCCTGTTTACACTCGCTACTTCATAATCTATCTCAGGTACTCTCATTCAAGATGGATACTTATCCTCCGACAAGTCTGTCCGGAAATGGTTATGTCATTCACCCGGTCCAGCCAACTTTGTCAACAATTTGGTCAGACATAAACTATAATCAGTGATAAGATTAATCCACTTCGGCAATCCCAAGGTTGTTTACTTATTAATCGGGCGCTCCCACACACTGCCTGCTCGGAAATGTGTTACAACATTTCACTCCACGGACTCAGGTGTCATTATGGGTTCAAACGACGAACTGATTACCATAATTCTCAATGATGGGAATAGGTAAATGTGACGTTCAAGGTTATTTTGTCACAATAGCACAGGACAATTAGGCTTGGTGCGTATTTGATGATGATAAGACCTAATCGGAGAGGCGAAAGGTAATGATGATAATGTCCTAATTGTAACCTACCCTTGGTTGAACAGGAAATACTTTCTCCATTAATGAAAAAATACCCAGTTTATTTCCGCGACTTCAAGCCGCCATAATTACGTCACTACGTAAGGAAAACCTGAGGTACGCTTTCTCGTGTATACCTTCTACATTGCTGTGGTAGTGGCAACATAGTATTTTAAGTTAGTTTAATTTTTTTGTTTAACGAAATTGCAGATGAGCGGACTAGCATCAGACGATTTACCTCCTCTTTTACCTTGGTATACCCTGTTCATCTTAATTGTCGGTTACAAATAGGGTGTTTAGTGTCATTTTATTTTTATTTTTGTGATATATTCGAATACATATTACCATTTACTGTCTGTTTCTGTTGCTGATTTGGATTATTTATGACGAAAAGCAAAATCAAGAAACAAAAACAATAATAGATAAAATATTTAAACTGGTATTGAACATTCCCAGAATCCAATTTTTTTTCTGACATCATAATATATTTAACATTCGGCTGAAGCCGTAAGTCGGGACATTTCATCTGACCACTGACCGGAGTTTTTCCTCGTGTTCCGTCATCGGATTTATTTAAGAGAACTCAATGTTCGTATTCGGTTCCCACCTCAATGAACAGTAGATTTTATCAGTTAACATTTTTTCCCCATCACGTCATTGAGTGCCATAGTCAACTGAGACTAGACCCCACTGGAACAATATTTTACCATATAACTTCCCAGGACAGTACCACCACAATAGAAACACTTATCCAAAGAAAATACCTGCAGTGAAAAGAAATAATAAACAGGCAGAATTACTACGCCTCAATTGCTACGACTTCCCCGAAACATTAGCAGTCAGCTCATCGGAGATGTCTAGGGTGGCAATTGAACACTAAATATGACTGTTTAGTTTAATAACTGCTTGTGTTTAAATTTCGAGGAGAGTATGCAGAGTCACCATTTGGTAAGCATAATTGTGAGTGGGCCACCGTACTGTCAGTGTGAGTGAACGGATATATATATATATATATATATATATATATATATATATATATATATATATATATATATATATATATATATATATATATATATATATATATATATACTAATATTTTTTAGTTATTTACTAACCTACCTACCTTCTCTTATTTATCTCTCAATAACTCTGAGTTTTATCCTCTCGGGGTAGGTAAAAATTAAGGACTTAGTCTTACTCGTCCTGACCATTCCCTATTCCCATTTGATAACACTGACAAACAACATTTTTCTTTCTTATATAAGAATAAGTGTTCTTAGGTCAGTTTCTTGCGCTGATTTCAAATCTGAAATCCGTTTATCTCTATCACGTCGGGTTCTTAAGATATTTGTGAATAAATATATTTTTGGGAAATCGTTATTTGCTCCGTTTAATTTTTACTATATAACTTATTAAAAATTAATAAAAAGCAACATAATTCTACTTTTTATACTGCTAAAAGATGCATGACATATGTTACGCGATTTTTCAAATAGTTACTGTATTTTGAAATAATTCTGAGCAAAATATGGCTTCTAGAAGTTGTAGAAATTCGGCTGATCTGTTCTGTTACGTGTGCGGATATTTTACCGATCGTGTTGACCAGAAAAACTTTACACCATTACTAAAGAAAGCATATGAACTTTATTTCGATTCGAAAGTTGATGATGCAAATAAATCTTGGAAGCCAAATGCAGTTTGTTCGATACATTGGCAGGTTGGTTACGAAAATCGCCGAAGCATAAGTCGATGCCTTTTGGAGTGCCAGTAATATGGCGTGAACATACAAATCGCACTACTGATTGTTACTTCTGCTTGACAAATATCCATGGTTTCACTTTTAAAACTAGAAAGTCTGTGGTTTATCCAAAATATTGAATCGGTTTCGAAACCAGTGCCTCATGATCCAATCACGTGTCTGATCCAAGTACCACCAGAACAATATCCGCTGGACGTGAATGAACCATCAGAAAGTGATAGTTTACCTGCTTTAGAAACTAATTCTTACTCAGATTACATACCGTTGAATGATGGTGTTTACTTAATTAACCATTCAGAACTTTCAGATCTAATACGTGATCTCGCTCTTACCAAAGGACACGCGGAATTACTTGGTTCGCGACTCAAAGAATGGAATCTTTTAGCGCCCAATACTCCGATATCTAAATTTTGTCATAGACACAGAGAACTTGTTCAATACTTTGAGATGGATGATGACATTTGCTATTGCAAAGATGTAAACGGTCATGAGCACATAGTCAACGAATGGCGATTTTTTCATCGATTCTTCCAAGACTAGTCTAAAAGCCGTGTTATTGCATAACAGAAATTTATTTTCATCAATTCCAGTCGCCTACTCTGTTCATATGAAAGAAACTTATGACAATATGGCTATACGTTTGAAAAAAATAAAGCACAATGACTACCAATGGCGGATTTGTGGAGACCTAAAGGTCATTGCAATTCTCACGGGCATGCAGACTGGGTATACTAAATTTGGTTGCTTCCGATGTGAATGGGACAGCCGCAACAGACAGGAACATTATGCAAGAAAGGTGTGGCCTATCCGGGATCGTATGCAGCTCGGGCATAAAAATGTAATACACGAGCCATTAGTTAACAAAGAGAGCTTCATTTTACCACTGTTACATATAAAGTTGGGGCTCATGATAAAAAGAGCAAAGCTTTCACTTATCTTCGAGAGAATTATGACGGTGGAGTGTGACCATGCTTGCCGATTATTGTTGGATGCTTCATCGCGATGTATCACATGCGATTCACCGACGAAAGTCGACTGCAAAGAAATTCAAGCCTACATAACTGTTATACTTATTGTACGAATGATGTTGTAATACTGTATGCGTTGTTAAAAAACCTCAATTGCGTATTTCTAGAGATCCCGACCTGATAGAGAAAAACGGTTTGCAGATTTAAAAACAGCGCATTAAAATTGACCAGAAATACATAGAAATGTTAGAGAAAGAAAAAAAAAGTTTTTTTTTTGTTAGTCAGTGTAATTAATCCGATTTCTTCTTCCTTGGGTTAATCACCTCTGTGGGGAGCTTTCCAAAGTTTTTTTTTTTCCCAGTCAAGAGGGAGACCCATTAGATTTTATTTCATTTCTGTATGCAAACTATAATTCATTGATGTAATGATAATGCTTTCTTTCTAAATGTTGTGATACTTCTAACGTTAAATAAAAATTATAAACCTTAAGAAATTATATATATATATATATATATATATATATATATATATATATATATATATATATATATATATATATATATATATATATATATATATATATATATATGTTATCCATAGTTTGTTTTCACGTCTGTACGTATTTCTGTAACCGTACTGTGTGTATGTGACTGTTGTGTGACTGGTATTTTGTACCAGGAGAGCAAAAGCGTCTGTAGTAAATAGAGTCGTAACTGATAGGCTGGAGTAGCGCAATCGCTAAATCCAAGACTGATTTTCTTCTCTACACGATCACCACATCGTGAAACAGAAACTATTTCTTATACCTTCCTTTTCACATAGATGTCACTATCACTTTTGCTTTGTAGGGGACCATCATCACCGCAGTCCTATCTTCTAAAAAATCTACGACAATACTTAATTAATAAACCCAATAATCGTTTGATCATTATCTAGTTTGTTAATGTATCACTTGTGCTGTCGGTGTTAAATATTTACATATAGGAAAATTTCTACACTCAGATGAGGTTGGGGGCTTTTTCTGTTACTGGCTCTAAGGGCAGAAGCTAAGGTCGTGGGGAAACATAACTCTTTCCATAATTAACCAGAAAACACTGTCCAGTGGAAAACATTCGCATTCCCTTCTTCTTGTCTCTATCTCGAATAGGTCTTTATTCTTTCTTAACGAGCCATTTTCTAGAGACCTTCTACCTAATATATCAAAGACTATTCCTGGCAAAAACTACTGTCGTAGTTGCCGCAATACTCACCACACGACACGTATTAACATTTTGTATCGGGGCCTTCTCAGTGTACGAGGCTGTGCAAGAAGTCGCACTATCATCCCGTGCGACTCGGAATTAGACCGACAAGTAACGTCTGGATATGGAATAATTACTTGCAGACAGAACGGGCATAATCAATATTAACTGGCCTGGTCAAAGTCTGATGTACAAAATCGAAAAGATTGTCCATTCTACAGCAGATATAGAGAGTATGCTTTTTCCATGAAATTCAATTTCTTTCTGTTTTATTAAAAAGTTTTCATACATATAGTCTAAGGTTTAAAAAATGGGAGATAATATTATATGTTGTGTTACATATACCAGGAATTGGTATTTAAGAAACAATTTAGTTCACAGATGTAGCAGTGCCATTTAGCGCATATTTCACACTCGTATAAAAACATTTGGTTGTACTGTAATCACGCTGATTGTGTAGAAACTTCTAATATTCAAGCCACCTGCTTTCCGGTAATGTAAAACATATTCTCGCCATATGAATCCAGATTTGATGAGCAGCACGTAATCAAATTTGCCAGGTATAATGATCTGGCTCGGAGTTGAGACATGAGGGGTTCACAGCAAAAGTTATAGCTGTAAAAGTAGGCACAAGAGATCTGGTAACCGCCGAAGTATATGATCTCTTGAATCAGTTGGACCTAAAAGGGAAGTCAAGAACAAGGATATGTAAAAGACGTGGCCATACTGAGCAAAACGCATCGCACTGGAGGTGGAACAGCCGAACCGGACTATGGAATTCCTGACAGTAATTTACATCCAAATAAATATGTACTTTCACAGCTGATTAAAGTTGGCAGAATAAATATAACCAGGAGTGAACCTTGAAACGTCAACCAAAGCTGGCGTTAAAAAATCAACATGAGACTGACACTTGAGTTCCATAGTCCGTTACGATTGTTCCACAGCCAATATGTTGCTTTTTTCGCAGTTTCGCCACACTTTTTAATACTCTTATGAGTCCGCTCCCCTTAGAGTGTAAACGAGATAAAATGGCAGAAGTAGTTGTGACACATGGGACCACTTAAGACAATCATTTTGGATTCGGTAGTAAAGTTTGTATAGAGTTCCTATAATTAATGAGGATAGGGCTCATTTGTCGTTAGAGACTCGCATAATTTTTCTGAATCGGTTGGTATTTTCCCCCAGATAATTTAAACGTCTAGAATCATTCCATTTAATTTGCGCCCATCTGGAAGCTGTTTACACTCAGTGACTTCTCCCTTGTCTTCGCTATTTTTATTTCTCTGATTCTATTTTTGTTTTAAATTGTCACAAAATGACTTTTGGGTCGTTCTCTTGTCGCTCTGTTCTTCACTACGGCCGTATCCTGGACATTTGATGTATTGATTATTTACGTGTTTCAGTGACCGGCACCCTCTTTCTTTCTCTGCACTGTAGCAGTCATGTTGTATTTTCAACATTCTTACTCCCCTCTCAGAAATATTTCGTCTCGTCTGTTTATCTGACCATCCCTGCTGAAGACAGTAGACAGGTGATGCAATATTGAAACGACAGGCATATTCTTGTGTACCCAACCTTGGCCGCTACCGATTAACACTAAAACCGCCAGCGTATTTGTAGAAGGTTTAGTAGGTGTTCACTTCATTTGCTTGCACAGACTTCAGAAATCACTTTGACATCACGCGCACACGCATACACACACACACATACGCACACACGCACGCGCACACACGCACGCACACACACACACTCACTCACTCACACACACAGACACACTCACACACTAACTCACACACTCACACACTCACTCACTCATTCACTCACTTCATTTGCTTGCACAGACTTCAGAAATCACTTTCAGGCAGAAATAGATAGTCCGAAATCCACAATACCACCTTCCTCTAGTGACTTAGCCAAACTTTCAGCATTCTATGAGAAAAAAATGTGCAAACTCAGTTTCACCCGACATTCCTTTGATGACAGTTAATGATTTGTATAATTATCTTTTTAGCCTTAAAGATAATAGCTCATCAATTAGCAAGTCATTATTAACTAGGTACTATAGTGTTGTTTTATGTTTGTGTTTTTCTAGTGGTTTAGATAGCAATGATAAAAGAGAAATTGGTCTATAGTTACCGAGATTACTATTATCTGATGAACCAGGTTTGAAAAGGGGATATACTTTGGCGATTTTAAAGGCGGAAGGAAAATAACTCTTAGCGATACATTGATTATATATATAAGTTAGTGATTCACTAATAGCTGGTGCAGCATAACGCATGATGGAATTTTCAATCGAATACTGCGTTATGCTGCACCAGCTATTAGTGAATCACTAACTTATATATATATCAATGTATCGCTAAGAGTTATTTTCCTTCCGCCTTTAAAATCGCCAAAGTATATCCCCTTTTCAAACCTGGTTCATCAGATAATAGTAATCTCGGTAACTATAGACCAATTTCTCTTTTATCATCGCTATCTAAACCACTAGAAAAACACAAACATAAAACAACACTATAGTACCTAGTTAATAATGACTTGCTAATTGACAGTCAGTCAGGATTTAGACAACATCATTCATGCCACACAGCCTTAACTAAGATGATAGACAATTGGCACCTCAACATCAATACCGATAACATATGTGGAGCAATCTTTGTAGACTTTAGAAAAGCATTCGATATGATAGATCACGTTATTTTAATAAGAAAATTAGAAACAATGAAAGTTAACTTTAAACTAGTGTCATTATTTAAATCATTCCTCTCTGTAGTGGTGTTGATGGTATTGTATGATGTTGATATTACTAAATGTAATTGTATGAGGCCAGCTGTGAAGGCTCCTGAGATAAAATGTAGTTGAGAATTGTCAGAAGGCCTTTCTTGCTACCACTACGACCTCACACTTAATTTTTTTTAATGAATGTGGCTACGTAAAGTGTCTAGGGTTATGATATGTAGTGTGGTGTAATAGGTTATAGATATACCCACAGATATTTAACAAGACTAATAATATTAATAAATGTTAAAATACACTGAACTAACTCACGTGTGTAAAATTTTTGATAAAATTATATTACATTTATTTTGTTCTGGATCAATTTTTTTAGGTTGACCAGAACTTAAAAGGATTTAGAGATTATGAAAGAAATGCATGGAATATTATATCATAAATGCAATAGTGTACATATATATATGTACTATACTAGTAGTTTTATTAAAATGTTCTAGTAGTCATCTACTTGGGAGGATAGTTAATGTTTGTGCTGTTGGGGTGGCCTCATCACACCTGTCTATATTGACTACACAGTGTCCAGAAAATGGTGGGAATTTTTATGAGGGTATTAGTAACTAAACGTGGTTGGTGAATGTCCAGCAGACCAGAGGCTCACTCATCTTTTAGTTGTAGCTCTGGTGCTGAAATCTGGTGGTCCCACCTCTCTGTGCTGGCGGGCAATAATGGTGGTCTCTGTCACAAGTACTGCACAGATACACTCGAGTAAAGTCACCAACTGAATAGTCACTGCTTGGTTGACAACAGAAACTCGCAGCTCTGCAATCAAAGTATGGGCCATGTGTCAAAATCTATTCTCTACCCACGTCTGGACACAACACTGACACAACAACCACATCATACAGACAGGTCAGATCTCTCTGACCAAACAGCACATTTACCATGGTGGTTTTACATCAGATAGATCCTCCCAGACTATAGATTCTGAAAAATATTTATTAGTTTTCTGCTCTAAAAGAGGATAGGTAATATGTTTCATTATTCTCAACACTTGATCTGTCTTGCATAATCCTTGCTGGAGTTTATGTACATTGTTGGTCCCTAGACCCTGACTAGGGCGGGGGGTCTAGGGCAAATCCCTACTTGTTTGTAAGGCTAGATTTCGATATGGCAGTATCAAATCACTCAAACATGAAACAATATTCAAAATATATAAGGAAATAATTTCAATCTTACCAGATTATGAATAAATAACACAGAACTGCTAGCAAAACTCAGCTGAGCTGCTGGCTATAGTATGGCGTCCCTAAATTTCTTACACTTTCTTTCATATGGAAATCACCACACTTTAAAATCTGTGTCTATCACTGAACAACTATTGAAGAATGGCCCCACTTTCGCGTCTGAGCGCTAATGATATGATTGTCTGTGGCCAATCACTGCCTAGGTTTATTTTAAATTCAAATTTCCTACCATAAAGTCATTTCAGTCATGCTTCAGTCAAGTATGGATGGTTATCTGTTAGTCTGTCCGTCTCTACTTGTGTTTCTACAAAATGTACTCGATTTTTGAACCAACCTTTCTCTCCCCTCCAAAATTTTGTCGTTAAAAGTTATTTTTAGACACAGCCACCACAAATATCCCTTCTCTTCCATACTACGTAGATTTGAACACCTGCGTTTCGAGGTCGTGTTTTTTTGTGCAATTAGCGACACTTTTAGATTCAATACAGTCTGTCGATGATGTGAACAACACTGTCTTTTGTCATTATCTTCAATATTATCTATCCGTCTGTAAAAGTAAGAACATATTAGTTCACTGCTCAGAATAGGCCATCCGGCCAGCTAATTTTTATATTCCTAACATTAATATTAAGAAAAAAGTACTTTTTAAATTTTGTAATATTCCAAACATCTGCGTTTTAGCCGCTGAATTCAAATCAAGGGCTTGGTATTGCAAAAGCGTCCAATAAATGACTGTGGCGTATTATATCTAAGGTCCCTTCTGTCGAGTTGCTTACTTTTTATGTCAACTTGGGAAACGTGACTTTTCTCCGTTTCCCCCCCAATTGCGTCTCCTTAGCCTTTCTAGTCTCACGCAATCTTTCCAGTCATATTTTTTTCCTTTTTGATCCGCCGTTCCCCTCCTGTTTAGCAAGTCAATTATTATGGAGGATGATGACCCGCGGTCTAGGCGATCATGTACTATTCGCAGCCTACGCATTATGTTTTTATCCTTAAATGTTATCTTTGGAGGGATTTTACCGTTGTATCTCTGTCAATTTCACTACACATCTCCCCACTTGAAAACATGCCTATGGCAAGTTCCAAAACCAGCGATACACATAGGTAAAATTACTCCTCACGTCTGCCACTACTCTAATTTTGATCACAGGGGTGCCGACTGAGGAAATCTGCACCGACATTCAATTTGCCTGGGATATATTGGATACTGAACTGATAAGGTTGAAGCAACAAAGCCCCTCCGAGTCCCACATTACTTGCATCTGTTCTTAAGACAAAGTCCTGTGTCAAGTCAGGCAGTTTGAGAATAGGCTTGCTAGTGAGTTTTTCCTTTAACTCTTGGAACGCTAGTTCACATTGTGCAGTCCAAATAATTTTATCTGGAAGTCCCTTGCGAGTCAGATCAGTCAGAGGAGCACAAATAGCGTTAAAATTTTTGATGTATTTCTGATAAAATCCGCATAACGACACAAATGATCGCACGTCCTTTTTTGTTTGCGGCCTAGGTGCTCTCTGCAGTTTTTCCAAGTTCTTAGGATCAGGGGTCATATTACCCTGATATACAGTGTGTCCCAAGAATTCCAACTCTTTGCATCCAATACAACATTTTGTTGGCCTAGCAGTTAAATTCGCCTCCCGAAGTCTATCAAACAACATCTCCAGAGCTTCAATGTGTTCTTCAAATGTCTCGGTGGCGACGAGAATATCATCCATGAAATTCGTGATACATGGGTTATTCAGGGGATCCAACAATTTTCGCATCATCCTTGAAAACACACTCGGAGCATTTTTCAGTCCGAATGGTAGCATATTGAATTCATAATGTCCATCCGAAGTGCTAAAAGCCAAATAAGGTCTCACTTCAGGCTTCACTGGGATCTGGTAATAGCCTTTACTAAGATCCACTTTTGAAAAGTATTTTGCCTTGTTCAGTCTGGCAAATAACTGTTTTGTGTCTGGTAATGGATCCACTTGTCCTTCTGTGACAGCATTCAGTTTCCTGTAATCTATGCACAGTCTGTGTTCCCCAGACGGTTTTCTCAACAAAACGACACTAGAACTAAAAGATGATTCACTGTGCGAAATAATCCCCTCCTTCAACAAATACTCTATTTCTTCCTTCAATGCCTTCTCCTTCGCGAACGGAATAGAATAGGCTCTCATACAGATTGGGTTTGAGTCTACCAGTTTCATGTCATACTGTAGCAAATTTGTATGGCCTGGTTTATCTGTTAATACATCTGTATGTTCCTCCAGAACTTGCTGAACTCTCTCCCTCTGGTTTTTAGTCAGGTGCTTACTGACTTTTACCTGTGCTGCTGTTTCACAAGGATGTAATGGGTATTCATGTGAGGTGAGTGGTTCTTTTTGCATCTGGGTTGCAATAGCCAAGGTCAATAAGGGGGTGCTTTCCTGGAGTGGTCTGTCCAGATACTTCTTTAACAGGTTTACATGATAAACTTTTTCCTTCCCCTTTTTGTCAATTTTATAGTTTGTTCTAGACACCTTCTCTAGAACCGTATATGGACCTTGCCAACCAATTTGTAATTTATTCTGGCTTCCGGGTAGTAGAAGCAGCACCTTCTCTCCGACTGCCAGTTCCCTGTCCTTTGCCTTCCTATTAAAATATGCTGCATGTTTCTTCCTGGCTTGCTTCAAATTATCATTTGCCAGTTTCCATCCAGCTTTCAAACGATTGGTCAGTTCGTTCACATATTGATAAGATGAGGTAACAGTCTCTTCCGCCTTCTCATCTGTCCAGGTCCTTAATAGGGTTACATCTGGATCTTTAATTTATCATACTTATTTTTCATGGAACCCATCGGGTCCCGTCCATTAGAAGCTCTATAATGAGGACTTTTCTTCCTAGAATCATCACTCACAAATCGACCACTACCAATTTTTTTCTGGGGTTTGTCTCCCCACTTTAGATTGCTTATGAGAGATCTTCGCTCTCTTTTCTGTTCTTCCAGTTTATATAAGTCTGACCGAGGGATTGTCATCCTATCCTGGGTAAAATTTCTTCTTTGTACTCTTCGCATAGTGGCCATGTTAATCCATCCAAGTGAAGACTGGGTGTGAAAAGGGGGCTCCCATTCCACTTTGTCTACCCGAGTATAATTAGTTTTCCTTTCAGGCCTAAAGTTGCCCCGTGGCGTTTCTAGGTCCTGCACATATTTTCCATTTGTGGGTGTTCCCTCATGAAATACGCCACATGCTTCTACAAAGTTTTCAACATCGACATTTACGTCGGGCCAATAGTATTTTCGAGCAATCTTTTGGCAGATGGTACCGACTTTCTCATGGTCACCATCTTTTCCAACATGTAAGCTCCTTATTAAGTTTGCCCTATATATCTTGGGAAGAACTAACTGTCCGTGACCAGTGGACCTAGTTCCTGTCTTCCTGTATAATAGTTTGTTCTTCATGAAATATTCCCCCTTGCTCGGAGGTGTGTGGCATTTGGGCAATTTTTTAAAACAGGGCTTGAGTGTCCTATCCTCAGCCTGCGCCTTCCTCATCTCCTCTGGATGAGCATTTATAGGTTCACCTTCTTCCTCCTTCTTCTGTGACCTGGTCTGCACTGTCGCCATGATCACAGGTTTCTCGGGATTCCCCAAGAAGACGTATCTACACCCCAATATCAGAGGGTAGATTGGTTCATCTATCACTGCGGCTCTGATTTCTCCTTCCACATAGCGAGTTTTCACCGTTATCCTTGCGATGGGAAGTGTCATGAGTGGTATGTCCTTAGTCGCCCCTTGTATTTCCACTGTTTCTGTGGTATACTGACTTGGGTCCACTAGGCTAGACTTCACAACTGAATCATAATCCAAACCTGTATCATAAAGGCACCTTATGGTGACCCCATTACAAATAACATCCTCACAAACTGGGGGGTGATAAGGTTCCTGTTGCTCCTTAGGATTAACCTTTAATCTTTGCGTCCCCGACTTCATTGCAGCAATGTTTGAAGGTTTCCTTCTACAAAATTCGGTGTTATGGTTATCCCTCTTGCACCATTTACACCATCTTTTCCCTTGGTTCAACGGTTTTCTTTCATTGAACTTTTGGTCATTGAACTTGAGTTTCTGTCGCGATAGTCATTTCTTGGCCGCTCAAAGTTTGTCCTACCTTTATTTCCCTGCTCTCTATTATCAAATTTATTAAATTGCTGTGGAGCTTTAAAATTGTCTATGTGCTTCTTTTTAGCACCACTTACCTCTGCCTGAGCTGCCTGATACCTCTCAGCAACATTTAAAATTTCCCCCAACTTCTCTGCACCTTGTTCCATGAGAAATTTTCTCATGTCTGGAGCCATGGACTCTCTCAATTGCTCAATCATGATCATTTCCTTAAGATCTTGGGTCTTCCCCAGAGCCGTCCATTTCTCCAAATAGGTTTCTAGTCTGGCAGAGAATTGGTGGTAGGTCTCCCCAGACAACAGTTTGGCATTTCTAAATTTCTTACGATAAAATTCACCATTCTTCTCGTACCTTAATAACAAAGCCTGCTTTAACATGTCATAATTGTCTTGGTCTTCCCTGTTCATTTTGGCAAATACTTCATAAGAAGTACCTCTCAATCCCTGTGATAGCTTTAAGCTCCACCTCTCTCTCTCTAACCCATATGTAGTAGCTAATAACTCAAAACGTCCTAGGTACCCCTCTATGTCATCGTCTTTTTCAACAAAATGGTCTAAATGAAACCCCATAGCTGAGTTTGAGGCTCCCAGACTGGGCGTAGCATCTGAGGCAAAAGGGCTGGCACCATTTTCAGGAGCCTGGCCTTGTAATTCCAGCTCCCTTAGTCGTAATTCGTGCTCCCTCTGCAACCTTCTATCTTCTGCCTCCCTTTCGGCCTTTTTATCTTCTGCCTCCCTTTGCTGTCGTTTTTCTTCTGCCTCAATCTGCAGCCTCTTAGTCTCAGCCTCTAACTTCTTCTCTTCAACCAACCTGTCAGACTCCAATTTTCTTTCAGCCTCTTTTTCTAATCTCCTTTCTTCCCGTTCAATATATTTATCACATTCAGCCGTTACGTATTGAATTAAAATTTGACCATCCATTCCCATCTCCTTCGCGGTGAGCACAGCAGCTGATCTAAATTTTGCCAGCTCCGCCATACTTTTGAGACAATATAATAATATACAAGCTAAATCTCTAACCAGTAAATACACTAAGTACTTCTTATGACTATAGTCTAACCAATTCTAACTAACCAGTTAACTAATTAATTATTACTGGCTGTGAAGATTCACCAACTTTTATCTGCAGGGACACTTTTAATGTTAAAGGGAATTTTACAATTTATTTCCCTACTTTTATTTCTCCCACCAGGAGATCCTAATATTACTGTTGGGCTAATTATCCCCTGGACAAGACCCCAATATATGTAGTGGTGTTGATGGTATTGTATGATGTTGATATTACTAAATGTAATTGTATGAGGCCAGCTGTGAAGGCTCCTGAGATAAAATGTAGTTGAGAATTGTCAGAAGGCCTTTCTTGCTACCACTACGACCTCACACTTAATTTTTTTTTTTTTTAATGAATGTGGCTACGTAAAGTGTCTAGGGTTATGATATGTAGTGTGGTGTAATAGGTTATAGATATACCCACAGATATTTAACAAGACTAATAATATTAATAAATGTTAAAATACACTGAACTAACTCACGTGTGTAAAATTTTTGATAAAATTATATTACATTTATTTTGTTCTGGATCAATTTTTTAGGTTGACCAGAACTTAAAAGGATTTAGAGATTATGAAAGAAATGCATGGAATATTATATCATAAATGCAATAGTGTACATATATATATGTACTATACTAGTAGTTTTATTAAAATGTTCTAGTAGTCATCTACTTGGGAGGATAGTTAATGTTTGTGCTGTTGGGGTGGCCTCATCACACCTGTCTATATTGACTACACAGTGTCCAGAAAATGGTGGGAATTTTTATGAGGGTATTAGTAACTAAACGGGGTTGGTGAATGTCCAGCAGACCAGAGGCTCACTCATCTTTTAGTTGTAGCTCTGGTGCTGAAATCTGGTGGTCCCACCTCTCTGTGCTGGCGGGCAATAATGGTGGTCTCTGTCACAAGTACTGCACAGATACACTCGAGTAAAGTCACCAACTGAATAGTCACTGCTTGGTTGACAACAGAAACTCGCAGCTCTGCAATCAAAGTATGGGCCATGTGTCAAAATCTATTCTCTACCCACGTCTGGACACAACACTGACACAACAACCACATCATACAGACAGGTCAGATCTCTCTGACCAAACAGCACATTTACCATGGTGGTTTTACATCAGATAGATCCTCCCAGACTATAGATTCTGAAAAATATTTATTAGTTTTCTGCTCTAAAAGAGGATAGGTAATATGTTTCATTATTCTCAACACTTGATCTGTCTTGCATAATCCTTGCTGGAGTTTATGTACATTGTTGGTCCCTAGACCCTGACTAGGGCGGGGGGTCTAGAGCAAATCCCTACTTGTTTGTAAGGCTAGATTTCGATATGGCAGTATCAAATCACTCAAACATGAAACAATATTCAAAATATATAAGGAAATAATTTCAATCTTACCAGATTATGAATAAATAACACAGAACTGCTAGCAAAACTCAGCTGAGCTGCTGGCTATAGTATGGCGTCCCTAAATTTCTTACACTTTCTTTCATATGGAAATCACCACACTTTAAAATCTGTGTCTATCACTGAACAACTATTGAAGAATGGCCCCACTTTCGCGTCTGAGCGCTAATGATATGATTGTCTGTGGCCAATCACTGCCTAGGTTTATTTTAAATTCAAATTTCCTACCATAAAGTCATTTCAGTCATGCTTCAGTCAAGTATGGATGGTTATCTGTTAGTCTGTCCGTCTCTACTTGTGTTTCTACAAAATGTACTCGATTTTTGAACCAACCTTTCTCTCCCCTCCAAAATTTTGTCGTTAAAAGTTATTTTTAGACACAGCCACCACAAATATCCCTTCTCTTCCATACTACGTAGATTTGAACACCTGCGTTTCGAGGTCGTGTTTTTTTGTGCAATTAGCGACACTTTTAGATTCAATACAGTCTGTCGATGATGTGAACAACACTGTCTTTTGTCATTATCTTCAATATTATCTATCCGTCTGTAAAAGTAAGAACATATTAGTTCACTGCTCAGAATAGGCCATCCGGCCAGCTAATTTTTATATTCCTAACATTAATATTAAGAAAAAAGTACTTTTTAAATTTTGTAATATTCCAAACATCTGCGTTTTAGCCGCTGAATTCAAATCAAGGGCTTGGTATTGCAAAAGCGTCCAATAAATGACTGTGGCGTATTATATCTAAGGTCCCTTCTGTCGAGTTGCTTACTTTTTATGTCAACTTGGGAAACGTGACTTTTCTCCGTTTCCCCCCCAATTGCGTCTCCTTAGCCTTTCTAGTCTCACGCAATCTTTCCAGTCATATTTTTTTCCTTTTTGATCCGCCGTTCCCCTCCTGTTTAGCAAGTCAATTATTATGGAGGATGATGACCCGCGGTCTAGGCGATCATGTACTATTCGCAGCCTACGCATTATGTTTTTATCCTTAAATGTTATCTTTGGAGGGATTTTACCGTTGTATCTCTGTCAATTTCACTACACTCTCCGACAGACAGCTAGTAGTGTGTTACAATAATTCCTTGTCAAGCCCAAAAATGATCAATACTGGAGTTCCTCAGGGTTCAATTCTAGGTCCCTTACTTTTTGACGTATACATAAATGACCTGCCACTACATATCACGCTCTCATCCTGCGACCTATTTGCCAATGACTGTACCATTTACACAAGTGATAACAGTTGCAACACACTAGAAGTATTATTACAAACTGATGTAGACAATCTTATCAAATGGAACAACAAAAATCGTATGCAAATAAATATCATTAAAACAAAATGTATGATAATATCAACTAGGCAAAAATTACAAAACTCACAGAAAACAACACTTCAGCTCTATATTGGCACCTCACTAATTGATAATGTAAATGAACACAAAACACTAGGACTCATAGTTTACCAACATTTAAGTTGGAATTCGCATGTACAACACTGACCAAACAAACGGCACAGAAAGTTTACCAGTTAGCTAAGATCAAACATTTTCTAGATGAGAAGACAAGGAAGATGTTCTATATATCCCAAATACAAACACGCCTAGACTATTGCACCACAATCTGAAATGGCCACTCCATGTCCAACACAAAGAGACTCCATTCATTACAAAAACGTGCAGTGCGCCTAGTTTCTGACAACCACATAACACACTTAGTCGATCTGCATAAGCATCTTAACATATTACCTCTAAGAAAGCGCTTCCTCTTCAACAAAGCCAAATTCATTCACAAAATCCTTTCACAGAATGCTCCAACGAACCTGTGGTCTATTTTCAAATACAACGGAAGACACAGCCAACGCTTAAACATGTTACACGTGCCCAAGCCAAGGCTTGACTTATTCAAGAACAGTTTAGCATTTTCTGCTGCTCATCTGTGGAACAATCTTCCACACGACCTAAAAAGCCCGTTTAGTCCATATTCATACAATCGCAGACTGTTCAAATACATCATGAGTGCAGATTATATGCCATGCAAATTTTGTTATGTTCCCAAATCATTTTCTAATGTCATGTGTATTTTTTAAGGATTATTCTGCCCTGTTCATTATTGATTATGATAAAGTCCTGTAAATGTGTGTAACTGTTATACTTTTACAATGTTGCGATTTTACTTTGTTTTATTGCATTGATTTTGTTTATTTTTTTTTTTTTTTTTTTTAAATAATATTGAAAATGCATGTGTAGGATAAATGATTTCAGTATGGGAGACGAGAGAAAGGATAGGCAGAATGTTAGACAGGCCTGCGTGCCCAACTCTAAACCATTTGAAGATAACGTTCGTACGTTCGTTCGTTCTATCTGAATCTGCTCTTGAGTTAGGGAGAGCAAAGAAAAACACGGAGTTCCTACTCACTCAACAGCAGACTGTTCAAATATTTCAGGAGTTCCGATTCTATACTACTCCATATGATCATACTCGAATTATTGTCTGATTTACCGTATAGATGTATTGGATTTGTTTGTTCGGATTTTTTTTTGCATTACGTTCTTGTATGCTTAAACAAATACTTTATTTTGATTATGATTGGGTAATGTCATTGTATGCTGTTATATAACCTTTATAATGTTTTATGCCTTTAATTTAATGCTTAAAGTAACATGTGGGAATGAACGGGTATAGTATGCAAGACAAGTGAGAATGGAAGGGCAGAATGTTAGACGGGCCTGTGCGCCCAATTCTTAACTCTTTTAAAATAAAGTTTGTTCGTTCTTTCGTTCGTTTGTTCGATCTATGCTAGTCTTAACGCTTGATGTCAAACTCCGGCAAACTGGGCTTTATTGATTCATCGATTGCAGTGTCGATCTCTAACAGGCGATCGTTAAACGTCTGTAGTATCTCTCTTATTCATAACCAGTTTCTCCATTATGGGTGCTCTCGAGGTTAGTATATGAGCCTTGATAATGCCGTGAACTCCTGCAGGACCAGGACAGTAGATCCATACGAACTTCTGAAAGTTTGAACCCTCTATCTATACTGTTCAAAAAAAGAAACGAATAGCTACTGAAGGCACACACATAACCATAATTTTGACATTCAATAACTTTTTTAATTTAATAAGTTAATTGTTCAAATTGCACACAAGAATACCTTAGGGTTCAGCCAATCAATTGACAGTTGTTTTGCATCTGGGTAACGATAATGTTTTGGCGTACGGGCTTTCACGTTAGTATGGTGTGTGGCCTCCTCTTGCATCGATCTGCGACTGGCATCTCCTGGGCATGGATGCGATCAGACGTCTGATGTGGGCCTGTGGGATGGCTGCCCGCTCTTCCTGGAGTGCCTGGAACAGACCACGACGATTGGCTAGAGCAACGTCTCGGCGACAAACACTTCTATGCAGCTCATCCCACAGGTGCTCAATCGGATTTATGTCTGGAGACAGGGATGGCCAGGGAAGGGTGAGAATGTTGTTGGCAGTCAGGAACTGCGTGGTCAACCGTGCACAATGGGGTCTGGCGTTGTCCTGTTGAAACACAGACCTTTGGGCAGCCAAAAGTGGAAGGACATGGGGTCGAAGAATTTCATTGACGTATCGTTGCGCATTCAAGCCTCCTTCAATGTGTACCAATTGACTCCTTCCGTTGTAACTGATCATTCCCCACACCATTGCACCTCCACCACCGTGCGGCGGAGCTTCATCAACGCAATTTTGGGCAAAACGTTCATTTCGCCTACGGTAGACCCTATGCCGTCTATCATGACGCTGCAACAAAAAGAAAGATTCGTCACTAAACCAGACACGTTTCCGTTGATTGTCAGCTGCCCAGGGAAGATGCTGGTTGGCCCAAAGAAGTCGATTTTGGCGATGGCGGTGCGTAAGGACAGGTCCTCGGTGAGGTCGTTGTGCCCAAAGTTCAGCGTCATGCAGTCTATTCCGGACAGTTTGATCAGACACATGACGTCCTGCAGGCAATGACTGGGCAGTTGAAGAAGCTGTTGTAAACCTGTCTCTGAGGTGACGAAGCCGAATAAAGCGATCCTCCGCTGCTGTTGTCACTCTGGGTCGTCCACTGCGATGCCGGTCTTCAACTGAGCCAGTGGCTTGGAACCGGTGCCAAAGTCGACTGATGGTACTCTGATGCACGTTTAGATGCCTGGCAACCTGACTTTGACTTTCGCCTGCATGCAGTCGGCCAATAGCAATGTTCCTTAAATTTATCGATAGAGACGCCATAAATGCCTGCTTGAAAATGAACTGAATTTTGTGTGTGTAGCGTTATCCTTTTATAGGGTTTTAGTTGCGTAGTCAGTGAATAGTGTTCACCCCAAATTTTGTTGCTTTCACGTGCGCGCAACATGAGCTGTGGTCTAAAATTGCGTCATAAACACTATTGACCACTGCGTTGTAACGATTACAAAAACGAACGCAATTCAGGTCAACACGTGCATTTGACACTGTAAAGAACATTTGAGGCTCGTTTTTATATACCCTAGCACCAAATTTTACTTACAAACTCATAAAAACGCGCCCTCGGATAGCTATGCGTTTCTTTTTTTGAACAGTATATGTTATCACATAGAGAAAAACCTGTTAATAACATTACCAGGAAGTTCTCGTCTGGAATTCACAGGGTAGGAGGCAGACTGGAAAACACACGGAAACAAGAAATGGAGAAATAAATGAAAATTATGAGGAAAACGTAGAAAGATGACAGGCGATAGCAGAACATGGTACAAATTTATTGAAATCCGATGCTCTAAGGCATGGGTCAGCAACTGTTCAATCTCGGTCTACCGGTAATTCGCAAGACATAATTTGGTAGATCTCTTGGTGACACGGGAGGGAAAATGAATGTTTAACCTAAATAAATGTCGGCCTCGCCATCTCTCACACGCACTTAGTAGCGCGGTGTCCCCTGGGTTATAGGTACTTTCACCGCATTTCACAAACCCACAACTTAGCTTACTAAAATTCCCTTTACTCGTGAACTGTATACAATAGAAAGCCATATTTTCTGTCAAGTGGAGTTAATCTCGGTAAAAATATTTAGTTTTAATTGTCCATCGCTCTGATGTCTTCCGGTTCCTGTCCAATATGTCGGACATTGTTTTTTGACGTTGGCGATTCTCTACATGTTGTTTTAGAATCCAGTCAGTCAGTGAGACCACACTGCTGCCTTGCAGGTAGACTGGGGACAGTCAAAGGCTAAGGTAGGCAACCCGAAATAAATGCCCGTTGAAATCGGATGTACTGGGCCACATGCCTAACGAAATAGTACAACGTACGCCGCACCATGATGACGTCCCAGCTCCTTTCGTGGAAAAGCTTTACGGGGATTCAAATAGCCTCAAACTGGCTACTGCTTTCTTTGAGAACATTCAAGTGGACGTCTGAGAGTGTACGAAGAAGAAGAAGAAAAAGGAAGCAGATCACACGGCAGTGATAACATTTTATATAAGCTGGACTTATTCTGATTTCCAGATACACTGAAGCCTGAAAAACGACATGATTTTATCAAGCTAGGTCTTTAGAGAGCTTTGTGTTTTTAAAGTAGATCTCTACAGCTCTTGGATGCCTACCACTTTTGCTGGGAGTTAAAGGATACTGACTGAATGATATATGTTTTCCTTTGTGTCGTAGCCATTAATTATTGACCTTTCGAAGAATGGAGTTAGAGTCTGAAGCAGTGACTACCCTGGTTAACAGCGTTTCAGACAGGCACCTTAGTGCTCGACGGCTGAATAATAACGGTGCAGCCCGCCATGAACAATCAGCGCCCTTTGTGTTTCTCTGCCGTTGCTGCATCCATTCAAATCATCAGCTAATGTGAGTAATGGCTGGTGGCGCTAAAATTATCCCCAACACTTCAGAGCAGGGTTTCTTAACTTTCTTTGTGCTATAGCTACTTAGGTTGTCCGATGCAGGCTATGGACCCCCTACATTGTCCGATGGAGGCTATGGACCCCCTACATTGTCCGATGGAGGCTATGGACCCCCTACATTGTCCGATGGAGGCTATGGACCCCTACATTGTTCGATGGAGGCTATGGACGCCCTACATTGTCCGATGGAGGCTATGAACCCCTACATAGTCCGATATAGGCTATGGACCCCCTACATTGTCCGATGGAGGCTATGGACCCCTACATTGTCCGATGGAGGCTATGGACGCCCTACATTGTCCGATGGAGGCTATGAACCCCTACATTGTCCGATGGAGGCTATGCACGCCCTACATTGTCCGATGGAGGCTATGGACGCCCTACATTGTCCGATGGAGGCTATGGACGCCCTACATTGCCCGATGGAGGCTATGGACGCCTTAGATTGTCCGATGAAGACTGTGGACCTCTTAGATTGTTCTATGAAGGCGTTTGGACCCCTTAGATTGTTCGATGAAGATTATAGATCCTTTTGATTGTCCGATGAAGGCTATAGACCCCGTACATTGTCCGATGGAGGTTATGGACCCTTAGATTGTTCGATGGAGACTATAGACCCCTACTTTGTCCGATGGAGGCTACGGACCCCTTAGATTGTCCGATGGAGACTATGGACCCCTTAGATTGTCCGATGAAGAATATGGACCCCTTTAGATTGTCCGATGGAGACTATGGACGCCTTAGATTGTCCGATAGAGACTATGGACCCCTTAGATTGTCCGATGAAGACTATGGACACCTTAGATTGTCCGATGGAGACTATGGACGCCTTAGATTGTCCGATGGAGACTATGGACCCCTCAGGTTGTCCGATGGAGACTATGGACCCCTTAGATTGTCCGATGGAGATTATGGACCCCTTAGATTGTCGGATGGAGACTATGGACCCCTTAAATTGTCCGATTGAGGCTATAGACCCATTAGATAGTTCAGTGGAGACTATAGACTCCTTAGATTGTCCGATGGAGGCTATGGACCCCTTAAATTGTCCGATGGAGACTACGGATCCCTTAGATAGTCCGATGGAGGCTATGGACCCCTTAGAAAGTCAAATTGAGGTTATGGACCCCTTAGATTGTCGGATGGAGGCTATAGACTCCTTAGATTGTCCGGTGGAGACTATGGACCCCTTAGATTGTCCGATTGAGGCTATAGACCCCTTAGATAGTTCAGTGGAGACTATAGACCCCTTAGATTGTCCGATGGAGGCTATGGACCCCTTAAATTGTCCGATGGAGGCTATAGACCCCTTACATTGTCCGATGAAGACTGTGGACCCCTTAGAATGTTCGATTGTTCGCACCCTGTACTATGACAACAATAACAAACGAAGGCTCATGTATTCTCGCCAAAAACATTCAAAGCTGCACCAAGTGAGCTAAAATCTCGTTAGCCAGTGATCTGAAAATTGGACTGTAGCTGTCATATTTTGTGTTCACGGGTGATTGTCTAATACTTCTCACAGCTCCACAAATCTTACTGAAAAGTCACGTACAAGCCTAATTGATCCCTAAAAATGGAGTTTGTCACATTCTATGCTCTCAAAAACGGAGTCTGCGAATGTTCTCAAGTTGGCATTCATGCTGATGGATAGCTCTACCGTTAAAAGGGATAATAATTAGCCATCTCGGCAAGACGATGGCTGTTTTACTTGCGTCAGAGAAGGCTGGATTTAAGCGACAAAAACAGAGGGGTTGGTTTGGGGAATTTCAGGATTTACTTTCAATACGTATGTTACGCGTTCAGAAAATACAATTTTAAGTTTGTGTCATGTCTGCAGGAAGTCATATCATTATTTTGTCCTTTTCGCTTCCTATGTGGTGTACGTGTAGAGCTGTAGCTGGCCACAAAGCAGGAAGCCTGCTCCATGTATATTGGTTTTTATGGCAATCTGTTTTAATTAAGGATGTTGCTAGCCTTATGAACGACCTTATATTTGTCTGTCTTGTACGACATGCATGGGTGAACAGTAACCCTATTCTTCCTTTGTCTCATCAGAGGCCCCCGGGAACGATACGGGGCGGAGAATTAATATTATCCTCATTTTCCTTTACGCTCCTTGTGGTGCTTGGGATCACGACTACAGCTAGTCCACTTGTAGTCATGCATGCATCAGTCTTTCACATGGACATGCGGTCTCTGTTGCAGATTGGTTGACATGAGCAAGTTACCAGTCTCATGCATGACTTCATATTAGTCACCTGCTTGAGGAAAGAATAGTTCTAGTTTTTCTTTGTCTCATCATAGATTCCAGATGGAGAACAAAAAATGAATACGCAAAAGTAGAAGTAATGAAGGCCAGCAGAAGTTAAAACATACCTTAACGAGACATGCCTAAATAGTATGTTGATTGAATGCTCACACAGCATGGAAGAATGCACACAGGAGTAAAACACAAGCTGTTCGAAATTAATGATATAGCCTTCTAACTGTCTCCATTGACCACACATCATCTCCACAGAGACATACTGACATCTGGTATATTGCGTATTCATACCAACTCTTTGCTAGATGTGGTCACTATCTGAAGCAATAATTCTCAACCTAGCTGGCTTGGCTGAAACGTTGAGATAGGTTGCGTGCCTTACTTTTCCCTTACTTAAGTGACATGGTGTCACGTGGGTTTTGATCATTAAATTGCCTACATCTTCTTCCTATTCTCTCACCCGCATCCTTTTATTTTATTATCTTTCCGTACTTGTTTTTCCTGTATTTTTTCGCATCACTCGTTGCGAAAAATATATTTCTTTCCCATCATCGTTTTTCTTTCTCATACTGACTAGTAACCTTATTGCATCAGATGTCAGTCGCGCAGGTAGACGTGAATGTGCGAAAAATTCGTTTCGCTGGACATAGAGCAGACTTTTTGTCTACATTTGCACCTGTCACGCGCGGGTTTTCCGGGCTGAACGCTTAAGCAGGAGCGAATATTTACACCTTATAGTCGCAGTTTCAGACATCTGTCTGGAAATCCCAGCTGACACGGCTCACTGTTGGCCCGGTTAGCGTGAGGTGCGAAGTAGTATAAGTGTCAGTTCAGAGTTTCGTCGAAATAGCTCCGGCGAAGTGTGAAAATCGCCCATGCACTGCAGACGGTTGTCTGAGATTTGCAACTGACACGCGTACATCTTGGTCAGTAGGTGGCAGTTACGACATGTTAGGAGTTAAACGTAGCTGTTATGAGAAGGGGCAGAGATCGGGGGCGGGGGAGATAGTTCATCCTTTGTCTGGTTTAAAATATTAACCCACGTTTGAAACTATTTCATTTCACTCAGTAACTTTGCAGTTAGACTAGAACAACCTTCGTTCGATTTCTAAATAATCTCTGTTAATAGAGATGGCCTTTAGTTTGGTCGGAGTGGTTTAAGTTCTTAGTACTTCTGTGTTTGAGGTGAATATTATATAGTAGTCTCTAGAATTTTGTGAAGTGATTAAGTGTTAAATCGGTCATTTCATTTTAACTAGTTTCTTTTGAACAGAGTGCTTAATTTATAGTTTGTTATATTCTCTAAGTCGACGAGTTACAGTGGAAATACATAATAAATTATATCTTTAGCTTACTAAACTAGTAGCTATAAGGAATTTAATTTAACGGCTAATACTCAGTCGAAACTGTTTTAATAACAAACTTATAAATGCTAGACGCGACATCAGTGAGTCGTGACGGAATACGCACCATATTCCTAATTCCTGATGATCGATTTTATATAACTTATTTCACCGGAAGTTTAAATAATAAGTCAAGCTGTAGGCTTGCTATTTAAAATGTAAGTTATATTGAGTACATAATAGGTAAATGATTTATATGTGCTTTTCCTTTTATACAGTGAAATACTGTGGTGACCCGAACTTTACCAGCATTTAATAAGAGTTCATACTTGTGAAGAAATAGACAGTCCTTATTTTGAACCACGTGGGCTTCTCAAGTAACACTGATCTGAGAGTGCATATGCAAACAGAGTTAGACAGAAATACTATATCCCACTAACGGGTTTTCAAAGACTGTAATGATCAATACTGGGCCTGTGAACCAGATCTTAATTTCTTCCATAAACTCTACGTAAATTTTCTGCCTGGCGGCGTGAATAACCCTCCGCGTCAAAATCCTCAACTTTATTTTAATCTGCAATGTATTTGTCTATACAAATATGCTAGAAGTTTCCCCCATTTCATAGGCCCTATTCAATTCCAACACTCCAACATCTGCTGAGGGAGAGCTGTACATCAACGACTAATACCCCAACGCCTCTTGAGAGCTCAACCTTACGAATGTCTACATAAATCTCTTTTGGGCCATCATCATGAGATCTCTTAAACGGGGCGTAGTGGGCTTATAACCTAGAGGAAGAGTCTTTTCTCTAACTGGGCTATCAATCCAGTTATGGGATGCCATCCTACTTTTCAATGAATTTCCACCAATGACTACATTGCGATATATGTATTTTTTTTCCTTGCTAGTACGCAAACATACATTATAAATATTGGTGAATGTCCCCAGAAGAATTTTTTTAGAGCACCAACCTCCGTAATCAAATAAACAAATCTTCTTCCCGAACTCAATCAGTGACGTATGGTCAAGTACATCAGATTTTCAACATAACACACCATCAAGCATACATGTCAACAACAGATTTGTAATAAATAGCATCTTACCCTATGTATCTGGTGTGAGTATAACTGTTTCGTATCACGTAGTAAATGTGCTGCTGCCGTGGATAGATAGAAGATATAGGTAATATATATGTGGTTATGAGGCAACATGGTTTTACTGTCTGTATATACACGCGCATCGTAGGGGAATAGGTATGAGAGACGCAAGAAGAAGATATGAACCGCATAATCTTTCTACTCTGCTTTCAGCGCGTCAGCCTCTGCTACATATCTCTCAGGAGCTTCATCATCCTCACACCTGTCCTGTGGGAATCACTCTACTATCCTCATCTACACAGGGGGGGGGGGGTTGGGACTTTGGACGAACAATAATCTCTGTCTCGACAAACACTCCCACTTAGACACTCTTATCCGTGACCCTATTCAGAACCCCCACACAACCCACTGTCCCCAACTACTCCCTTATCACGACAAATCGTACGAACACCATTGGTCGCTCGTTACCGGGACAAATATGGAGGATCTGCAAATTACCTAAGCCGTACGATTCCAAATGGGGCAGCGGAGGACCCCATACTCATCGCGCTTTACGATCCTCGACCATATCTACACTTGTTTAAGCGACAGCTTAGTTCACACACTAGTGCATTAAAGAACGAGGTCCACGTCCTGACTCTAGTTGACACCCATAGTTCTACTACCTGAGAAGATTGAAAACTTAAGATTCGTTTCGCAAACATATTCTGAAATTCTAGGAAACAAAGTAAAGGAGTTTAATGATGTAGGTGATGTGCAGTGTTTATATCTTTAAGATAATTTAATCCCCATCTCCATAACCGGAACAGAAAACTGCGTAGCCTGGGACAGTGCGTTGACTCACCATCAGGCCTATACAAGTAGATTTCGGCGGCCTCACAACAGTCATCCAAGAACCAAAATATACATTTCAGTTAGCACAGTTGACTGTCGGAATAATATGCATTTATTTACCTGGAAATGATTATAATAACCGTACAACGCTCGGTAAAAACGCATGAGTACTTTGTGAGGATTAAATAAGCTAAGGTACACAAAGGGTTCCCCTGTGTTATACAGGATTCAGGGAGTTCCTTTATTATGCAACTACGCTAGAAGGAGTGCCGTTTCGGACCTATTGTCCAGAATTGACTATAATATCCTCTCAACCTACACAAGTCCGGCCGTTCAGGGGTGGAGTACTTGACTAGTGGGATTCCTTAGTGGACCGTCCTACTAGGGGAGTTTAGTACTCTAGGGTCAACTTTTATTTCCTTGTCAACAAAAACTCTACATTATTCAATGTTTCCACGGTAGCAACAAAATTAAACCCCAGACTGTTCCCCAATCAGAAAGAATATCTCTACTACCATTTACTTGGGCGTAGTCGTTTGTAATTTTCTACTGAGCATTTCAGGTGCTTTTATTGCCGACTTAATGCAGCAACGGCGATCTCTGTGAGATTTACGGATTTCAGCGAGAGGTAATCCCCAGGGATCAAGGATATCATCTTTTGAATTTTACACTCCGTGCAATTGATCTTTTCTCATCAGTAATGTGTATCGAAAGCATGCCCAAATATATTCCGCGAATTAATAGCCTTGCCATCCATTTTTCCTATTTGTCCTATCTCCACGTGTCTCAGACCAACTGACACAAATATGGCCGAGAGGGTCAAAAGCTTAGCCCACCAACACGCTCTTACATGCAGGAACTGGTAGCTAAGTCAGATTACTGCCGACAGGAGGGGACCCTACGTTGACAAGTAGACACTCCGATCTTTGACAACACAACTATACACGCGCTAACAATCCTCTGTACCATGCGTCTGCCAGACTCATCGAACTCTTCTTGTACTATTGTCATGCGGAGAGGAAAAGTGCAGCTGAAGCGCATAGAGGGAAAAAGAAGCAGCTGTGAAGAAAAGGAAGCGGGACATGCCCACCGGCTCGTTAACCAAGCCTTTCCTCCTATTCTCTGAACTCAACGAACTTACAACTCTTCGCCAACCCACACAAACACATTCCTTCTTTCCTCTCTGCGCTCACTACTGACAGGCTAAAACAGACCGAACAGACACTTCTCATAATGACCGTTGCCATCGCGCCCACTCAGATCCGCCACTCCCAACACAGAGAGGATCTCTCTTGGTAGGTACGTTTGACTTCAACAAGCATATCTCCCCTTCGATCTCTTGCTTACGTATACTTCCGCACAGTCTATGCTGTAATTCAGCAGACCCTCAGCACTCCCATAGGCACCTTGTAAGTTACTCTATATCAGAGGCTGGAGACCATGCACCCTGAACTTTCACGCGCATGCGTTGCTAGGAGGAACTTAGTACCAGGACAACATGCTCGCAGAGTTGGCGCTTCTACCTACCACTCCCTTTGAGTTCCGTACAAGTCGATGGTATCTTCGCCTTTCTTACTCCATGCAGCTTACAGTGGATCTTAGCAAGCGTCTCCCACTCAACTTACCCGTAATATCGCGCGCCCCACTCTCTCTTCAAACCTCTCCCACTGTATAAATCCAGGTCCTCAACCCTCTACAACACACCTCAACAGGATGGAGTTCAACCTCAAAGCATATGTCGCATTAAACTGCTCTTGGTCTTTCCATCTAGTGACCCAAACTGAAGAATGCACATTGACACTTTGCATAAAAAATTTAGAGAAATCAAAGTCGACACCACATAACTCGAGACTAACACGACCTCTGTATTAGCGAGAAGGTTCCCCCCATTCTCTGCCTTCCACATACGCTACCCCCATTCATCACATTAGATTGCGGCGACAAGAACACTGTACCTACTTCTACTCCTCAAGCAGCATTGATGAGAGTTTCGGGGCGAAGGTATGATGTTTTACAAGTCCCGAGTAGCTTACGTAAAGCAAGCCTCCTGCACAACAACACACAGACGTATTTATCTGTTGAGAAGTCAATGCATAGAGGCTGGTTTGGTGGAGCGCATCTTGAAATGAACGCTCGTGAACATATTACGCCATGTACCGATGAGGCACGTTCGGGCAAGCATTTGCCCACGAACCTTATTGATTTCTGACACTTTCGGTAAAAATGATCGTAACCCGTCCACCCCACTCCTTCTCCCTGACAAATTACATTGAGCTCATTCGCAGTTCTCCCTCATACCTATCTCGAAACTCTCATGTCTGGTCTTGTGTGTGTCGTCGTCCCACCAATTCTCTCCTCAAAGATGTCACCAACTGACCCATCTGTCTGAACATCTTTTCCGGGACGCATTTCAGTTCCCACTCGTCGCTGAAGCCCCATTGTGCATCCCCAGTTCCCCACCTTTCATCCCCCAAGTCCTGTGCGTTCATCCATAAAAACTCCCCCTTTCAGTCCAAACTTCGGCCACTACACCGGTTTCGAAACTGACCCCCCCCACGGCCCCCCTTCTTCACCCCATAAACCTAGAGCTACAGGTTCGTGCACCTACAGCGCTTCCCATTGCATTGGTGGAGATCCACTCTGATTTTGTCAGAGGTGTGATCAAAGCGGCTGTTATGGATGATCCCATCTACCCAGTCATACTTGGCGGGAGATACGTGTGTATCGGGAAACCGGAAGAGCCGATTGTGGCAGCAGTAACTACAAGAGGGCAAACCAAAAAGGAACGGGAGCCTGCGCTTAATTTGTTACCCATGGAACTTAAAGAAGCGCAATACAAGGACCCTACTTTGGCACCCTGCTTTAGGAAACTGCCCATGGCTAAGGAACCCAGACAGCACGGGGAAATTTTTTCTAAGGATGGCGTACTTTATCGGAGAACGGGCAAGCCTGACCAAGGTTACAACCAGCTCCTAGTACCGAAACAGTACAGAAGCCAAATCCTAGAAATGGGGCACTCTCTTCCCTTCAGCGGACATATGGGACAGAACGCCACAAACCAAAGGGTAACCACTCATTATTGGTGGCCAGGAGTAAATACTGACATTATCAGATATGTCAAATCCTGTGCCCAGTGCCAACGTGTACCACCCAAGCAACGAACACCCCCAGTCTCTTTGGGTGAAATGCCAATAATGGGTACACCATTCGAACGGGTTGTGATCGACATTTTAGGGCCTTTCGAAAGGACTAAAAGAAGGAACAGGTTCATCCTGACCTTAGTAGATACATGCACTTTATGGGCAGAAGCTATCCCGCTAACATGCGCAGATGCCAAGCATGTCGCAGAAGCCCTCGTGCAGATTTTCACTCGGTTGGGATTCCCTCAACAAGTGTTGACGGATAACGGATCTCCATACCGAAACCTGTTGATGGATGAGATCGTTAAGATCTTGAGGACCCAACACATCTACACAAAGCCTTATACTCCGGCCGGAAATGGGCTCGTGGAACGTGTTAGTGGAAACCTCAACATGATGTTAAGTAGACTGGCACAAGTGAAACCTGAAGATTGGGATTGTTGCATTCCGGCAGCTTTATTTGGCTACAGAGAATCTCCTCATACTTCCACAGGATTTCCGCCAGCTACGCTTTTATTTGGCAGACCTATAAAGGGGCCGCTGGAAGCCTTACTTTGGTCGCTGACAGACCAGAAGGCTGATGAGACAGTTGTCTCAGCCAGTAAATACGTATCGGATTTAAAGGAAAGGTTGAAACTAGGATGGAACCTAGCAGCGACTAACTTTAAGCGAGCACGCACCAAGCACGCTAACCGATACAGGAAAGTCGCGAAGGAGAGAGAACTGGAAGCAAAAGAGAAAGTTTTGGTGTTACTCCCTACCGAGAACAACCAACTGAAGATCGGATGGCAAGGGCCGTTTACCGTCCTGAAAAAGATATTTAAGGCTAACTACCAGATCTCTATTCAAGGAAAGGAGAAGGTTTTCCATTTAAATCTGTTAAAGAGATACTTGGAAAGACCAGCGCCAACCTCCGACCATCTCCTGACGATCACCAGAGCTGACGAAGATGATGATAGTGGCAGGGATATTCCACCGCTATCACAGGAAATCTTTCAAAAATGTCAGAAGCGGCGACGCTCTTTCAAGCGCGCATGGGAGACATTCCAGAGGAAGGAAACTTTGGGGAGTAGACTTGAGTAGGAATTGGAGAGAGATGGAGGGGGAAGATGAGAAGGAAGAAGACAGACACCCCGAAGCTACGGTTATAGGAAATTTAATTCCATAACGTAGACATGGAGTGCTTCCATATCTTAAGGGGGGACGTCCTGTCACGTGGGTTTTGATCATTAAATTGCCTACATCTTCTTCCTATTCTCTCACCCGCATCCTTTTATTTTATTATCTTTCCGTACTTGTTTTTCCTGTATTTTTTCGCATCACTCGTTGCGAAAAATATATTTCTTTCCCATCATCGTTTTTCTTTCTCATACTGACTAGTAACCTTATTGCATCAGATGTCAGTCGCGCAGGTAGACGTGAATGTGCGAAAAATTCGTTTCGCTGGACATAGAGCAGACTTTTTGTCTACATTTGCACCTGTCACGCGCGGGTTTTCCGGGCTGAACGCTTAAGCAGGAGCGAATATTTACACCTTATAGTCGCAGTTTCAGACATCTGTCTGGAAATCCCAGCTGACACGGCTCACTGTTGGCCCGGTCAGCGTGAGGTGCGAAGTAGTATAAGTGTCAGTTCAGAGTTTCGTCGAAATAGCTCCGGCGAAGTGTGAAAATCGCCCATGCACTGCAGACGGTTGTCTGAGATTTGCAACTGACAAGCGTACATCTTGGTCAGTAGGTGGCAGTTACGACATGTTAGGAGTTAAACGTAGCTGTTATGAGAAGGGGCAGAGATCGGGGGCGGGGGAGATAGTTCATCCTTTGTCTGGTTTAAAATATTAACCCACGTTTGAAACTATTTCATTTCACTCAGTAACTTTGCAGTTATACTAGAACAACCTTCGTTCGATTTCTGAATAATCTCTATTAATAGAGATGGCCTTTAGTTTGGTCGGAGTGGTTTAAGTTCTTAGTACTTCTGTGTTTGAGGTGAATATTATATAGTAGTCTCTAGAATTTTGTGAAGTGATTAAGTGTTAAATCGCTCATTTCATTTTAACTAGTTTCTTTTGAACAGAGTGCTTAATTTATAGTTTGTTATATTCTCTAAGTCGACGAGTTACAGTGGAAATACATAATAAATTATATTTTTAGCTTACTAAACTAGTAGCTATAAGGAATTTAATTTAACGGCTAATACTCAGTCGAAACTGTTTTAATAACAAACTTATAAATGCTAGACGCGACATCAGTGAGTCGTGACGGAATACGCACCATATTCCTAATTCCTGATGATCGATTTTATATAACTTATTTCACCGGAAGTTTAAATAATAAGTCAAGCTGTAGGCTTGCTATTTAAAATGTAAGTTATATTGAGTACATAATAGGTAAATGATTTATATGTGCTTTTCCTTTTATACAGTGAAATACTGTGGTGACCCGAACTTTACCAGCATTTAATAAGAGTTCATACTTGTGAAGAAATAGACAGTCCTTATTTTGAACCACGTGGGCTTCTCAAGTAACACTGATCTGAGAGTGCATATGCAAACAGAGTTAGACAGAAATACTATATCCCACTAATGGGTTTTCAAAGACTGTAATGATCAATACTGGGCCTGTGAACCAGATCTTAATTTCTTCCATAAACTCTACGTAAATTTTCTGCCTGGCGGCGTGAATATTACAATCAAAACATTAACATTTCCCGACATTATTTTTGTCGAAAGAGTGAATAGTGAAACAAGGCTATCTGTTGAAAGAAGTTGTCCACTGGTCATCTTTCTAAATTAAGGGACTCCTCGTGTTTCTGAACTCTGTGTGCCCGTGTAAACTTGCTTATCTAACCTGATTCAAGTGACATTAACAGTAAATCTAAAATTTAACTGGTGAAGTGAACGCTCCCCGAAAACAGTGGAATAAACCTGTAATTGTAGAGCTGGGATTCGCTTTATCCAAAGAATACAGATTCACTGTAGAGAAGTGTCCTACGGTTGCGCCAGACGGTGAACTACATCAAGTTTTTGATAGGTAAGAACGTGTGCCAGGGATCCCTGATGAATGAATCGAGTGAAAGTGACGGAAGGATGATCGTTATTTAATGCACTCGCTTGTTGTATTAATTGTTCCTTTAGAATAGACACTGCTGTCAAAGTCAGTCTATACCTTCTAAGGGGGACACTATTAGACCCTAACCATATGTATTTGTGACTCTTTGGGCCATCATCTGTCTCATAACGGGGCTGTGGGCTAAACCTAGAGTTAATATCATCACGGGGCTATCATCCTGGTAGAAAGTCATTGATTCTTTTATGTCTATTTGTATGCTTCCTTTATGTATTTTTGGTGTTGTGAGAAATTTTGATATGATAATTAAAAATTTCTCTGGAACAAAAACATCAGTGCGTTGGTCAGCTCGATCCCAATTATTCTGTATATTCATGGTTATAGATTTCCCACGTCTGTGTGTGTAACTGTCGTCACGTGTATGTGCGTGCCCGTGAGTAGATAGAAATATATGTAATATGTATAGGTGGTAGACTGTCTGACTGCTTAAAATCTGTCGTAGAAGATAGGTGAGAGAGAGAGAGAAGAGTTTCTCGCATCTCAGAGACAGCCTCTATCACTATTCTATCATCTCACTCGTGGAATCTATTTCTTCGACTAACTCTCACACTGTGACTCTCACTCATTCCAATCTATTCAGAAGGGACCAACCCCAGTCTTAATTCTCCTATCTAAAATCTACGACACATGGCTTTGACTGAATTCCTATATTTATTAGTAGGGCTAGGATTTTAACGATCTAAAAAGTACTAGAAAATGACCTATAAAAAAATACATTTGCGACCCACAAACATTACAAAAAATGCCCTATAAAAAAACCTAAAATAAAAACGACTTAATTTTTAGTTTCTGAGCTAAACTAGATATATTTTGTATTAATAAACGAAAACAGTAAACGGCATAAAACGAAACAAAAATAACCTAAATAATATAATTACATTTTTTTGCAATTTCTGTGCCAATCTGAAATTCTTCATGTTACTAACCAAAAACATAAAAATAAATGACAAATGAAATGAAGCAAGAAAAAAACATAACAAATACAACTTCATTTTTTACAGATTCTGTGCCAAACTTCGTCTGCGATCACCCTCAGACGTCAACTTGAATATGTTCAAAGAAAGCAATGGTCAGTCTGAGGCTGATGACATCTCTGCAGAGCTTTTCCAGGAATGGCACTGGTGTGCTTTCTCTGTTCCTCATATGTTGAAGTAGATGTTCAGCAGTCATTATATCAGTCAGAGGCGGATCTACTATTAAGCTAATGAAACTTGAGCTTCAGGGCCCCGAACTCCAATTTTCTCTATAATATGTTTCTTTCTCATCCCCCAATACGTTTTTTAAATAAAAGGGGCCCCTCCAAGAGTTCAAGCCTCAGGGCCCCCAAAATGTAGATCCGCCACTGATATCAGTGCCACTGTTATACTCATCAGTAGTTACTATCTTTTGCTTGTTGAATAGATGGTACCCAAATCTGTTGTGACCTGTGCGAAGTCTAAAGATTACCACTTTTGCTGAAATTGTAACACACATAATTTTTATTGTGACCTGCATGTTGTGCTTCCTACTTGCTCTTGTATCTGCGCTTGTTAATGTGCCAAACTATAAGTCAATTTTATTAACCAAAAACATGCAGTTTTAGACACTCAGACAGACAGACACACGCACACACACACACATAGACTCCTTTAAAATGCAATTCAATGTTAATAGTTTCTTTACCAAACTGAAAATTTTATTTTAATTAACAAAATAATTCCTTATTTAAAAAAAAAAAAAACCACAACAGACATAAAATTACAACTGAATATGTTTACAGTTTCTATGGCAAACTGAAAATCTTTATTAATGAGTTCAGAATTACAATACACAATGAAAATAATGTACAAATTTTGAAATTAAAAAGAAAACACCCAAAAATTGTATTAAATAAAATTATGCCTCATTTTGGCAAGGAAACGCACCATTCAACCTAGATACAGGGTCAATTGGTTATAGCAGGGCGCATACCGCATATAAAAGACCTTGTGGTCTAGTTCAAGATTTTCAAAATAGAATTACTTTCTGTTGTCTGCCAAAAAAGCTGTAAACACTCAAAAGCTGTTTTCCACTACTATTGATACCACTGGAGCATACTTGAAAAAAAAAAAAAAAACCACGTCACTTGGTTCTAAGTGCTGAACAGGGCCGTCTTAACAGCATTGTAGGCCCTGGGCAAAGCAATGCACTGGGCCCCTACCAGCCCTACCCACACACAGGAATAAAAATGATGTCTTATGAACAATATGGCAGCATCCAAGCATGGGGCCCTTAGAATCGTGGGGCCCCTGGGCAATGCCCAGTGTGCCCATGTCTTAAGATGGCACTGTTGCTAAAAATCCACCAAGGAAAAGTTTGTCTTCGATGGCACATCTGAGATTAAGCACATCTGAGATTAAGAACAGCTTTAAATTCCCACATTTTCTGTTTCCACAGCTTGCTCAGTTTTATTTTGCAAAGCTTTTCCCACGTCTCCATTGACACTGTCTAAGTCATTCACCATTTCCCTCATTGAACTTCTTATCCACTACTAGAACTGCTGACTTCTCAAAAGACGTAATGGCACCACGCAGAAATCCAAAATGTGACTGTATGTAGGAATATTTACCAACAACATTTGTTTTCAGGGTTTAATGAAAAATTATTAAACAGTATGGAAAAACAGTGAAGTAAAGAAATTTGCGGGAAAAAAAAATAAAAACACGTTACACTAAAATATGCCTATGTTTTATTTAAAATGCCTACATTTACACAATGACTCAAAAAAAAAAAATTAAAAAATGCTGTAAAATGACTGAAAAATCTCAAAAATGACCTGACATGTCAAGCTAAATAATGCCGTAGCACAGGTTCTTTAATCAGCTTAGTTTTTTCATGAAAGACATTTATATTCAATTGAACAACGTTTCGGTTAACAAATTTTCAAAAGTTATTTGTACCAGAAATTAAATATACCATTTCTTATTGATTTTGACATGCTGATTTCAAATATCATAATGAAATTCACCAATTGGCTCTGGTTTGTTTTTTAAATGATGAATTTACATTACAGTAATACAAATAATGTATGCTTGTTTAATTCTCTGGGGTGAACAGCTAGTCTTTCTACTTTAGCATTATAAAAATTGTGGTTACAAACTCAATTAATTGATATTTCAACATAAAATGATAGAAAAAATAAAAACAATATTTAAAGTTCACATATCATGTTTTAAAAAGGCACATTTGAACCCATTCCGTCATTATTCGGTCGCTGTTCGAGCTCTCTTTGCTTGCTTCTTGCAGTCAATCGATGAGGTGTCTCTTGTCACAGTCCAACAGTAATCAGCAAGCATTGAAGGGCTCCTATTGCCGTGATACCTTGTCTCCATAGCAGTAATGTCCTGGTGAAATCGTTCACCATGCTCATCACTGACCGCTCCACAGTTTGACGTAAAGAAATCCAGATGAGAATCCAGAAAATGAATTTTCAAAGACATGTTGCAGCCAAGACTCTTATACTTCAGAAGGAGATTTTCTACAATTTCAATGTAATTATCAGATCTGTTGTTTCCAAGAAAATTGTCCACCACTGACTTAAATGCTAGCCATGCTGCTTTTCCCTTGCCACGCAACACGCAAAGAAACTCGTCATCATGAAGAAGTTTTTGAATTTGCGGACCAACAAATACTCCCTCTCTTATTGTAGCTTCACTCAGTCTTGGAAATTTTCTGATGAGGTATTTGAAAGCCTCATCTGTTTTCTCCATTTCCTCGACAAAGTTTTTCATGAGACCCAGCTTAATGTGCAAGGGTGGCAACAAAATCTTGCTGGTGTCGACAAGTGCTGGGTTCTCAACGTTCTTACTGCCAGGCTGCAATGACTTCCTGATTGGACAATGTCTTCTGATGTAATGGTCACTTCGTGCACGGCTATCCCACTCACAGAGAAAGCAACAGTACTTGATGTATCCACCCTGTAGTCCAAGCAAAAGAGCGACCACTTTTAAGTCACCGCAAAGTGACCAATGATGATGATCGTGGTTTAATGTTTTCATAAGTTTCTTTCATATGAACTGCGTGACCAACTGGAATTGACGGTAACACATTACCAGTATTCAACAAAACAGCTTTAAGACTCGTCTTGGATGAATCAATGAAAAGCCTCCCCTCTTCCGGTATGTAATTGATTTTGAGGGCTGCCATTAAACCAGAAATGTTGTGGCACGCAGAAAGGTCACCCTCTTTGAAAAAGAATGTAATAAGCGGCTTCTGGCGGTTCCTATACACAGAAATTGTAACATCTTCTGCCAGGAGATTCCACTGTTGCAATCTGGAACCCAAAAGCTCCGCCTTGTTCTTCGGTAAATTCAGATCTCTTACAAGATCATTCAGTTCACCTTGGGTTATTAAGTGTGGTTTAGTGGATGTAGTTTGCTCAAAATCTGGGTCGCTTGAGGTTGATGGTTCAGGACCACCAATGTCCTCGTCTTCATCAGTGGAAGCAGCTAAAAATGATTCTGGCACTTTGGGAACTGGTAGGTCATCGCCATGTGGTACCGGACGTATTGCAGAGGGGATGTTTGGATATTCCAGAGTCCACTTTTTCTTCTTTGATATGCCTTTCCCAGTTGGAGGGAGAATGCAAAAGTAACAGTTGTTGAGATGATCAGTGGGCTCTCTCCAAATCATTGGGACTGCAAAAGGCATAGCTTGCCTTTTGCCAGTCAACCACAGTTTAAGGTGTGCTGCACATGTATTGCAGCACATGTGTGTCGCCCAGCTCTTATCTTGATCTCCTATTCTGCAGCCAAAATACAAACTGTACGCCTTCTTAATCACTTTAGTTATATTTCGTTTTTGTGATAGAAATGTCACCTCACCACATATATAACAGAAATTATTAGCACTGTTCACACATGTCCTAGGCATTTCTAACTACGATACTTTTGATAAGGACAAATGCACTAACGAATGGCAAAATTTTATCAGAGATAAGATATTTATACACAAAGGTGATGTAATCATAGGTAGGATTGCATCATCAACTTCTAGTTACATTTTTATTGGTCATTAGAAAAAAAATATGGAATCACCCACAACAGTTGCGTCATATAAATTGACCGTAATTAAATAAACCCTAGTGTGCCGATGGTCAAGAAAATATGGGTCTAACACCATATTCCCAATATGCCTCAATAGGCATGTAACGGGATCCTTTACCTTTTATATATCTTGAAAACTAGAGCCAATCAACATTTTTAAATGTCATTTTCGTTTTCAGCGCACCAAAATTAGTTAAGATCAGCTATTTTCATTTCTGGTACATTTTGGTTGTTGACTAGTGTTATCAGATAAAGTCCCCTCTCCTGGTCAGACACGTGTTTTAGCGCTTTAATTTTTTTTTACAGGTTTGGGTGTGCGTGTGTGTGTGTGTGCGTGCGTGTGTGTGTATGTGTATGTGTGTGTGTGTGTGTGTGTGTGTGTGTGTGTGTGCGGGTTCCACTTGAGTCATGACTTCGAAGTTTCATCCATTTTTTTTTTTTTTGCCTCTTCCACTGGGAATTGAACCCGCGCCACATTCTTCTCAATTTCTTAACTGGCTATTGACCCCTGGTTTAACCAGTTCAGGCTATGTGAAGCTGTTTAGAAAATAACATATTGTTTGTATGCAAACGTAATGTCTTGTGATCCACTAGCCATTATGGTTGTCCCCTAGTCGGCACTACTCAATTTAACGAAATATTTCAAGTGCTCTTGACTGTCACGTCACTCCCGGTTGTTCATTTGATCAAATACTGAAGCGATCTGAAGATCCCTTGCGCACACTTATACAGCCATGACTTTTGCTGTGAACCCATCGCGTCTCAAGTCCATAACAAGACCATTTAGTACAGTGTTTCCCAAACTTTTTCGGGTCACCGTCCCCTTGGCTCCCAGGACATGTCTCCAGCGCCGCTTACATGTCCACATAGTACATAAAAAAACTATAAAGAGTGAAAGATAAAAGCAACTGCTAATTGTCGTAGATTTTTGATAGGTAATTATGATCGGTTCTGGTCTCGTCTGAATAGAACTGAAAAAAAGGTGGTACTCAGTGTGGTAAAGTGGGATGTTATAAATATTTATAGGGGACTTAGTGTACTGACTGAGATCAGCTGTGAAGGTATCTGCATCTAATAAGTGTGGTGTATTACAGATGACCTTACTTGCTACCACATTTTTAACTCAGTTAGAATTATTCTGGAATAGTGTGATGACTACGTTAAATGTCTAGGGTTATGAAAATGATGAAGTGTAAGTCACAACAACAACAGACAGATAAACAATTTATTTTATTCCACAACACTTTACAACACTGTGACGCTCACACACATATAACAATCTATAAGACTATCTTAAATGAGTCAAGTGTTTAAGTTTAAAAATATATGTATTAATTCTTGTCAATAATGGATATCCTGATTCAACTACACAGTGAACCAGGAATCACAATCAAATGTAATTACAAGTATTATGTACACAGTTTATATATATGAACTTTGTATTGACATAGTTTATTATTATTATTCTATGTGTGTAATTGGTAAAACAAAGAGACAAGGATCCAGACCCCGAGGACGACCCAGAGTCCGCTGGGAGGACAACATTAGACAATCTTTGAAGGATCGAGGACTAGAATGGAACCAGGCCAGGAGGAAGACAGCTGATAGGATAGTCTGGCGCTCTCTCTTCCAAACCTCTACACCTCACGGTAGAAGGGGAACGACTAAGTAAGTAAGTAAGTGTAATTGGTGAAGTAGTAATAAGAGGTAATACTGGTTTTGTTCAAGCTTGGTTGTTTTTCATCATGACTTCAAGTGTTTGATTATCTTGGAAATAGTATTGGGAAAAGTTCACAGTTCCTGTCATTTGAACCAATTAATTGTCCCTCTGTGTTTACTAAAAAGTCAATTTTTGAGGGGGCACATAATGTTGAGCTACTCTGGCCACAGAAGCTTATCTTTCGTGATGGCGGCAGGAAAGGACTCCTCTGCTCGATTGCTTCCTGTGTTCTGGAGACACCTCACTGGTCGCTATCTGGACCAAGGAGTATGCTGTCAGCCTCTGGATTCAGCAAAACTCAGACCAGGTGCTGCTTCAATAACTAGGACCACAGTCCCTGAAACAAGAAGGTTGTACCTCCTATTTCAGAACTAATTTATAATCTATTTCCTCACTGAACACAATACATAACAAACACTGAGTTCAGAGCGGTAGGCCAACTGCTAGCTTCATCTGAAACAATTTACACCAGTATACTCCTCCCTAATGGTTACTACGCCTCTGCAATTCCAGCATTAGTTCCTTCTAGTCAATAAGATAGGTGTCAGTGTACTGTTTGGCAATTCCATGCAGTTTTACTTTTCTCCGACACCTTCTGTTCAGGTTGGAGCACTATATAGGCCTTGCCTCATGTTCGCTACTGAACCACGCACATATACAGACATAAATTATCAATTTACATTCAATTTTCATTAAAAAGATATTGAATATATCAAGCTTACCACAATTCATGGAAATAATAAACAAATACGTTGACTGGCGATGAATATGGCACAAAATCCGATCTGCCGCTGTCCCAGGCTTTTATTTAGAAAAATATGCACTAGAACTCAACGCACTGTTTCTGAGTAAGTTTATTTTAACATGTGGCACTGAACTGACGCTCTTAATTGACTATATTGGCGGGTCTAACCAATCGAGCCATGTTTACACAAGCGTTTGAAAAAAGTACCCTTCCTTCCGTCTCCCCTAACAACAAAAAATAGTATTTGCAGACCGACTAATCATGTTTAGCCTTATATATACTTTCCGCCAATCAAATAGGAGGTAACATGTTGGCCTATTTCCCGTACAATGGTGGTTTCAAAACCTGCCACTGCGCAATTCTGATTTTGGTGTTGTCTGACAGCACCACCATTTTATTTTGGCTATAATTTGTTAATTCCTAGACTATTTGCGTAACGTTTAACATATTCTTTGTCAGCAAGTCCTAAGGAACCCAATTATATAAATTTAAGGGAACTAGGTGGCTGCGTTCAAAATGTGCATTTTCTTCTACCTCCTGTTCACTTCGATACGATGTGGTGTCTGGGTACTGTCAGGCTTTCAAACGTAAACCAGTATATTGTCATGTTTCCGAATAAGAATTTTTCATGTTTTTAAACCTAACTCTCGTATGGGTAGTGTTTTTTTATCACTGTCTATTTGAAAAAAAGTTATTGCTTCTGGCCTTTCGCTTGGGGAGGGTGGCATTAATTGTATATCGCGAGACGCGTGTAAGTGTTGCCGGCGTTCCTGCTTTCAGCCCTCCCTCTCTCTATCCTAAGTCCATCTGTCCTTTCGTTTATGTTAACGTAGTGTAATTAATGCTAGTATTAATTTAGGTCATTAATCAGCTTGCGCATCTCAAGGTTTTCTTAGAAATGCAGTACACGTTTTATTGTAGAAGGCGTGTAGTGATGCAGTAGGCTTTACTATCAACGTGAAACGTTACAATTTGCAGACGAAGTAGAAAACAAGGGGGATTTTTGTACACCATTGTGACAGCACTGTACTTTTACCATTTCTCTTTCCTTTTATTGAATTTATGTGTTAGGCTTTACATTTACCTTTTAATTTATATATGTGGATTTAGAATGTTTCACGACAAATTCTCCCCTCTTAAAACAGACGTTATATGTCAGTCTATAATTTTATATACACATAGAGAAATTTATTATTATTTCCGGGGCTTACGGTGATTCTCATCACACGGATGGCGGCTTAAAAAATCCGCTCCCAGATTTGTCTTTCCAGATATATACTCTATGCAAAACTCAAATGGCTGCATCAGTAATGACCAACGGAGTAATCTAGAATTTTCATGTCTAGCCTGCGCTAGAGACGACAAGGGTTTGTGATCTGTTTGCAACTTAAATGCCTTCCCATACAGATAAATATTGAATTTCTTTATCGCCCATATTACTGCAAGACATTCTTTTTCGCTAGTTGAGTAATTGGTTTCAGCTTTACTCAACTTTCTGCTAGCATACGCCACTGGGCTTAATTCCCCATCCAATGCATCTGATTTCTGTAGCAGTGTTGCACCTAGCCCGATATTACTGGCATCCGTTCTTACAATGAATTCTTGACTTAAGTCAGGTAATTTCAAAATAGGTTTGCTTGTGAGCTTTTCCTTCAATTCCTGGTAAGCCAATTCACATTGTGGTGTCCATGTAATTCGATCTGGGTTTCCTTTACGTGTCAAATCAGTTAACGGTGCACATATGGAATTAAAGTTTTTGATATATTTTTGGTAGAAACCACATAATGAGACAAAGGATCTCACGTCTTTCTTGGTTTGTGGTCTCGGGGCTTTCTTTAGTTTCTCTAAATTCTTGGGGTCAGGGGTCATGTTTCCCTGATAAACTGTGTGTCCCAGGAATTCTAATTCTTTACATCCAACGCAACATTTGGTTGGTCGGGCTGTTAAATTCGTTTCTCTAAGTCGATTAAACAGCATGTTCAGAGAGTCAATGTGTTCCTCAAATGTTTCTGTTGCTATAAGGATATCATCCATGAAATTTGTGATGCATGGATTATTCAGAGGGTCCAATAATTTTCTCATCATTCTAGAGAAGAAACTAGGCGCATTCTTCAATCCAAATGGCAATCTGTTAAACTCATAGTGTCCCTCTGAGGTACTAAAAGCTAGGTATGGTCTAACCTCAGGCTTTACTGGAATCTGATAGTATCCTTTACTCAGATCCACTTTTGAGAAATATTTAGCTTTATTTAGCCTGGCAAACAGCTGATTTGTATCCGGCAATGGATCCACCTGTCCTTCTGTAATAGCATTCAGTCTCCTGTAATCTATACGGAGTCTATGTTCTCCAGAGGGTTTCCTTAAGAGCACAACACTGGAACTATACGAAGATTCACTGTGTGAAATAATTCCTTCCTTCAACAAATAGTCTATCTCTTCCTTCAAAGCTTTCTCCTTAGCAAAAGGAATCGAATAGGGTTTCATACAGACAGGTGTGGGGTCTATCAGTTTCATATCATATTCCAATAAGTTTGTATGCCCCGGTCGGTCCGTTAACACCTCTGTATGATTATCTAGAACCTGTTGCACTCTCTCTTTCTGATTTTTAGTTAAATGCGTATTGATTTTCACCTGTGCCGCTGTCTCACAGGGGTGTAATGGATATTCAAATGATGAAAGTGGTTCCTTTTTCATCTCCATGGCATTGGACAAGGTCAACAAGTGCGTCTCTTCCTGATTTTCTCTTTCCAAATATTTCTTCAGGAGATTCACATGATAGATTTTTTCTTTCCCCTTCTTATCTATCTTATAATTGGTTCTAGACACCTTCTCCAGAACTCTATATGGACCTTGCCATCCAATTTGTAACTTATTCTGACTACCGGGTAGAAGAAGCAGTACCTTCTCTCCCACAGCCAAATCTCTGTCTTTAGCTCTCCTGTTAAAATAGGCAGCATGTTTCTTCCTGGCTTGTCTCAAATTTTCATTGGCAAGTTTCCAGCCAGTTTTTAAACGAGTGGTCAGCTCATTCACATATTGGTATGAGGATGTAATATTTTCCTCTGCCTTTTCATCAGTCCACGTTCTTAACCGCGCTTCAAGTGGACCTTTTATTGGCCTTCCAAATAATAATGTTGCCGGGGCCATACCCGTTGAACTATGGGGTACCTCCCGATAAGCAAAAAGGGCGGCGTGAAGGTACTGATCCCATGTATCTGGTTTTTCGTGTGCCAACTTTCTCAGGATCGACATCAATGTGCCATTAAATCTTTCCACTTGGCCGTTCCCTTGGGGATGGTACACACTACAATGGAAGTGTTTGGCCTGGAAGATCCTGAAAACTTCTTCTGTTAGTTTCCCCTTGAACTGAGAGCCATTATCAGTCAAGATTTGATTGGGAAAGCCTAACCTTGTGAAAATTGTGAGTAATGCCTCTGCTACATGCTTAGAATCAATCGATGACAGGGCTACCGCCTCTCCCCACATAGAACAAGTGTCCAACAGAGTCAGAATGTAGCTGTTCCTCCTCATAGTTCGAGTGAGAGGTCCCACAAGATCCACGGCAACTCTCTCAAAGGGTGTTCCCACTATGGGCATTTCCCCCAGAGTTGCTGGTGCAGTCCAATGCTTAGGTGCTACTCGTTGGCACTCTGGACAGGATTTTACATATCGTTTGATATCTTCAGTTATTCCTGGCCAGAAATAGTGACAAGCTATTCGCTGTCCTGTTGCGCTGATCCCCATATGACCACTGAAGGGAATCGCATGCCCTAATTCCAACACTTTAGTCCTATATGAAGTGGGAAGGACCAGCTGTCCGTGACCATTGGATTCAGATCCAGCCTTCCTATAAATCATTTTGTTCTTCATATAAAATTCTCCCTTGCCTGGAGGTGTATGAGATTTGGGCAACTTCTTGAAACACGGCTTGAGTGTCTTGTCCTCCGCCTGTGCCTTCCTCATCTCATCTGGATGAGTATTTATTGGATTATCCTCCTCCTTTTTAGACTGTGATCTGGTCTGCACTGTTACCAATATCACAGGTCTCTTGGGATTCCCCAAGAAGACATATCTACACCCCAATATCAGAGGGTAGATTGGCTCATTTATCACTGCTGCTTTTATGATTCCTTCCACATATCGCGTTTTCACCTTTATCGGGCGACGGGAAGTGTCATGGTAGCTACATCCTTGGTTGCAGTTTGAATCTCCACTGTTTCTGTGGTGTATTGATCTGCCTGCACCAGGTGAGAACTCACAACGGAATCATAATCTAAACCTGTATCATATAAACACCTTATGGTGACACCATTACAGATGACATCTTCACACACTGGGAGATGGTATGGTTCCTGTAGTTCCGCAGGTTTGACCTTTTTCCCCTTTTTCCAGATGTCATAGCAGCACAATGAGGAGGTTTCCTTCTACAATGGTCAGTGTCATGATTGTTCATCTTACAATTTTTACACCATCTCTTTCCTTGGTTGAAAGATTTTCTTTCATCATATTTCCTTTCATCGAATTGTGGGGTTTTATTTTTATTGTCATACCGTGGCCTATCAAACTGGTGTTTACCTTTGTTTTGATCTCTAGGATCAAATTTATTAAAGTTCTGTGGTGCACTAAAATTTTCTACCTGTTTCTTTTTATTACCTGATACCTCTGCATGAGCTGCCTGATACCTTTCTGCAACATTTAGTAACTCACCCAGTCTCTCTGCACCTTGTTCCATGAGAAACTTTCTCAGGTCTGGAGCCATGGACTCTCTTAATTGTTCTATAAGGACCATTTCCTTAAGATGTTGGGTTTTCCCAAGAGAAGTCCATTTCTCCAAGTATGTCTCTAACCGTGCAGAGAACTGGTGATAGGTTTCACCTGACAGTAGTTTAGCATTCCTAAATTTTTTCCTATAAAATTCTGCGTTCTTTTCATATCTTAACAAAAGAGCCTGCTTTAGCATGTCATAATTTTCTTGATCACCTCTGCTCATTTTGGCAAAAACTTCATAAGCTGCCCCACGACGCCCTTGAGATAACTTTAAGCTCCACCTTTCTCTCTCTAACCCATACGTGGTAGCTAATAGTTCATATCTATTTAGATAGCTCTCAATATCATCGTCTTTCTCAACAAAATGATCTAAATGAAAGTTCATAGCTGAGGTTGAGGCTCCCTGACTAGCAGTAGCATCGGAGGCAAAGGGACTGGCACCATTTTCAGGAGCATGGCCTTGAAACTCAAACTCCCTTAGTCGTAACTCGTGCTCCCTTTGTAATCTCTTCTCCTCCTTTTCTGCTTCCCTCTCTGCAGCCTGTCTTTTTTCCTCGGCTTACCTTTCTGCCTTTTTTCTTCTCTTTCTGCCTCCAATTTCTTAGCCTCAGCCTCAATCTGCAGCCTCTTAATTTCTTTTTCAGCCTCTAACTTTCTTTCAGCCTCTTTTTCTAATCTTCTTTCTTCCCGTTCAATATATTTGTCACATTCCGTAATGACATAGGAAATCATAACTTGCCCGTCCATTCCTAACTCTTTTGCAGTCTGCACAGCAGCAGATCGAAATTTGGCCAGGTCCGCCATTTTCTAACAGGTAAATTTATATAATGTCTAACTAAACAATACAATCTCTAACTAAATATCCAATGACAACCACAGGCACTGAGAGCTCAACGTTATTTATTTTCACCCAAGGATACCTTTTTAATTTTTATTATTCCCTGAAGTGAATTACCCCCAATATTTATAATAGGGAAAGATTCAAAATCCCGGACAGGACCCCAATATATGTGGTAAAGTGGGATGTTATAAATATTTATAGGGGACTTAGTGTACTGACTGAGATCAGCTGTGAAGGTATCTGCATCTAATAAGTGTGGTGTATTACAGATGACCTTACTTGCTACCACATTTTTACCTCAGTCAGAATTGTTCTGGAATAGTGTGATGACTACGTTAAATGTCTAGGGTTATGAAAATGATGAAGTGTAAGTCACAACAACAACAGACAGATAAACAATTTATTTTATTCCACAACACTTTACAACACTGTGACGCTCACACACATATAACAATCTATAAGACTATCTTAAATGAGTCAAGTGTTTAAGTTTAAAAATATATGTATTAATTCTTGTCAATAATGGATATCCTGATTCAACTACACAGTGAACCAGGAATCACAATCAAATGTAATTACAAGTATTATGTACACAGTTTATATATATGAACTTTGTATTGACATAGTTTATTATTATTATTCTATGTGTGTAATTGGTGAAGTAGTAATATGAGGTAATACTGGTTTTGTTCAAGCTTGGTTGTTGTTTTTCATCATGACTTCAAGTGTTTGATTATCTTGGAAATAGTATTGGGAAAAGTTCACAGTTCCTGTCATTTGAACCAATTAATTGTCCCTCTGTGTTTACTAAAATGTCAATTTTTGAGGGGGCACATAATGTTGAGCTACTCTGGCCACAGAAGCTTATCTTTCGTGATGGCGGCAGGAAAGGACTCCTCTGCTCGATTGCTTCCTGTGTTCTGGAGACACCTCACTGGTCGCTATCTGGACCAAGGAGTATGCTGTCAGCCTCTGGATTCAGCAAAACTCAGACCAGGTGCTGCTTCAATAACTAGGACCACAGTCCCTGAAACAAGAAGGTTGTACCTCCTATTTCAGAACTAATTTATAATCTATTTCCTCACTGAACACAATACATAACAAACACTGAGTTCAGAGCGGTAGGCCAACTGCTAGCTTCATCTGAAACAATTTACACCAGTATACTCCTCCCTAATGGTTACTACGCCTCTGCAATTACAGCATTAGTTCCTTCGAGTCAATAAGATAGGTGTCAGTGTACTGTTTGGCAATTCCATGCAGTTTACTTTTCTCCGACACCTTCTGTTCAGGTTGGAGCACTATATAGGCCTTGCCTCATGTTCGCTACTGAACCACGCACATATACAGACATAAATTATCAATTTACATTCAATTTTCATTAAAAAGATATTGAATATATCAAGCTTACCACAATTCATGGAAATAATAAACAAATACGTTGACTGGCGATGAATATGGCACAAAATCCGATCTGCCGCTGTCCCAGGCTTTTATTTAGAAAAATATGCACTAGAACTCAACGCACTGTTTCTGAGTAAGTTTATTTTAACATGTGGCACTGAACTGACGCTCTTAATTGACTATATTGGCGGGTCTAACCAATCGAGCCATGTTTACACAAGCGTTTGAAAAAAAAGTACCCTTCCTTCCGTCTCCCCTAACAACAAAAAATAGTATTTGCAGACCGACTAATCATGTTTAGCCTTACATATACTTTCCGCCAATCAAATAGGAGGTAACATGTTGGCCTATTTCCCGTACAATGGTGGTTTCAAAACCTGCCACTGCGCAATTCTGATTTTGGTGTTGTCTGACAGCACCACCATTTTATTTTGGCTATAATTTGTTAATTCCTAGACTATTTGCGTAACGTTTAACATATTCTTTGTCAGCAAGTCCTAAGGAACCCAATTATATAAATTTAAGGGAACTAGGTGGCTGCGTTCAAAATGTGCATTTTCTTCTACCTCCTGTTCACTTCGATACGATGTGGTGTCTGGGTACTGTCAGGCTTTCAAACGTAAACCAGTATAATGTCATGTTTCCGAATAAGAATTTTTCATGTTTTTAAACCTAACTCTCGTATGGGTAGTGTTTTTTTATCACTGTCTATTTGAAAAAAAGTTATTGCTTCTGGCCTTTCGCTTGGGGAGGGTGGCATTAATTGTATATCGCGAGACGCGTGTTAGTGTTGCCGGCGTTCCTGCTTTCAGCCCTCCCTCTCTCTATCCTAAGTCCATCTGTCCTTTCGTTTATGTTAACGTAGTGTAATTAATGCTAGTATTAATTTAGGTCATTAATCAGCTTGCGTATCTCAAGGTTTTCTTAGAAATGCAGTACACGTTTTATTGTAGAAGGCGTGTAGTGATGCAGTAGGCTTTACTATCAACGTGAAACGTTACAATTTGCAGACGTAGTAGAAAATAAGGGGGATTTTTGTACGTTATTGTGACAGCACTGTACTTTTACCATTTCTCTTTCCTTTTATTGAATTTATGTGTTAGGCTTTACATTTACCTTTTAATTTATATATGTGGATTTAGAATGTTTCACGACACTCAGTGAGAGATAAGGTAAAGAAATAGATTTCACGAGTGAAATGGTGAAAGGTAGAGTCTGTCCCTGGATTGAGAAGATACTCTAGTCCAGCCTGTCATTTACGACTGAGATTTGTTGATCAGACAGTATACCTCTCTGTATATATTAATATATACACTATAAACACTCGCATACACACACACAGATAATTGACGACAATTAGACGCACAAAAGTGAAACTCTATTAATGGAGAAGGGATATTGGGACGAGCTGACCGACGCAGGTAATTAAGTTTTATGTTAAGTTTATTTATCATAAAGAAAAGAACTTCACAACATTTAATATCAAATATCAAATCATAGGTTACAGAATTAATAAAGAAATAGACACATAAGTGCAATCTCCTCTGTTGAGACAAGATCCCACAAGAAGAAGTTAATTAACCCCCGAAAGGTCAAAAGATTAGCACTATGGTATAGGATTTGAATATACTATCAAGAACAGAGTTTCTAATTTAATCTATCCTGAAATGAACAGTATTAGCAAACATAAGAACAAAAAACAAAGTGAGTACATTGATTACACAATATAAGAATTATTCATTCCTGCTTTCTCTCGCTCTGCCAAACATGTGGCCACATTTTCAATCGCGCTTACCTAATTGCTGATTTACAACGTCTGGAACAGAACTCCTTGGTACATGCACAAATTCAGTGTTGGGTTTTTGGCAAGACAAGCCCCCAGTTCCTCAAATTTACTGATTAATCTTCTTATTTGGGGAACTCTTGTTTTGTTACTGTTTATTGAATCTGTTCATGTCACCGCAATTAGTCCAGGTAGGAAAATACTTGAGATCAAATGTGCACAGGGTATAGTAGCTGGTAAATTTGATACTTAAGAGAATATCAGGTAGATAAATCTCTTTGGATAAATCCTTGCCACAACACAGGGGTCGGTAATCGGGAAATGTTAATATTGATAACTTCGCCACAGTGGGCTGAATGTAAATGAAAATGGAAAAGAAATCTGGGTAGCTAAATGTCCAGTTCCTGTTATTCTTAGTGTCATATATAGGTACGCTCTCTCTCTCTTTCTCTCTCTCTCTCTCTCTCTCTCTCTCTCTGTCTCTCTCTCTCTCTACGTGAAACAAGAGACCAACCCGGTCAACCTCAAAGACCCGATATAGTTTACATAAGAATGTTTTTTCTTGTATTGGTTGGACTAGACTTAGACCCTTTTTTCAGATTAAGGTGCAGGCCGCTGGTAGGTTTTGGGTTGTGACCCGTACTAATTTATAGGAAGAAAAAATACAACATTAACCACAATCTCAATTCTACCCTAACCCGCGTAACGGTATAATTTATTTATCCACTCGGTTATTAAATTTGATTAGAAAACACAAGTGTATAGCTTGTCTTATCGTTCTTATTAAACCCGTGAAATAAATTCTAGTCATTTACAAAATTACTCATAATGAATTAGAAATAAATATATATTTCGTCAGTATTCATAATGAATAGTGCTTTTTGCTAGTCAATTAAATTATCTCTTTTTCTGGATGGTACAACTAATTAAATTAACGCTACAGCCGGAACAATTAGCTATAGGTTATTTAATTTGCAAGCCAATTAACACCAAAAATCCTAGTAAAATATAATGACAGACTTTAACCATTAAATCACTCAACACAGAAAATCTTAGTGAAATCTAATGACGGACTTAACAATTAAATCACTCGAACTTCTAGTATAATATTTTCCGCAACACAGAAATTTAAAACGATCTCCAATCGAAAAACTGAGTAGTTCCAATGGTACAATGGATCTATAAATCGAAGCTAGTTGTTCTAAAAAATTCTGTGGGTACTAGATAATGGATTTTAAAGTCTGGGGTGTGTATATATATGAAATAGATAGAAAATCGCTAACCAGTGTCAGATTTCGCGTCTTTCTCGTATTCTTGGGGAAATATGCGGTCGAATTTTGAATGAAAGTCAAATTTTACACTTATGCCGACCGGAGACGTGGTTCCGCGAGCAAATCGTCTCTTTGATTTCCCTCGTTCCGTAGCTTAATTACATTAACGAACGAACGGATGTTTGGGGGGGAACTGTGATTATCTCCCCTTTCCTCAGATTAATTCCCCCTGAGAAAGTGCACTCATGAATTATCGCTCTTGGTTCTACAAATATACGACCCGTCCCCTCTCTCTCTCTACACGTGAAACAGTCTGGCCTGTCCTATACAACGGTTGTCCAATCGTTCGCGTTATAATTCAGTTAACGGCTCTGGACTCGCTAATGGGTCTGTCTGTAAACATTCCTAGCGTCTGTAAGACAATAGAGAAAGAAAATAGGCGTGGCTAAAGTATGAGTTCGACAGACATCGAGGCGCATGCCTTTTGCGTTTGTGATGAATTTACCGTGATACAACGTTAAAATATCTCCAATTATAAAGATAACATGTAGGGATAAAAATAATGCGTGAGATACTAGGAGACATGCTCGCCTATGCCAGCATTTCCTACCGCCATTGAAACTAACTAGTAGACATGCAGACGAAACGGTACCCTTTTAGACGGGAGGGAAACGGAGATAAAAATCATTATGACGGTCTGAACACGTGTTTGAAACTAGAAAGGCAAAAAGACGTAATTTGTAGTTTAAAGGAAAAAATTACGCCACTAGTTGACACAATGTAAGGAAATGGACAGAAAAAGACCTTAGCTCTTGTTAGAAACAGTCGTATCTTAGACGTTTTACCGTACTTGGTTGTTTTGTTCGAATATAGCGGCAAATGCCATACCCAAAGTTTCAAAACACATTTCAAAAACCAACCTTGAGAAAAGTAAGGTTTTCGTTAATAATAAGGTTATGAAAATAAAACCTAGCTAGTTTGATAGCCCATCTTAAGCTGACAAATAATATACTTTTATTTATACAGCGTTTAGAATATTATTATAAATATTTAGATTTAGTTGAGAGTGACTATACACTATACGTCCACAATTTTGCGTGTCCTTAAGATACATAGAAAATGCAAAATAATTCTAACTGTACGAAACTAGTGGTGACCTTCAGGGGGGAGGCTCTGGAGGGGGGTCGTGGGGGTGTGTGGGGGTTTTGTTGTGTGTGTAGTGAGTGGGGAGTTTGGAAGGGGGGGGTGTGG
>JAMPIV010004663.1:25000-61280 GCA_024509875.1 Oreohelix idahoensis | reverse complement strand
AAACATTATCCATAAACATATCAACAAACATCATCAGCATTAACATCATCATAAATATCATCATATACATCATCATAAACATCATCATAAACATCATCATCGTAAACACAATCACAAACATCATCATCATAAACATCATCATCACAAACAACAACATCATAAACATCATCATAAACATCATTGTCATAAACATCATCATCGTAAACATCATCATTATGAACATCATCATCATAAACATTATCATAATCATCATCATCATAAACATCATCAAAAACATCATCATAAACATCATCATAAACATCATCATAAACATCATCCTCATAAACATCATCATCAACATAAACATCATTGTCATAAACATCATCATCATATACATAATCATAAACATGTCAACAGAAACTATCACATGTGTAATACGTCCTACTCAAGATCTCTTTATGTCTTCTTTATTCCTGTTATTTCTGTCAGCAGAAACTATCACATGATATGACGTTCAACGACAGTATACAGAAATTAAAAAGGTATACATATATAGGTGAGGTTGTCGTTCGACCATTACTTTCCTGGGTCCACTAGGTGCTCCTTTACCCCTCTCCCCCCCTTCCGATTTCTTTGAGCCGCAGTTACGCCTCTGAGTCTAGATTCAGAGATACATGCAGTGTCTGTGAAGTCTTCTTTCTTTGTACATCACTATAGCCTAGTATATAGTAACGGCTATGATAATATGACCAATGTAAGTAAATCCTTCTTTGTACATCACGATCTAGTAATATACAGTAACAGCAATGATAATATAACCAATGGGAGTAAATCCTTCTTTATACATGACGATTTAGTAATATGCAGTAACAGCATTGATAATATAACCAATGTGAGTAAGTCCAGACATTTTGACTTTGTGCTACTTGATAGTCCTGGCCTAGTAAGCTCTGTCTAGAGCTCCCCATATCGTCATTTGATTCTTGTTACTAATCTTTCTAATGATGATATCCCAGAACCTGCCTTGTAACTAGTACCATCTATCTTTAATGCAAATATAACTACAGATAATCCAGATGGTTACTCATGTCAACCCACGAATCTCAGATATGAAACCACACAACCCACCGACACATCACCCCGCACAAACATCCGATGAAGACCTCCATTAAGAAGAACATCAAGGGCACCAACAACGCCGTCGTGCACGACCTCAGCAATAGCACCATCGACACACGCCTCACAACACACATCACATCATCATTGGAGACTCACTGCTAAAAGGTATTCACAGTGACAGAATGTCAACAACGCCAGAGGACATAGTCACAATAATACCACTACTAGAGCTGAAATAGTGAGAACAATCAATGAAATAAGCCATCTCAACACAAATAATTCTCAACACAAAACATGTCATTTCTACAGTACAAGTAGGGATAAATAATAGCACAAATGGATACACTATTAATCCATTAAACATCTCCAGAAAATAGTGACCATGTAAAACCAAACTTCTCAAACACCTCCATATCTATTTCGTCAATAATTCCACCCAGCAATGGTAAAGAACGCCAAACTGTAGATATAAAATACAAGGTATTATATCATTTCTGCCCTAAACATCATATTTCGTTAATTAACAACACACTTTTTTTAATCATTGTCAGGTGCGCCAAAAAAGATGTTATACATACATGTAGACCACCTCCACACTTCTCAGCTAGGGACTAGCTACCTAACCAAAAATGTAAAGTTCCCGCAGAAGAAATAGCAGAAACAAACATATGACCTGACAAACCAATGACACAAAATACATTTTACAATCAGTGAATCCACGCAGAATCCCTTATAACCAATCATCATCATCGTCAGCTGAAACTCATTTATCTGACAAAGCTACACCTAATCCCGTCCCCCAAGCTAATCTGCGTGACGAAATGTCTCCCCAAACTACCCACACCTCAGACACCCCCGCCACTACTTGCTTGCCAGACACAACTAGACGGACGGAACGACTGGGCTACAAGTAATACCCATTCCTTCCCTGAATCAAATAACCGCACCACAGGAAATACAGCTAGGGAATGGGACTGTCTTCACCCGGTCTCTACCAACCCAGAACGCCATTCTCACAGTTCATCCGTTTTACATCAACTTAGGCAGCAAAGCCCAGAAATACTGATGCGAGCGCTTCACATGTCTGTATACAGCTTTTCAGTACAAAGTTCGGGAGCCACGCTGGTGAAGTGGTTACCACACTGCGTTGGCGATCGGGAGATCCCAGGTTCGAGCCCTGGCGAGTATATTTGAAGGCGCGTCGTCGATCGGGACTTCGACTGAAATAATTCGATCCCTGATGAAAACATTTGAAGAAATGACGTCGACGAGGAACTGGAATAACCTAAACGGCTCCTGAGCAGACCCACCTCTAACGGGCATCTCCGATGAAAGCAAGTATCTGCCTGAATGGTGAGATGACACCTGTCAGCGTACAGGGAAAAGGGATACTCACGTAAAAACCAGTCTCAGGTTAGACATATTAACTGGAGATTTCGCCTTGAGTAAGCGTCCGTTACGATAAAAAATAAAGAAAAAAAAAGAACAAAATTCAGCGCACGAACACCAAGCTGTGGCAGATCTTCTTTTAAAAGCTGTTTTCAAACTAACTTTGAACTTAGGGCCCGGCTCGTTGCATTCTGTCTGCCAGCACCTTCGTATTCTTAGTTAGTTAGTTGCTTATCCTTTACAGGACGTGGCAATCAACCCCAGCTTTTATTGGCTGTTTGTGATTTTTCTAGGCATTTTTTTCATTCAGTAGTTTGCCATTGCTTTCTGAACGGTACGGCGCTTATACCATTGTTAAAAATCCACACAAAGCGATCTGCTACCAAACCGCCTGCAGCAGGTTTCGAACCTGGTATATCTGGATTATGAAACTGCGTTCATATCCATTCTTAGTAGTATTCTTAGTAGTGAAGAAAATTAGAAAATCCTGAAAAACCTTATAAGCTGAATCACAGCATGAACCTTTAACTGTCAAGAGAAGATTAATTTTGTACACTCACTGGTTAAAAAAACAATATTCTTTGTTTCGGAACAGACTGTATTTGAAGATAAAACCGCAGCTTTTTTAGTGATCCAGATACAATAAACCGTATTCACGGACTATAGATATATATGTTTATCACGAGAGGTTAATTTGTGTAGATGATAGTTGGATTTTTTAAAATGTATCAGATGATACAAAATTTTCAATTGCCAGATAAGAATCCTGGTCTTATAAGACATACCCCAGTCACAGAAATGAGCAATACTGTTTGGTTGTCATACGTATAGTCAGACTATAAAGTTATCTGGCCCAGATGGTAATACGTGTCACGGAGTGTTTTGAGGGTATTTTGCATGTGTGAATGTTCCCATGCTCCAGCGGGAGTTTATTAGTTATGTGAGTTGTTGTGAGCGGGGAATGCGTGCATTGTACTGATTTAGCTACAAGCATGGTTGTGAGCATTGCTTGAGACAAGCTGTTAGCTTTTGGGATGCGTGAATGAAGATCAGTGAAGCGTGGAATGGTTTCACGGGTTTTAGTGAATACGCATGAAAGGGGCAGTCAGAGAGAGGAGTGTGTTGGTTGGAGACGTGTGTTGGGTCAGTAGAGAGTTGAGTCAGTAGAGAGCAGACAGTAGACAGGAGACAGCGTAGAGCGTAGAGAACAGAAGTGTGGATGTCTATAGTAGGGCGTGAGTAGAGGGCCGGAGTTGTGTTGTAGACGTTGCAGTAGTTATTCATGAAGTAGCCTATTTGTGGCTGTAGTTATTCCGAGAAGCAGAGTGTGTGCGGATACTCGGGATTGGTGATGTATCTAATATTTGTAATGGCCCTACGTCCATTGTGACTTATTTGTGAATATAATACATTGTTGGAGATTGACAGAGCTGTTGGAGTTAGTACTTTATTCCTAGACAGTGAGCTATACGAGCGGTGTATAAGTGTCTGTCTAACTTACATCCACCCACATACACCCTACTCGTCACATTGAGAGCTCGTCTATTTGGATGTTACAAACGAACCCAAAGTTGTGCAGCCCTAAAGTGATCTGAGGTCATTTGGTCAGCAGCCTATGTTTTTCAACGCAGCGAAGTGTGACAACTTTACAGTAACCAGACGATTCGACACTGTTCAAATCTGGGGCAACGGTCAACAGTGACTGTGTGCTGGCGAGTAAACAGTGTGCTAGGTCTGTTCACATTTCATTGCTTGCTACGACTGTGAAACAGTGTGTTGTGACCAGAAGAAGAGGAACTATTAAGCTGTCGTGTTGCAGTATTCTACTCGACAGTGTGAAGTGGAAAACAAGTGCTAGGTTTTTCACTGTCTGTGTAGCCGGGGGCGCTGCAGAATCTGAACTGAGTGTATTGTTACGTGCTGTGTGTGTGGTCTTCATATTTCATCAACCTTGGGACTGGCTGAAGACATTATAAACATATCTACACGCTTGGGATTTAAGTATTATGTAGTTGTTCTGTGAACAATTAGTGTTCGTCATAATTCCTTAAGATATAGCTTAATTAGATATTATTCTGTTGTTATTCGTGTTAGAAAGTTACGTAACATTCTTTCATGCTCTAGTATACTAATGTTCTAGTAAAGTGTTTATTAAGTTTCTAGTTAAAAAGGTAATTGTTGTTTTATATAGCACTAACATTGTATTTCATAAGAAATCAGTAGTTCTTCTTGTATACTGAGTATTTCTGTTTTCACATTCTTCTCGTTACTTTTGCTACTTTCTTCTGTCAATAATATCACTTATTTTATACCTCACTTTCAGTGTTGCTGTTCTACTGTAGTTAGTTTTCACTCCGTCTTTGCATGTTTATATGTGATGTAGGTTTAGGTTAGACTATTTATTATTAATTGTATATCTACTGTACCTTTAGCTGTGCTATTCTTATCTGCCTTACACATTACTTATATCTACGTTACTTATAACTGTACGAACCCTAGCTGTCATCTTTCTCTCTAGTTCTTTCGTCCATTTGAGTTAGATTCTAAGAGATTAAATTATATACTAAGTGTGTATTAAACATATTCCTCACAGGAACTGTTGTAGTGTTTGGACTTCTCAAAGTTACTGCTGCAGAGGTGACTTGGAGACAACAGATCAGATCAGTTGGGTGCCATAGCCTGCCATAACAGTACACCATAAAAAGCTACGTAACCTTAGTTTGTTTGGTTCATTATTCTAAGGCCATATTTCATTTATTTGTCCAGATTGCTCTATAGGCTTCCCTTGGCATTCATCGTTTTATTGTTGTTGTTGGACGTGACAATTATGTTATTTATTTGTTGTTTGATTTCATCTGTAGGATTTTTCGCTATTTATTCTTAGAAGGGGTCCTATCCTGTGGGCAGGATCAGTTGTATTGCCCTTCACGAATAAAGTGTGCATTTTTACATTAGTTGTTTACGTGCAGTTTGTTGTTGGTTGTGTGTTATATTCCCTTTTTGGCGTTCTGTATATATGGTGTGTTCTTCAGTCATTTTCTTCTTACACTATCCTGTAAATACGTCACATATTTTTTTCAATCTCCTGTTTTCATGCGTTACAGAGGTCTGGTACTGTATATTTCAATATTACATCTGTCACACATCTTTCCTTTTTCTTGTTACCGACCTACCAAATTGTTGTTTGTTGAATTAGAGTGTAGTGTTTATCATCATCATCATTAGTGTCATTGTTTGTTTTGTAGGGCTATTGGTTCTTTTAGATAGACATTGATACAGTGAGTAAGGTATCATCTTAGTGGTTATTTAAGATATTATTGTGCGGGTGTGAACTATTTTGACATTAAGTTAGAGTATTTGAGGTACATATAAGTCTGATATATTTATAATCATGTCAACACTTATGGATTTTATCCTCGTTGGTGAGAAAATAGGAAAGTCTGGAGAGGATCTCTTAGAGTTTGCACAGGCTCAATTGAAAGAGGCACAAGCTCAATTTAAAGAGGTGCAGGAGAGACAAGAACGGCATGAGGAGCGAGAGAGAAAGAAAGCAGAGGCAGATGTAGAAACTAAGAAAGCAGAGGAAGAAACAAAGAGATTAGAGATACAAGCACAGAAGGAAATGAAAGAGAAAGAAATAGAAGCACAGAAAGAAATTAAAAAGATAGAAGCGGACAAAGAGGTATCCTTGAGAAGACTCGAGTTAGAGAAATCGGGTAATGGCGCATCATCAAAAAAAAGAGTATGGGAGTATGTACAAGTTGAAACTCCCAATTTTCAACGAATCCATAGATTTTATGGACTGTTTTTTTTAGAGGTTTCAAACGAAGGCAACTGCCTTAAAGATTAGTAAAGAACTGTGGGGATCACTGTTGACAGATTATTTAACAGGGTCAGCATTAAAAACAGTTTTTCAATTAACTGTGGAAGATAGATTAAATTATGACATAGTGAAGAAACGTTGTTACGCAAGTACAGGTTAAATGAACAAGGCTATCGGTTAAAGTTCCACAGTGCGATGCCAAGTAGTAAACAAGATTTTGCAGAGTTTATCGCAGAGATTAAGATGTTATTGAATAGGTGGATTGACCTATCGGGCATTGCTAAAGATTTTGATGGCCTATGTGATTTGATCTTACGTGATAAGGTGATGTCTTCATGTAGCTCGGAGTTGTTGGCTTTTTCCCAAGAAAGAAAACCGGAAAATATTTCGGCAATGTCTCAGTTAGGTCAACATTATGCAACAGCACATCCAGGGAGACCGATTCATAAATCGGCGGTGCCAGAAATATTTACAACATTTGTGGCCAAGCGGAGTTATGAAACACGACCATATCGGAGACAAAATTCTCGTAGTGAGGAGAGACCATATAATAAGAAGACAGTAAGTAAGAGGTGGACAGAAACAGACTTCCGTACATCCCCCAGGAAACTGCAGAATATGACAGAGTCAGGTAGTAGAAGACCTTCTGGTTGTTTTAAATGTGGATCACCATGCCATGGAGAAAAGTTTTGTGACAAGCCTGAAACTCAGTCTGTGGCCGAGCCTCAGACTAGCACTCAGGGTAGTCCACAGAAGAGCCAGCGTGAGGAGTACAGATGCTTTCTATGTAATGGGATTGGCCACCTTCAATTCGATTGTCCTAATAGGAAGTTTGAACGCGCAAGTTCGGTGGTAGTCTTAGATACATTCAACAACGAGAGTTGTGAAGGGTGCAGACCACTTTTTCATAAAGATGAGACACCAATTCTGATTTGTGGCCACCCACTTCCATGTTTGTCAGCAGTTCATACGGATGGGAACATAGTCTTGCATCCAGGGTACGTAGGACATAAAGTTGTATCCGTCTTAAGGGATACAGGGGGTACAACAGTTGGGGTGGGAGATCATGCATTGAGGGGTCTCGTTGGTTGGGTCAAACTGCTCGATGTATCACTTTTGGTGGCAGGGTGGAATTTTATCCTCTGGTGTTGATAGATATTGATACGCCATTCTTGCGGGGTAGGGTAAAAGCATGTGTTCTCGATGATAATGCGGTCGCTGATCTAATACTTGGAAATATTCGTGGTATTAAAGAATGCACTGATGACGATATCAAACTATGGAAGCACAAACATAGAGACGATACTTATGGAGGAACTACTAGATTGCAAGAAAAACCTAGGGTAATTCCTGTAGATAGCATGTCATCTGGTAATGTCCGAGTTGCTGATACTTCAGTATTAAATTTATGTTCACCCCAACAGGAAAATATATCGTTTCCAAAACAGCTGGGTCAATCAGAAACTAACATTGAGAGGCATATTAAATCAGCAAAGGAATTGGGTGAACGTAAGATAAATATTCAGGAAAGGGCAGTAAATGAAACAAAGGTGAACTTTACTTTGCCAGAAGAAAGTGAATGTTATGGATCTGTCAAATATCCTGAGACAGACCGGATGAAAGAAGAGCGCAGAAAGCTGATTAAAAAGTATCGCAGAGTCGGTCGTGGTGCTCGTATACCACGTGAGAAACATTACATAAGAGAAACCAGTGGCTTAAGAGATTCCAGACACTTTAGAGGAAGCCGCATGAGTAGTAATGATTACTGTGGTAATTTTCAAAGTAAACGTCGGATTGGATTTAGAAACAGGTACAGAGGACAAGATATAAACAGAGGATTTTGTTCCAGCAGACCAAGCTATAGTGAACAAAAAGCTGGAGAAATATACAGAGGTAGTTTCAGAAGAGATTGCCGCTGGGCAGACAAAAGAGAGAGTAACCATTTATACAACGGGGCACGTCGTAGATGAAATGATGGTGGTGAGAGCTATTGTTGTAGCTTTGGTAGTAGCCGAGGATGTCGTCATAGTAAATGGAGCAGCTACCCTGAAGAGTATGACCAAGGCTGAGATAAATATGATGCCAGAAGGGGCTTCTGATAGTATAATATTGACATTACAGAGCCCGAAAACTAACATCATTAACTCAGAAGGGAAGGCCTAATAGAGTGATCTGTACAAATAAGTGTCAAAAGTGACTTAGATAAAATTTGAAAATACTTTTGCCACTAGTCAACTTTTGTTGCTTTCTGATTTAGACAATATTTTCTTTCTCAGAGCAGATGCTTCAGCATTGATCATAGGGAGTTGCAACGAGTTTTCTGCAGTCTGCCAAGTCACCAAGCAGCTGAACATTAATCTTACCACAGTTTGATGTAGGACAAGATACCAGACGAGAGAATTTTGATTATGATAAAGCATGTTTACTTATAGTTATATTTGTATAAGTTTGATGATTTTACAGGAAGTTTGTAGATTATGCATGCATTTCTCTGATATGAAAATGAAGTTTGTTTAACTTTAGAGATATTGAATTTGATTATTGCTAGAATAATTTGTATGCTATTCGTGTGGGTTGATGTATTTTGTATGGAAGCATTGTTTACTTTGATGATGTATTTTAAGTTTGATGATGTATAGGACTCCCATCTCTGTCTTCACGGTGAAAAACCCCGGTTTTACACATAAGGAAAGGAGTGGATGTCACGGAGTGTTTTGAGGGTATTTTGCATGTGTGAATGTTCCCATGCTCCAGCGGGAGTTTATTAGTTATGTGAGCTGTTGTGAGCGGAGAATGCGTGCATTGTACTGATTTAGCTACAAGCAGGGTTGTGAGCATTGCTTGAGACAAGCTGTTAGCTTTTGTGATGCGTGAATGAAGATCAGTGGAGCGTGAAAGGGTTTCACTGGGTTTTAGTGAATACGCATGAAAGGGGCAGTCAGAGAGAGAGGAGTGTGTTGGTTTAGACGTGTGTTGGGTCAGTAGAGAGTTGAGTCAGTAGAGAGCAGACAGTAGACAGGAGACAGCGTAGAGCGTAGAGAAGAGAAGGGTGGATGTCTTATAGTAGGGCGTGAGTAGAGGGCCGGAGGTGTATTGTAGACGTAGCAGTAGTTATTCATGAAGTAACCTATTTGTGGCTGTAGTTATTCCGAGAAGCAGAGTGTGTGCGGATACTCGGGATTTGTGATGTATCGAATATTTGTAATGGCCCTACGTCCATTGTGACTTATTTGTGAATCTAATACATTGTTGGAGATTGACAGAGCTGTTGGAGTTAGTACTTTATTCCTAGACAGTGAGCTATACGAGCGGTGTATAAGTGTCTGTCTAACTTACATCCACCCACATACACCCTACTCGTCACAATATGAAATACCAGATACTTAATCGTCTCCTCTCAGCAACTATCTTATGTTATGATTATGTCTAGTGAAATTAATAAAAGAAAACAACTTCAAACAGAACTGTAATGGGTTACTTAGGTCTTTGGATACAATTAATGTGTTCAGGAGTCTGGGGGCCATTTTGGCATGTGCACTGGTTAGTTGGGGCAGCTTTCATTTTGTGGAGGTGGGCTTGTAGTCTGCAGTGTCCTGTGCAGAGCCTAAAAATGGTGGTTTGCTGTGTTCTGTCTAGATTTAGGGTGGGATCTTGTGGGTAATTGCTGCCTGATCTCTGGCTCCATGCATTTTTGTACTTTCTTTTCATGAGTGTCCTTGCTTCCTTCAGTGAGACTCTGTGGTGAAACTGGTCTATCTGGGTGCCTGCTCTTTCCAGTCTGTCGGCTGCCTCATTTCCTGCAATACCACAGTGTGCAGGAATCCACTGCAGTGACACTTTGTTGTTGACGGACAGCTGGTTCAAATGTTCAATGGCTGTTCTTGTTAAGAGATCTTCAGGTTAATTTTGAATAGTCTAGAGAATTGACATGCAGTCGCACAATAAGACTATATTTGATCCTTTGTGTCTTTGTTCCTCCAGTATCTTTGTAGCCTCTAGGATTGCCTGTAGCTCTGCCCTGTAGTTTGTTGAGAGTTCTCCAGTAGCAATTGACTGTTCTATTTTTGGAGCTTTTGGCATTAGTATTTGGATCCCTGCTCCTCCTTTCCTTACTGCTTCTTCTGAAGATCCGTCGGTAAAGACATGAATCTACTGTGGACTGGGGTATTGGTTGTAGAGGTGATCCAGTGTTTTCGTTTTCAGAATAGTGGGAGTCTCCACGGTTCTGTTTTCAATGCCTGGGATTGTAAGGTGTACAGTGTACGTGGGTATGGTGTTTGTGATGTTGTAATCAGCAAAATCAAGATTATCAAACTGTTTAGTCATATTCCTCTGGATTCCATTAATATTGTGTTATATCGATGTTTTCATGACTCACTCTATCCCAAGTAAAGAAAATAAATGGAGACAAGAGACATCCCTGTCACACTTCAGTTCTTATTTAAAATTGTTCTGTAAGTTGTCCTTCTTGAAGAACTCCGAATATTATGTTTTTATAATTTTTCATACTTAGGTGTGTACGTGGTTTAATCGTTAGAATGTTGTGACGAGAGGATATTTAGTGTATAAGGTAAAGGACAATTAGGTGTATCAAATGATACCAGGATAATGCCAGATAAGAGACTGGTCTTACAAGAAATACTCCATTCTCTGAAAAGAGTAATGGTGTATCGAGTTCAAAGGTTAAAGTCAGGCTGTATAGATTATTTGGTGAGATGGTAATGTGCAATCCCAGTCACCTATGTTGCCTCCTCTCCCAGACCAACCTAAGACTATGGGTTATTTAGGGGTAATTAATTATGTGTGTGTGTGTGTGCGCGAGTGTGTGAGTGTGTGAGTGTGAGTGTGTGAGTGTGTGAGTGTGTGTGTGTGTGTGTGTGTGGTGTGGTGTGGTGTGGTGTGTATGTATTTATTCACTTAATTTAAATTTAATTATCAGTGTCACTCTTTCCTCGGTGCTCTTGTTCCTTGAAAAAGCACTGTTACACATTAAATGTTATTATAATCTGTCTCTTCAGAGCTGGCATTTGCTGAATCAGAGGCACATCTTCAATCCAACCTGCAAGTCTGGAAGGAAGAGCTGGAGAAGAGAGGGATGGTCATAAGCAGCTCTAAAACAAAATCCATGCTGATATCACGAGAAGAAAGAAGACATCAGATTAAGCTGGGAGAACAGGTCCTGGAGCAGGTGGACCACTTTAAATATCTCGGAGCTATTATAGACCGAAAGGGAGGCATCAAAGAAGAGTTGGCCAATCGAAAAGCAGCAGCTGGGAGACTTTTTTCAGGCCATAAATCGAGGATTCCTCAGCAACAGAGAGGTTAATAAGAAAACGAAGATGGCTGTATACCGCGCGACCTATGTCCCAGTCTTGACATATGTATGTGTCACAGATGGAAATAGTGCAGCAGTAATCATCCACTTTTGCCCCTCTCCATCTAGAGTATACTTTTGCTACATGAACGAAGGATTCACCAGTTTAATTAACACGGGGGCCATCTGGCAATCAAGCCCTATGTGAAACAGAGAGCGAAGCGCGGAGCATGGCGTAATAGATTCTTTGATCAGGGGAACACACGATATTTAGTGAGACGGACCTTGGATTGTAAAACTTTCAGGTGAAAATTGCGTAGCTGATTTTCGGCAAGGCGGAGATGATGGAAGTCAAGAGGTGGTAAAATTACCTTTGATTCAAGAACCAAACGGCAAATTGGCTCGGGTCTGGCAGAGGTGTGACTTTCACATTAAAGAACGATAGTACGGAACATATCAATATATACCATGATCGTTATCTTAAGATTTCTCGTACAGAGTGAAAATTAATAGATTCGATTTTTCTGTTGATTGCGGTAATTTATATACTAGATTTGAAATGATTTAGTGTGTTTAAAGTTTTCAATATATATTTCACTGAGATTGTCTGTGCTAATTAAATAACTTATAGCTAACTTTCCAGCCGTAAAGTAAATTTAATTACTCGCTATTTTTCCAGTAAGAGATGTTTTAAATTGACTAGTACATACATTAAATAACTGTCTACTGACAGCATATATTATTTACTTCTATCCATTTTATGTAATTTTTTTGAAATGACTAGTGTTCATATCACGCGTTAACAGAATGATAGGATAAGCTAGACACGTGTGTTTTAAATCTAATTTATAAGAGTGGTGTAGAGATCCTATTTTTAACAAGTGTTAGATATGATATTGATAATTTGGTTAAATGTTTATATGTTCTTTTCCTAAAATATAGGCTGATCAAACCTGAGTACTAACAACGGGCTGATCACCCGTTTGCCAGTCACTTTGATTACGGAAACAACAACAAACGGATTGATTTGTCGTTGCCCTAAAGACGCCATTAGGCGTGATGGGAACAACGGCTAAGAAAATCTATTCGTTGTTGCCCTTAAGACGCCACTAGGCGTAATGGCCACTGACTGCTTTGACGGTCGTTGGCTAAGGACGGAAGAAGAAGAAGAAGAAACCTGAGTACTAGCGGCTTATTTTCTTATGGCCATATGAACTTATGATCATACGAACTTATAATATTATAAGCAACCAAGAATATTTAATATTGATGAGCTTCTTGCTGTGACCTCTGCGGTCAAATTTTCCTCATTTTCCTGAGAGAAACCAAAATAGAACCATTGAATTATAATATTAACTTGGCCAGAACTATTACCAGATTTACTTATATATAAATATCTCATCAACCAACTGTGGCAATATATTGTCAGCAACATTTGTGTAACTTAAACCTAGCGTTTCAGCCACCTGAGGCTAAACCACCTAGGAACTGTATATGTTCTATTTATTCTACATCGGCGATCACCACGCATGAACCTTACTCCAACCAAATGAAGGCATAGATAACTTATTGTATCCAGTACAAATTTAACACCGACTCTAGCGACTCCAGTAAAATTTGCAGTCAGCAACTACGGAGAGTCTGGGGCTGAATTTGGCAAACTTAAATTTGACACTAAATATATTTATTACTTATTAGTGTATTTCCTTGGAATGTCTGCGACAACTACTGGGGTAAGTGCATCTGAAAGTAGCCACTGCGTGTATGTGAATTGAATGAACAGAGAAAGAATCTTATGTCTTTTGTTAACATCATATACTTATATGGTTTCTTCTTTCTTTTTTTATCTCAATAATCTGATTAGTCCCGGGATAGTTTACATTGGGAACCTATTCTTTTCCCATACTGACTATTTCATAACTTATTGTTAACCTTTGATCTTTTGGATTAATTAACCTCTGTTGTGATCGTCCTTTCTTGTCATTTACCAGAGGGGAGAACCTATTTGATTAATTTTCATTTTGTCTGTAAAGCATGATCTCTTGATGCAAATGATTTATGTTGTGATTTTCTATTTATAATAAACTTTATTAAACCTTTAGTTATCGTGTCGATCAACCCTTATTCATTATATGTTATCCATAGTTTGTTTTCACGTTCGTGCGTATTTGTCACAGAATTGTGTACATGTGAGTGCAGTGTAACTTGTATTTTCGTACAAGGAGAGAAAGTGCGTCTGATTTAAACATCGTCGTCCAGATAGGCTGGATTAGATAAATTATTCTATCCAGAGACTGTCCTTTCTCTTAAACGATCACCTCGTGATAAAACTATTTCTTACCCCTTACTTTCACATTTTCATCACTATCACCTCTGCTCAGACAGGGCTACAAACATCTATTACCTATCTGATAAATCATACACGACAGTATGCGAGTCATGGGCAATAACTACAACCCACAAAGGCCAGATCCAAACCTCAGAAATGAGGTATCTGAGGAAGGTGGTTGAAGTAACAAGAAGAGACATGGTCTGCAACCAGACGATACGTCAAGGACTCAAATCCCACCCCTGCAGACCAAAGTAGAACAGTCCCAACTAAGATGGTTTGGCCATGTCTGCAGAATGGGAGAAGATCGGCTACCACGACAAGCATGGGAAACAAGGATCCAGGGATCCAGACCCCCAGGACGACCCAGAGTCCGCAGGGAGGACAACATTAGACAATCTTTGGAGGACCGAGGACTAGAATGGAACCAGGCCAGGAGCAAGACAGCCGATAGGATATTTTAGCGCACTCTCTTCCAAACCTCTACACCTCACGGTAGAAGGGGAACTACTAAGTAAGTAAGTATAATCTGTCTCTCACTTGTACTAGCTTGAATTCTTTCTTCAATGTTATTTAATTGAAATGTCACCTAGATTAATACTGACTGTCGTATTCTCTTGGTTGGTACCACATAGTTTTCATCATTTATAAAATACTGACAGTTGTGGGTATTTATAATTTGTGAAGCAGCCCAAAACTGAGCCACTTATCTTTGAAAGCTCCCACTATAGGACTCGTACAGCATATGTTGACTTGAGTAAACCCCACAGCTGCGGGTTTCACAATCTCTTGAGAAGACTGTTACGTGCAGTCTTTGATATCTTACAATATTATACATAGGTAATTTTTTAGTGCTTAAGGGAAAGTCATTATTGAGTTACTTCCCTTGAAAGTTGTGCCATCTCTTCGATCGAACTCCGCGGATAAATCCAGTTTTCTGCGATTTATTCTTTGTTTGGGTAGTAATAGATTGTTCTTGCTTCAGAATATCTATGGCCTGAATTTATGTGTATTGTTTGTCTGAGTAGGACGAGTCTGTCTTATATCTGTATATCTTTACATATCTAAGTCGAACTATATGTTCTGTTGTCTCTAGGGAGGTCAAAGGCTATTCGGCGGATGTGTCGCTAGAGTGTGGTGTGATTTGGCTTCGTCCTGATAGGGACTGTGTTTCCTATGTCGGCCTGTCGCCGGGGAAAAAGTGATCTCAGTATTTGTGGGGAAAGTGATAGTCGTCTAGACCTATCGTGTATGCTTTACCCCAGTGTTTATTCGTATTGCCAAGGAATGGCAGTTTCATATTTCTTATACCAAGGTAATCCAAGATACTTTTATGAACTCTCGTACGAAGCCACCATTTTCGATAAGAGAATATATTTGACTCGATGAAAACGACTTCGATTCCTAGCAGCACTATATTCTGTAGAATGCAGTCAATTGTTCATGATCAAATCTACAGAGCAATGCAATGTTTTATGAATGACTAACTTTAGGACAGATTCATTATCTGTATCCAAACGTGAGTGACAGCTCACGAGTGAAGCCATCTTGGATCCAAACATGTAGTGACTTTCAAGAAGAGAAAAGGGGATGCCCGTATTATCGCTTGTTTAGTCCAGAGATCACTGCTACACATGAGAACCCTTTATCAGCGGTTCAATATTATTATATGAAAAAAATATGTGCTGAACATTATGTGGGAGAATCGTCGCTAAACGAGATTAGGTTTAGAAGCCATCTGAAATATTGTTTATAAGCTGACGTGCTCAGTCAGTGAAGTCAGATGATATATATGCATGGGCGATACTGAGGGCTTGGCTACTGACAGTCCATTATAATATTAATCTACATGAGTGCCCATGTAACATAACATTGCAAGACCAGTTATCCACTGTACTATGATGTATTATGCCAACCTGTGATTTGTCACTATCTGTGCTGTCGAGTGTGTACGTCCAATTAAACTTTAGTAAAGGTACACAGTCGTTGGTGTCGATGACTTCCAGCCATACATGAGTGTGAGAAAAGAACATTTTTGTCAACACCACGAACCCTTATTGTCATTCGCACATTATACACTCAATCCATGTCTACACACCACTGCGTAGGTCAAGTTGACATTCCATACACTACAGTGGAGCAAACAACACCATAGAGATCTTATCAACTGATGATGATGATGATGTCTGCTTCCATCCACTTATATTTATCCTTTTGGTGGATATCATTAACGGGAATAAAATATTCAACTTTATCAACTTTATCAACTGGTGGACCAGCTTTCTGGGTTTGACCTCGCAGAAGTTCAGAAGTCAACAGATTACCGATACCAGACCGTTTCCTGTGGCTGATACGACACACTTGCAGTATTGGTTTGCTCTTTGTCAACACTTCGTCACGTGACCTGTCAGGTGAATGCAGTATGTAGGTCAGCGTTGTTGACATTTTTTACATTAGACATTACAGAGTTTCACAGAACAGTTGGATCAATTCTTGTCAATATTAACAGGAAGACAGTATTTGTGAACTAAGAAGTCCTATTTTCATCGATGGATCTTCTTGTTTTCCATATATGAACTTTAATATTTAAGGCCAGAATGTTTAATTGAATAAAGTGGCAGTTTGTTTATTTTCATAAAAATAACTTTGCCATTACTGTAAAACTGAGCCTATTTTGCAACACATACTATCATACACATAATTTATATATATTTATGTTTACATGTTATTTGTTTGTATAGTATGTTAGTTTCTATGTCAGCGGGTTGTGTTTAAGGTTGGGCGGCGTCCTCACAACAGAATATCCCACGTCATAGAGGGTCCGTTGTGGGCGTTTTCTATAGGTGCAATTTTCTTGATTGAAAATTTGCTGCGACAACTGTTGCTTTTGTGTTAGCTGTGGAGACTGTAATTATTGTTATTTTTGTAATATTTCTTTGTTCTTTAGTTTTGTTTTGATTTGTTTGTAATTTGTTGGTCTAACCTTTTCTATCTTTCAGTTCTATTCACAATTTATATTCATATATTGTGACGTCATTTGTGTTGTTATTCTTTGCAGATTCAGTGATTATTTTCATTGATTTCCCTATTTGATTTATTTTGATTTCTGCAAACGTTCTTGTATTGTCAGTCCTATTTGTACTTTATGTATTCTGTTGGTTGACATATGTTTTATATAGGTATATTTCATAAGACACAATTGCCTGTGCACTGCACTTGGATTATGGTATAAACCAGTACCTGATTATTATTACTATTATACAAGACCTTATTAAAGGCTTGTGACCCACAGATATTGGGATAGTATACTGATTAATCAAGTCATTGAGAACTTGTGGTATTATTATTGGTTCAGGTGATTAGTATTATTCTTAGACATCATGGCTACATTAGAATACTTCATTACACAAGGGAAAGCCCTTGATAAGACTGGTCAACAATTAGAACAATGGGCAGTTGCTCAATATGACAAAGCATTAGCTGCAGAAGAGAGAAGAGCTATGGCAGAAGAGAAAAGATTAGCTGCAGAAGAAAGAAAAGCTATGGCGGAAGAGAAAAGATTAGAAAGAGAAGCTGAGGCTGCTGCTGAACAAAAGAAATTGCAGATGCAGGTGGAGGAAAGGAGATTTGAAGCTGAACAAAAAAAAATTAGAAAGAGAAGCTGCGGCTGAACAAAAAAGATTAGACAGTGAAGCTGAACAAAAAAGATTAGACAGGGAAGCTGAACAAAAAAGATTAGACAGGGAAGCTGAACAAAAAAGATTAGACAGGGAGGCTGAACAAAAAAGATTAGATGCTGAAGAGAAAAAAGCAATAAGAGAACATGAATTTGAGTTGGAGAAATTGAGATTGACAAGTATGAGTAATGTTAATCAGGCATCTAGTGGTAATGGTAAACCTTCTACTTACAAGGTTAAGGTTCCACCGTTCAATCAGTCCAGTGACGATATTACATTCTGGCTGGATAGATTTGAACGTTCTTGTCGTACACATAATGTGGATAAATCACAATACGCTAATCAATTATCAGAAAACTTGAAAGGTGAATCTTTGACTAGATTATGCCTTGTAGGAGAAGCAGATAAGGATAATTATGATGTCATTAGGGCGGCTTTGATAAAAAAATATCAGCTAAGTGAGGAAGGCTATCGCCTTTTATTTAAAACGATGGTACCTGAGACGGGTGTAGAATTCTCAGAATTCACTGCAAAGGCACGTCTCACAGTTGATCGTTGGATTGAGCTTTCCAAAACAGAAAAAACGTATGAAGGACTTATGGATTTGTTGCTCAGAGATAAGATTATGTCATGTGTGAACAAACCTTTCCTTGAATTTATACATGAGCGTAAACCCAAATCTCTAAAAGAAATGGAAGAATATTGTTCCCAATATGTCACTGCACACCCCGACGTGACTTTTGGCAACACTAAGATTAAGGAGAGTATGCCAGTTGCTTCAGCAACACCATACAATCCCAATTATTCACACAGATTTCAGGGACCTCAAAACAGATTTGATAAAAAAGGTAACCATAATAGTTATCAAAACCAAGGTAACCAATCATTTCAGGGTTCTTCTTCAAAGAACTGGAGACGACCTGATAGCTCTCGACACAGGGGTGGTCATAATTATAGGAATTTCCGTAGAGGAAGTAATTATAGAAACTATCAGGGTTATCCGTCTTGGAGTCAACAAGATCATAATTACAGAGATACTCATTATAATGAATATGATAATGGTAACCAAGGGAACTATGACTCAAACCCAAATAGGGGTTACAATAGAGGTAACAATAACTACAGAGGTGATAATAACCGAGGTAGATCTCAAAACAAAAGACATAAACCACATTTTCAGGCAAACTCTGTACAACAAGAGTCCCATGAAGCCTATAAACAGAGTAAAGATAATAATGATGCTAGTAATATGGCATGGCATTAGCCGCTTTTGATTTTGGGAGAGCATCTCAGTGCCCCCAATGCAAAACGTTATTTGAGCCAACCACAGTGTCTACTTTAAGCTGTGGCCATCCTCTTCCTGCTCTTCCGGCATCAGTCGCGCATGATGGAAGAGGTTCTCTTGTCTTACATAAGGGTTTAGTGAATAACAATCCAGTCTCTGTGCTATTTGATTCTGGATGCACCACAATTGGTGTTAGGCAGTCACTCGTAGATCCTTCCCGTGCCACTGGACAAGTAGTCAAATGTGTAACATTTGGCGGCACATTAGAGAAATACTCTACTGCTATCATTAGGATTGCTACTCCTTTCTTTACAGGAGATGTACACGCATGTCTTCTTCCGAATCCGATCGCTGACCTCATCATCGGTCGCATTCATGGAGTCAAGGAATGCACTCCGCAACAAATTTCCACGTGGGAAAGGCAAAACATGCAGATTGCTAACGCTGTAGTCACTAGAGCTCAGGCTCTTAATATGCCTCAAACTTCATCTATTGAAGATAATGAAGTGCATAACCAAGATAATCCCTTGGTAATTTCTCGTGACTCGTTTATAAAACAGCAAGAAGATGATCCCACTCTGAAGAAATTCTTCATTCTTGCAACTAAAGGTGATCCGAATAAAGACACAAGTCGTAAATCGTGGATTACAAAGAAGAATGGCGTACTTGTACGTATGGTTCAAGACTCCATTACGTCAAGTCATTCTCAAATCCTGGTTCCCAAGAATTTGAGAGTTAAAATTTTGCAGCACGCTCACGACTCTCAGTGTGCTGGACACATGGGTTTTTCCCGTACTAAGTCAAGAGTCCTTGCGGCTTTCTTTTGGCCATTGGTAAACAAGGACATACGTATTTATTGTCGATCTTGTAAAGTATGTCAGGAAGTTAAATCCAAAGGTCCACGGCATGCTGCACCCATTCAGGCGGTGGACATTCCTATTCGGCCGTTTCAAAAAATGGCCATAGACATTATTGGTCCATTTAAGATCAAGTCTGCCAGAGGACATCAGTTTATCTTGACGTGTGTTGATATGTGCACACGTTGGCCAGAGGCTATTCCTCTGAAGAGCATTACTACTGCTGATATTGCAGATGCTCTTTGGCTTATATTTTCTCGTCTGGGGTTCCCCGGAGAGATATTGTCAGACCATGGCACCCAACTAATATCAGATACCATGTCTCAAGTAATGTCTACTCTGCAGATAGATAGATCTTTAAGTAGTATCTACCATCCAATGTCTAATGGTATGGTCGAACGCCTTAATAGAACACTTAAAAAACTTACTGGGGAAGATAACTGAGGATCATCCTCAAGACTGGGACAGAGTTTTACCTGCGGCCCTCTTCGCTTACAGAGAGGTACCCAATGAACATACGGGATTTTCTCCCTTTGAACTCGTCTTTGGCGCGCGTCCGCGTGGCCCTATGTCGTTGCTTCACGATCTCATAACATCTGACAATATTGACGATGACACAAAGTCATCCTACGAATATGTCATCGCGTTGAGACAAAAAAAATTATCGAAGCATGCAAATTAGCAACTTCTTCTTCTGAATTTGCGAAACAGAAGGCAAGGCAATTTGCCAATAAGAAGAGATGCTTACGACAACTTTGTCCTGGTGACAAAGCATTTGTATTACTACCTTGTAGGGAAAACAGATTACTTATTTCTTGGAAAGGTCCGTACGATATAATATCGAAAATTTCCGATGTCGACTATATTGTCGATATTGATGGGAAGCATAAAACCTTCCACATCAATATGCTTACTGAATTCCATGAACGTCCGGATTATTTGCAACCCATTTTCCAAGCAACGGACAATTCTCCAGTACAACATGGTCATTACTCATCACTGTCCGTGATACAGGATGAGGAAACAAGTTTTTCAGATGTAAATCTTCCTCTTCCAATGATCCCACTTCATTCCAGTGAATCATGGAAGAACGTTACTGTCTCTCCTGATTTGTCTCTAGGAGAACAGCGACAAGTTTCAACTATGTTGCAAACATTTCAGGATGTACTCACTGACATCCCTGGACAAACGAATGTCATTCAACATGACATTGTTCTAACTGACCATACTCCTATTAGGGTTAGACCTTATCCTATACCTATACATTTTCAAGCACAGGTCGAGAAAGAGTTGGATGAGATGATAGATTTGAAAATAATCGAACCATCCACCTCTGCATATTCTTCGCCGATGGTTATTGTGCGTAAAAAAGACAATAACATACGTCTTTGCGTTGACTATCGAAAATTGAATCGAGTAACGAAGTTCGATGCCGAACCTATGCCTTTACTGGAAGAGCTACTTACTCGACTCTCCAAATCTCATTTTTTCACTAAACTTGATTTGTCTAAAGGATATTGGCAAGTTCCTTTATCTGAACGCGCCAAACCTCTCACGGCTTTTTCAACACCTAGAGGTTTGTTCCAATGGAATTTTATGCCTTTCGGTCTTATGAACGCACCAGCTACGTTCGTACGCATGATGCGCCGAATCCTATCTTATCGGTCAGATGTCATTGCATATCTAGACGACATCTGTCTTTTCAGCGATACTTGGGAAGATCACTATTCAGGGTTAGATGAATTGCTGTCTACTTTGCGTGAGCACAACCTGACAGCGAAACCCTCTAAAGCCTATATTGGTTTTAGCGAAATTTCTTTCCTAGGCCACCGAGTTGGTCATGGTTTCCTAAAGACAGAGGACCATAATACTAGTAAGATACTTAACATCTCAATCCCTAAGACTAAAAAACAGGTGAGAAGTCTGTTAGGTCTTATTCAATTTTATGGCAGATTCATTCAGAATCTATCCTCTATCATGGCACCTCTCTCAACACTTCTAAAGAAAGGTTCGCCTAATGTGGTCCACTGGTCTCAGGAATGCCAATGCTCTCTGGATAAGATTAAAACACTGTTTTCAACACCACCTATTTTAGTGCTACCCACTAAAGATAAGACATTCGTTCTTCGTAGTGACGCTTCATCCACTGGGATTGGAGCGGCACTAATGCAAGAGTACTCTGGAACTCTGCATCCTGTAATGTATATTTCCAGAAAACTTAATGCGGCAGAAAGGAATTATTCGGTTTTAGACCGTGAGCTATTAGCTATGGTTTGGTCGATCCTCAAACTACAGAGATTCCTTCTAGGCGCACATTTCATAGTAGAAACCGACCAAAAAGCTCTTACTGCTATACAGAGTAAGAATTTGAAGAGCTCGAGGTCTACTCGATATGCAATTGCTCTTCAACCTTTTCATTTCTCTGTGCGAGCTATTCGTGGATCAGATAATGTGATGGCAGACATTCTGTCAAGATGCCCACATGATTCCACATAACTATTAGGGCTTAGACTTCTTGATATGTCTAGTTCTATAGTAGTTCCTTTTCTATATCATGATAGATACACATTTGTAATTTAATAATATAATGATTGTATCACTACATAGCGGTTCATTGATGTTTATTCACCGCTGTGCTTTGATGATTTTTTCTTCATAAATCATAAATTTAAGATATCTAATACGAAATGATGATATGAATTTTTTAGGCATTGTGTAATTGCCAGAATTGTATTATACTTTGATGACACCTTCCTGGAAAAATATACTTGTAGAGAAATAATTTCTCTCAGTTTATGAGACACATTCTCACCAGTCGCTCCATAAGTCGACTTAGCCTCATATTAGGCGTTATAGGTATTCCTAATATTTTCATCTGCGCATTATTCATGCGTTGTGAGCCTATTGTACGTTGCTCCTAGATGTATTTCAAAAAAAAAAAAAAATGTTCCATTTTTTTTTTTCCCCGGGAGGTGTGGTAAGACTGTTACGTGCAGTCTTTGATATCTTACAATATTATACATAGGTAATTTTTTAGTGCTTAAGGGAAAGTCATTATTGAGTTACTTCCCTTGAAAGTTGTGCCATCTCTTCGATCGAACTCCGCGGATAAATCCAGTTTTCTGCGATTTATTCTTTGTTTGGGTAGTAATAGATTGTTCTTGCTTCAGAATATCTATGGCCTGAATTTATGTGTATTGTTTGTCTGAGTAGGACGAGTCTGTCTTATATCTGTATATCTTTACATATCTAAGTCGAACTATATGTTCTGTTGTCTCTAGGGAGGTCAAAGGCTATTCGGCGGATGTGTCGCTAGAGTGTGGTGTGATTTGGCTTCGTCCTGATAGGGACTGTGTTTCCTATGTCGGCCTGTCGCCGGGGAAAAAGTGATCTCAGTATTTGTGGGGAAAGTGATAGTCGTCTAGACCTATCGTGTATGCTTTACCCCAGTGTTTATTCGTATTGCCAAGGAATGGCAGTTTCATATTTCTTATACCAAGGTAATCCAAGATACTTTTATGAACTCTCGTACGAAGCCACCATTTTCGATAAGAGAATATATTTGACTCGATGAAAACGACTTCGATTCCTAGCAGCACTATATTCTGTAGAATGCAGTCAATTGTTCATGATCAAATCTACAGAGCAATGCAATGTTTTATGAATGACTAACTTTAGGACAGATTCATTATCTGTATCCAAACGTGAGTGACAGCTCACGAGTGAAGCCATCTTGGATCCAAACATGTAGTGACTTTCAAGAAGAGAAAAGGGGATGCCCGTATTATCGCTTGTTTAGTCCAGAGATCACTGCTACACATGAGAACCCTTTATCAGCGGTTCAATATTATTATATGAAAAAAATATGTGCTGAACATTATGTGGGAGAATCGTCGCTAAACGAGATTAGGTTTAGAAGCCATCTGAAATATTGTTTATAAGCTGACGTGCTCAGTCAGTGAAGTCAGATGATATATATGCATGGGCGATACTGAGGGCTTGGCTACTGACAGTCCATTATAATATTAATCTACATGAGTGCCCATGTAACATAACATTGCAAGACCAGTTATCCACTGTACTATGATGTATTATGCCAACCTGTGATTTGTCACTATCTGTGCTGTCGAGTGTGTACGTCCAATTAAACTTTAGTAAAGGTACACAGTCGTTGGTGTCGATGACTTCCAGCCATACATGAGTGTGAGAAAAGAACATTTTTGTCAACACCACGAACCCTTATTGTCATTCGCACATTATACACTCAATCCATGTCTACACACCACTGCGTAGGTCAAGTTGACATTCCATACACTACAGTGGAGCAAACAACACCATAGAGATCTTATCAACTGATGATGATGATGATGTCTGCTTCCATCCACTTATATTTATCCTTTTGGTGGATATCATTAACGGGAATAAAATATTCAACTTTATCAACTTTATCAATGACAATGTTAGTGGCCTCAGTACTGTCGTGGAACATTCTAAATCCACATAAATAAATCATAATTAAATGTAAAGCCAAACGGATAGATAATTACATAGGAAGAAGACTGGTATAGGACTGTGCTTTCCTAAGGCGTACACTGCATTGCATTGAGACATGAATGTCGAAACGCGTTCTGCATATTAATTTGCTACGCTATGGCTTGAAATCAAACTGACAGTCTAGGCTAAAAATAAACTATGCATTTCTTGGAACACACGAACGAATGCGTATGACCGGCCAGATTTTTTTAATAAACAGTGGAAAAGTTAAATATTAACATGAGTTTAGGTTGAAATCATGTCTCTCCACTGACAGAGTAGACCATTTAAACTTATATAGTTAGATGCAGTAGAATTTGCTGATAACGAATATAGTAAGTGTTGCACCATTAGTTAAAGAATAAACAACTTATAGCCAAAATAAAGTAGTGGTGTCGTATTGACAACACTTGGTCATGGTTGCTCCATTTGGCATGGTAGATAAGACTTTTAAAATGAATGGAGGCCACACTGTTAGAATCGATTTGATTGGTTACCATTTTATGAAAGACTAACTACGATTAGTCGAGAAAAAGTACTAGTGGGTTGCTAATAGAGACACGATAGGAAAGCTGCTTTTAATTTCAAATACTTTGTAAACATAGGGCCTTATTGGTTAGAACTCCCGATATTGGCAAAAAGAGCGTCAGTTCACTGCCACATTCAAATATTTCTTCATTGGAGAAAACTTATGCGTTGAAAGCCAGTGCAATTATTCTTTAAAAGCCTGGAACGACAGCAGATCGAGAGTGTGCCATATTGGTCTTGCTATTCAACGTAATTTGTTCTCAGATTTCTTAATTGTGGTAAGCTGCAGATTTTGAATATATATATTTATGAAAATTGAATGTACATTGATGATTTGTGTCTTTGTGTGTGTGGTTCAGTAGCGAAAAGCCTAGAAAATTGCTCCAACCTGCACAGAACTTATAGCAGAGGAAGTTAAATGCCTAGGCTTATACATGGAATTGCAAGGTAGTGTGATACCTGTATTATTGTATGGAAGAACATAATACTGGAAGTGCAGAGGCGTTGTACACATTAGGGACAGGAAAACTGGTGAAAGCTGTGTCATGAGAAGATATTTGTGGGCCTACCGCGCTGAACATTGTCTGTCCTGTATTGTCGTAAAATATGGAAATATAACCTAGCTTAGTTCTGAAGGGGCATGACCACCTTATTGTTTCAGGGACAGTGGTCCTCAAACTGTTAGAGCAGCACCTGGTCAGATTATCGTACAATCCGGAGGCAGAGAATATATGCCTGGGACAAGAGAACGACCAGAGTGATGAAATCCAGAGTATGCTGACCTTACGAGCATAGGAGTCTGTTCCTGTCAGCCATCTCAAAGTTAAGAGGTGTAAACAGTGACGCTCAGTCTTATGACCCCTCTTAGAATTGAAAATCAAAGAACATAAAGCCAGAGAGACACGACAGTGTTTCCTTGATAGGAAAGTGAAAGTGTAGACCTTATTTCTATCAAAGACAGACTAGAAATGTGATGAGGAGCAACAACCACATAGCTTGAACATCCAGTATTTCCGCAAAGACTACAACACACACAGCGATTACATGACACAGTTGTTAATTTTAACATACCCTTTGTATAATGAGTAAATATTTCATATAATTATAGTGATTGGGATTCCTGATTCCTTTGACATTGGATCAGGATATCTTTTTATAAATACATAATACATAAATTTGAAAAGTTAACACTCGACTTACTTAAGGTCCGTCTAAAAGTTGTTGAGGTTTGTGAGAGGTTTGGTGTTATAAGTGTTGTGGGTCTTACCATAGGTGTTTAGCTGGCTGTTAATTATTGTGTACTCTCATTACATCACTATCATACCCTAGACATAACACGCAGTCATTATACAAATCCAGAATAAGTCTGACTGAGGTTGACATATGTGGTAGCAAAGAAGGCTATGTAATAAATCACAATATTAAATAGATACATAGACCTTCACAGCTGATCTCAGTCAGTATACTAAGTCCCCTATAAAGATATATATTATCCCCATTCACCACAAGTACTTCACAGAAAGGCGCTTGTATAACACGACATCCAATTGTTGACTAGGTCTCTACAGGATTTGATATGACACTGAGGGCAGGATATGACCTGAAATATAAAATTACCTAAGTAGTATCGTCCAACTATCTCCCTATCCAGAAAGGAGGTGTAGTGAGATAGTTTAGATAACTGTGGTTAACCATAAGAGACAGAGCAATTAAGTCATAAATAACACAATTTATCCAATTACTAGTACCAGTAAACTCACTTTTGCATTTATGTCCATGATTATCCTCATTCCAAACATATAGGCCTTATGGTAAATGATGTGAGATATCTCAAACGATACAGAAAATCAATTCTATTCATACATTCCCTCTTCCAGTTTATACAGTCCGATCCAGCAAGTTTAAAATCTTGAAAAGCTTTCCTAACACTATTCTCTTATTCCATTCTATCTTCTGATTCAAATACACAAATAAATTTACTAACACAGGCTGTGATTTCTTCCAGGAATAGCACAATGAGATTCTACATAAAACAACCATTTCCATAAAGCTAAATTTTGATAATATATTTATACACACACACACAAACACACACACACACACACACATATATATATATATATATATATATATATATATATATATATATATATATATATATATATATATATATATATATATATATATACATATACATATATATATATGATACCTTTATATCAGTAATATCTTGCTTACCCTCAATCTCAGACATACAGGCTTTCCAGAATTAATACAATCTGCTCACACAAATGCAAATACCAATGTAGCTTATGGCAGATGCTGCTAATCCGTGTCTGCAGTTTTTGAGTTTCGCGACAAGTGTGTCCTCCTTTCGTTCAATCCGGCTGTATATAGGTCACCCCTATCGTATCGGAGAGCATCTGGGCTAAAGTATTTTTCATTCACGCAAAAATGTGTAGGTTAAGGCAAAGTGTGCTCTAATGCAAAATCTAAAATAAATCTGGAGTCCTTATTTCTGAACGGATTTCCCCGATCTTAGGCTTATATTATTCATATGAATGAGCCCTATCAATTGAGATATCTAACTTATTCTATAGTTTATCCAAATTTTCACTGGAGCAGCCTAAACAGTGAAAAAGACAAAATGGTTCATGCTCCACTGTCCTCTTTTCACAATAACTTCTGCTCTACACCACATCCAGTGAAAATCTAGATATCTGCCTAAAGCTAATGATCCCTATTATTAAACCTGGCCCTTCTTTAACAAGGTACTTCATGTATATTCACACACTGCCTTCCGAATTATTTCCAACATCTACACTTTCGCTGTCTCCATGATGAATAGCCTAGGCTGTCCCCGACACTTCTTGTACCAAGCTGGCGTTTTATTGGTCAGTTACTTACACGGGTTTTGGACGGTGTATAATTTTCAGTGATCGCCGATTTATGATTCAGACTTCACTACAAATGTTTGTCTTCGAAATAAACGTTCTGCGTTTGATTCACGGCAGAGAGATTTTTAAAAATGCAATTCAGTCATATGCATTCAGTTGTTATAATTGTGTATGTTTTTTTTTTAATTATAGTTTCAAAGTGTTTTTATGTGTTGAGGGGCTTATTTGTTTGGTGGAATGTGAAATGTGGGTGTAACGAAAAGAAACAAATAGAATACATGTGAAATTGTGCTATTCTCAGGACATGAGACAAAAATCGAACACCATATTTCTTTCGTGTAATTTATGACAATTAACTTATTAGTTATTTCGACAAGGTCCGCCAACAGTAGTGTAGGGAGTGGAATGACGGACAAAAAGTTGTTTTTATTTGTAATAAATTAATTTGGTCAATAAATCACGCACTATTGAGGCTTTGAAGCAAAACATAACAGATTAAATTCACGGAGTTAGTCAAGAAATATAATGTATTATTATGCACAACGTTCATTAAAGATACACCTTCATGTATTGCTCAGAGATTTAAATATGATGTCTTGATGAGTTGGCTACCATCATGTGAACGAGTTGCATCAGAAACCACTGTTGTAAGTACAACACAAATGATTGGTGACGGCTGCCTAGAGATAATGCTGCTATATCCTTAATTAAGAAACGAACAAGTTAGTTCAGATTCTCTGGGAACAACTACAGCGCTTCCGTAGATAGACGGTGGTGTCGTTCGGAAGGTCCTGGGTTCGATTCTCCAGTAAGCCACTCACTTCTGTTGTTTTTCTGTTGTCTAGATTTCTACTTCTTTATTTCTTACTAATGCCTGAAACATACCTTTATGTGTGTAATATTTATTTATTTGTGGTTTATTGACGTAGATTAGGATCGGCACCCAGTCGATCTCGAGTACCGGAAATTTGTGACGTCTTAGGGGGGAAGGGGGTCTGGGTTTTAGTGACGAAATGTGATTTAATTGATGGCAAAAAATTGTGTGACGTGATATCTGGACGACCCTAGTATTTTATTGAACATTCTCTAGCAGCCTAAGTTAAATAAACTTACATTGATTGATAGCTTCTATTCGCTGACCCTAAAGGCTAAAGGTCGAACTCTTATACACTTTACAAAGGCTTTTAAAACTAATTTGCACACTTTATTTTCTAATGAACAGAGACAAAAACTCCAATTGTGGTCAACACATGTAAGGGAAATTACTCTAATAAGTAACACCATAACATACAATACACCATAACCTCCCTTCTTTTGGTAAACTTAATCAAATAAAAATAAAAGTCTTTCAATTTTGTTTGAGAATAGACAGACCCTACGGAACTGCGGCAACAGCTGTACCTAGTCCCAATACCGGAAGCCTGCCCCAAAATATTTGTTTTTAAAATTTTAAAAAGAAAAATATCCCTTTCAACCTTTGATTGGTTATAATTGACATATATACAGTGTCGCTGATTCCAGACAATAATGCTGATTGCTGATACCCGATCACGCCCGGTCTACTTCTCGGCGGTATCAGAAGAGACAAAGTATGCACCCTTAGGCATTTCGTACAAAGCGGCTTACATGAGGTTATGTCTGGGGCTTAAAACCTCATCACACGAAGTTAATAGTCTTACATCAGATTACTGTTATGGGACAGAAGTGCTAGATCATCAGCAAAATCTAAACAGTTATAATGTTGTTTACAAATTATAGTACACAGACTGATATATTTACACCAGAATTTTGTGGGTGTTTTTTCCCCGAATATTTACAATATGTTTATATTTTTGTTTAGAGTTTCATAATGTTAATGTTTTTGTTAAAGTGTTGTTTATTATTCAACATCTGATAAGCAACAGAAATGACATAATTAATATCATCATGCCCATCACCATCATCATCATCACCATCATAATCACCACTATTACCATCATTATCACCATCATCGTCATCACCATCATATCAACATCATCGTCGTCGTTATCATCATCATTATCGTCATCGTCATCACCAACATCATTGTTATCATCATCACCATCCCCATTATCACCATCTCCGTCATCACCATCATCACATTATCATTATCATCATCACAATCACCGTCATCACCATCACATCATCATTATCATCATCACCATCGTCTCCACCATCATCATTATCATCATCACCATCGTCACCACCATCATCATTATCATTATCACCATCACAATAATCACCACCATTATCATCATCACCACCACCATCATCATCACCATCATCATCATTACCATTATCATCATCATTAACACCATCACCATTATGATCATTTTCATCATTGTCATCATCATCACTTTCATCACCATCTTATCATCATCACCATTTCCCTGTACTCTGATTAGGAATCATTCAGCCACAAAGACAGCTGGTCGCCTTGGAGGAAGCCTGTATCAAGCAATCACATATTCTTGCACCAGAAGTTCATGTAGTGGTTTGTTTTACATCCCGACGCACTACCTTACATTATAAGGCATTCAACAAACTTGTGCCAAATTGTCCTGTCTAGTGCCATTAGCTCAAGGCCTTCCCATGTCTTCTCCATGTGTTCCTTGGTCTTACCCTGGAAGTCCCAGAACACGACCTCCCTGGTAATGCAATCAACGGGTTTTCTCAGTGTGTGTCTGTTACGGATGATATTTTCTTCTAGCAGTAATCAGTTGAGCATATTATGAAGTTCAATGAAAGTACAAGCATCGTACTAACAACACGAATGGAGACGGGTAAAACGAGCATGACATCAATTGTGACGAATCCAAGTCGTGAGGTGGAGGGTCCACAAAAATATGGTTGACGTTTAATAATAATTGAAGACAACGACATCATGGAATTGGTATGGCATATTATACAGATATATTGTCCTGCCCTTCAACAGTCACGTCTCATCATACATTTCTGGCCGCTGTACTAGGGGTGAGATCCACCCAAGTAATGTGGGTCAGATAAATGTAGACGGAGAAGTATATTTGAATACTTCTCAAGTTATCACTAACCTCTCACTAGGTTCTGAATCAACATCGTAATAATAGTGGCGGCCTTCGAATAAATATATCATGCCACTTGTAGCTCTACATCCACAATATCTCAGGAGCTTGAATATAATACGTCCTACCACGAAGACCATAGTTAACGAAAGGCCAAGAATCTTAACCGTTAGCATAAATTAGTGCAGAACGCATTACGCCATAAACTACCGGTGACGTATTAAATATTTAGCGTTCAATATAAGTTAAAGCCCGTGCAAACACATGATTTAACACAGAGAGACATACAGGGTGGTCATAAAGTCTTTCCCTGATTTCAAATTTTTACGAGATCCTCCAGATGTTAAAAGCATCAAAGCTTGGTATATAAAGTTTACGGACACTGGCACCGTCGGTGACATGCCCAGAGCAGGTAGGTCTCGTGTGAGTGAAGAAACTGTGGACGCAGTGCGCACGGCGTTTCAACGCAGTCCTCAGAAATCAACCTATCGTGCCTCACGAGAACTTGCAATCCCTCGAATATTAGTGTTGAAAATCGCAAATGTTGAAATCTACAAATAGCATAAAAAACTGTTTTAGTTCTGGAATAATTTCCAATAAACCAAGTTCTTCACAGAATACTTTTTTTTTTTTTTTAATTTTTGAAAACAGGGAAAGACTTTATGACCACCGTATTACCGCAAAATAACTGGTAATAGCCTATGTGTGTTCATGATACAAAAATGCATTCATATACTTTCTTTAACAGTGTCCTATTCATCTCCAGCGTCTTTTCCATATACTGAAAGCTACTTTTGTTTGGGCTACTCTCCTCATGCCCAGCTGTTAATGGGTACCTGACTTTGCACTTGAGTTAGGTACGGAAAAGGCAGCTAGGAAGGGAACTAGTCACCACACTCGATGCTGGGCCTAGTATATACTCTCTTCATAACATCTGAGAGGCATATTCCATCTGGTGTTATTTAAGTGTCTCAGACACTTGTGGTGGCAAAGTTACCGGGTTCCGGGTTCAAAACCTGGTAGTGTCATCTTCTAGTCTACCCACCTATAAATGGGTACCTGAACTGTGCTATTGAGTTATGGAAGGAAAAATACAGCGAGGAAGATAACTGGTTACCCCACCTTCTAAAGCTATAGAGAAGTCTCGAACACTACATTCTTCTACGACTGCCATGAGGCTATCTTTTACTTTAATTGAGAATATTTGTTATTACACGTTCTTTTTCTCATCTTCTAGAATACTGCTTTTGTTTGAGCTATTCTGATCTGTATCCCCGCTCAGCGCCGGATTATTCATTCGGCCCACTAGACACGGGCATAGGGCCCCAGGCATAAAGGGTCTCCCGCGAAAGACAGCAACGGAGTCATAACGCACAGAGCTCTACATGCACGGGCATGAAAGTACGCTCGTGCGTGCAGGGTAAAAGTAATTTGTTCAACAGTTAGTTTATTAGTTACTTCCATCTACGCTTTTTTCCTTCGTTTTAGTTATATTTTCCCCACTACCTTTAACAAAATCTAGGGGCTGTAACGAACACTTTTCATATAGTAATATATATTACTAACAACCTGTATCTTCTTCTTCTTCGTTCACCCTCAGATGTCAACTTGAATAAGTTCAAAGAAAGCAGTGGTCAACCTGAGGCTGTTGATATCTCAGTAGATTTTCTCCATGAATGGTACTGGTGATGGCCATATGCGTTTTCTCTGTTCCTCATATGTTGAGCACCTTTGAAGCAGATGTTCGGCAGTCATTTTATCGGTGCCACAGTCACACTCATCAGTAGTTCCTATCTTTAATTTGTTGAGTAGATGGTATCTCAATCTGTGCGAAATCTGAAGATTACCACTTGTTCACTTCTGCTGAGCTGGTAATACGGATCATTTTGTGTGTGGCCTGGATGCTCTTCTTCCCACTTGTGCCTGTACCTGCGCTTGATAAAACTCTTGGCCTCCTCATACGTTATATTTGTGTCAGGTTGAGGAAGCTTTCCCCTTCCTTTGCCAATCTGTCAGCCTCTTCATTACCAGGGATGTTGCAGTGAGAAGGGATCCATCCACTGTATCACGACTCTTTTGTATTGCTGACATAGTCTGTGAAGTGTTACTCTTAGGTCATCCAGTTCAGCATTACTTTGACTTTTCAGCGTTGTAAACCTGTATCTGAAATCCATCAGTTTTTTTTTTTTTTTCAAGTTTTACCTTTTATAAGATTGTGAGGGGCCCCTAAAGATCTTAATAGCCTGGATCCTCCGGAGTTCTCACTTAGGGCCTGTCCCCTTAAAGCACCTTCCATCTGATTTTTGTGTACCTCAGCTATATTAGGATGCATGCCCGAATATAAATGACACTGAGGTCTAGTTAGCTAATTTTTTTATAGTAGTTTCGCCTCTTTCAACCTAGACACCAGGTCCGTCGGTTATACATAGTAAGCTACTGTCGTCCATTTGAATCTTTCAACTGGTTGTAAAGAGCTTGCATATTTTTAAAACTAAATTTGCCTCGTTTGGCAAGGCGCGCCCCGTTCAACCTAGACACTGAGTTCGTCGGTAATATTAGGGCACGTGGTGAATATTTTTTTTTTTTTCCCTCGCTTGAGGTCGCATATTTTTTCCTCGCATGAGGTCGCATTTGTCCCGCCCAAACCCGGCCCTGGTCAAGACCACATGTCCCAACACAAGAAGACCCAATGACAACATGTGTCACTGTAGTGATCCTCTGTGTTCTCACACAAGAGACCTAATGACACAAGAATGTCACTGTACCTGTGTCTAGACACTTTTTTTTTTTTTTTTTTCCTCGCTTGAGGTCGCATATTTTTTCCTCGCATGAGGTCGCATTGTCCCCGCCCCATACCCGGCTCTGGTCAAGACCACATGTCCCAACACAAGAAGACCCAATGACAAACTGTGTCACTGTAGTGATCCTCTGTGTTCTCACACAAGAGACCTAATGACACAAGAATGTCACTGTACCGGTCCCTGTGTCTAGACACATGATCCTAGCCAAAGGCCGGATACTAGGCATTGGGTCTTGACAGCATTATTCGTGCTGGTGAATATTACTCACCTTGTCGTTTGTGTTGTGAGCACAGCACTTGCTTTCTATTGGTATCACATCCGTCAAAGATTAGTACTAATTATTTTTATATTACATTCTAATTAATAGTTCATTTTTAAAAGGGCAAATGCTTTCGTTTTTGTATTATTTAAACTGTGTTCTAAATTCTAATTCTTCTTTAGAACTGTAACTAATTATTCATGCAATTTTTTCCCACATTACTTATTAAACACTGATAATAATTATTAGCTATTAATAATTCTTTCAAAAGCTAACACTTTTTTATTGAGTTCTTTCCCTGTGTATAACCAATTGATTGCTTCCCTGTGTATATTTAATTGATTACTTCCCTGTGTAATAATTAATCGAATCCAACAGCAACCAGTGTTTACTGTCTTATCGATGCCGTGAGCCTGACATACACAGTTAGTATGTGTTCATTTCTGGAATGGATTTACTTGCGTTTAGAAACGAGTTCGTATTTTCGCTGTGATTTAAACCGATTTTTTGTTTACGACATTACAGTAACGGAATGTTATAAATTCATATTTGATGTAAATATCGTCTAGTGTAGTGTTTGCCAACTCCAAATGAAGCATTATTGAAAATAATTTCCACTCCCTGGTCCTTTATGCCCTGGTTCTTCGTCTTACTTTTTGTCTTCCTTCCTTCGATGTTTGCCACGCGTACACGCGGCACGCACCTCTCAGTTATTTCCATGTGTGCGTCGGTTATATAAGGCGCTGTTTGTAAGTAGTATACAGCTGGATCGCATCTTACGCGGGACTCAGCTTAACGTGGTTGTGTTGGTCAAGTGGGAGAAATTACAAAAAGCTTTCATTGTACATTATTCTAATTTTTTAACAGGAATTTTGTTTGTAAGTACATCAGAGATTATTTATTTAATCTTTATTTAAGAAAATAAAATGGAAAATAATCTTTTGTTTCTATTTAACCTTTCGGCTCCTTTTCGAGTAGACAATGTTATAAAATGTTAATTTTTCTACAAAATAATCCATAACTACAAATCTATTATTGTTAACAATTATATCTAAATCTAGAGTAGTGAAATTGTATATGTTTAGTGAAATAATAATGTCATACAGCTTTTATTTTTGTAATTTAAACTGAGAAATTTGAGGGTTGGGCGGGGCCTTGCTAGGGCTACCACCCTATTTGGACTACATGCCTTTTTTTAACACAGTGTCCTAAGAACCGAGCCCCCGCCAAAGGTGCGATCGAACTGTACATTATTTTCAGAATAGCAAGTAGTCGTCACTAAATGGGAAGAACTATGGTGTGCGATTTGTGCCTCAAGTCCAGTGGACGGCATCATTTCTCCTGCGTTCAGTTTCTTCTTATTCATTAACTTTTACCTTCTAACGAGCAAATAATCCTGTCAACACGCATATACTTTGAAGCTACACTTTAAAACAAAGCACACAACCATACAGTTATGATATTGCATGAATATTGAATTAAAACTGTGAAGTCAGTTTAATAATTCAGTTTTTTTTTTTGGTCCTTTCTTTAAATATTTGTGTCACGCAATACCGTTCTTTATGTTTCGTTTTCAAACCTTCTATTAAAATTAACAGATCGGTGATGTTTTAAAACCATTTTGTAATTCAGTTAGGAAGTTTAACTAGGGTCTATTGCCTGAAAGGCAGCTGTGCTAACAGTTACACCATCAGCACGTCTCGATATAAGTTTACTTGGTCTAACGTTTTTATTTTATGCCAGGTTTTTAAACCTGTTAATGACAATGAACGTAGAGTGGTAATTTGATAAATGAAATGTCTTAACATAATCCCCAATGCGTCATTTCTTATAAAAAGTAATGAACAATATTCGGCTTACCGCTACCTTTTTGAAACACATGCAAGTTGACGTCTGAAGATGTTAAAAGAAAATGTACACTGAGGGTCTCCTGGCTGCTACATACCTACTTGCACGTGGAATTATTTATATCTGCTTTGAGATCTTGTTTTTTTTCATCGACATAGGGTTTGACTTATTGCGTTTGCCCGTCAGATTTGTCATAAAGTAGACTGAAATGATGATGGTAAGACGGCAGCTCCACCAACAATATTTAAGGTACCAGGAACTTTTAGTTCTATTTTTAGTTCTCGATATGTATCAGCCAATCGGCATGCACTTGGCTGAAGGTATTTTCCCGGAAGGTGGCGTGGGGTCGTGTACGTTGCACAAAGCGTTTCACCAAATCAAATTATATCGTATTCGGATTGTGTTGAATATGGTGATGTTTGTAACGTATTAACTCTTATGCATCAGACCAGAAAGTTTTTGATATTTGGACATGCGCCGTAATATAACCGACTAGGGTTGAGCGGACGCGTCTCGCCAAAACGAGGGAAAAAAATTGTTTATTTTAATAATAATAAAATAAATTGTTTATATTGTGCAA
>JAMPIV010004663.1:0-20000 GCA_024509875.1 Oreohelix idahoensis | reverse complement strand
GTCTGATTCAATCCATCATTTCTCGATTAGTGATCTTTTCATACTGTTAAGCTGTTCTTGAAAGTCTGTAATTTCTTGATTGTCATTTTACTGCTCTCAATATTTCATATCCATTGAGCTTAAGATTGGCACTGTGGTTACGTCTATAGGACTACATTTTTATATAGACACCATTGAGCTTCCGATTGGCAATGTAGTTACGGCTTTTGGATTACATTTTTATATAGACTCCATTGAGCTTCCGATTGGCAGTGTGGTTACATAAATGGGACTATATTTCTATATAGACTCCATTGTGCTTCCGATTGGCAGTGTAGTTACGTCAAGGGGAAATCGATTACTCACATTAGAAGTAATTTGTCCACATTCTTTGGGCATGTTATGAGAAGAAAGAAAATGAAACATGTTGTGAAAACAGAAAGATTAACGGAAAAAGAAATTGAGGACGACAAAGTGAGAAGATAATGAGCAGTTTGACATGGTATGGAAAAAAGTCAACAACAGTGGAGACAGGAGGTTGTGGAAAGACGTGATCACCTGCGTTACAAGGCATGGTATTTAAGAACGAAGAAGAAGAAGCAGAAAAAAGAACAAGAACAACAAGAAGGAACAGAAGAAGAAGAAGAGGAAAAAGAAGAACAAGAAACAGAAGAAGAAACAGGATATTTCATCCAGTAATTAACAACAACAACAACAACATGTAGAGAATAATGGCCAGAAGCCTCTACTGTGGCAAACAAACGAAACTAACCAGTTACTGGGGCCAACATGAATATCGTGGTCAACAAAAAACGCAAACATTTACACTGGCGGTGTCTCAACAACAAAGTGTCCGAACGTTTCGATCAATAAGTCTTCGTAAAGGAGAAAGATGAAGCCGGTGCAAAGGGAAATGGTATCCTAATTATAACCAAATCTTAGGTTGAACAGGGTAGACCAAGATGGTGGAATAGCAGAGGCTATAAAGGTCAGCTGTTAAGTGCCCTCTCATCTTCCTCATAACCTTTTAAAAAAAAAACTGGAGACGTAAATTAAAATGATAAAGAAATCGTGAGAGACCTCTAGCAAGTGGCGCGTGACAGGAGAAATTGGCATGAAGATGTTTGCGGCATATGTTCCTTGAGGAGTCGAATGGTAAAGATGATGACGAAGATAATAAAAGATAAATGAATAACGAACGACACCAAAGCTTCGGTATATAATGCCTGCGTCATCAGCACGCTTCTTCTGTACGGCAGCGAGACATGGACAGTCTATGCTAAGCAAGGAAGAAGACTCAATACCTTCCATCTGTGGTGTCTACGCCACATCCTTGGTGTTTCGTGGAAGGACAAAGTGACAAATGTCGAGCTGTTGTCATGTGCTGGCCTTCAAAGTATGTATACACTGCTTAGACATCACAGACTGCGCTGGTTAAGCCATTGTCGCATCCCGAAAGATATTGTCCACGGGCAACTGGCAGATGACAGTCTGATGACAGAAGCTCAGGTTCAAAAATTTATGTAAGAGAGACATGATAGCCTCGAACATAAATCCACCAACCTGGGCGGATGAAGCTGCCAATTGCACCAAATGACGGTGTCACCTCAGATTGCGCGAAAAGAAGCTCTCATAACAAGCAGAAGAGAATAGATTACGCCGAACGTAACACCAGCCAAACAAAATAGCTGAGCGCTATCACCTCATGGGTGCATTTCCACTGTCAGTTGTGACTGAAGAGGGCTACGAATGAAAGATAAGAGATGGAACTCTCAAGCTGGTTAAATTGATCTTTTTGGAAATATCTCAGTTAAGTATTTCAGTCATTTTTCTTGTGAAAGTCCCTTGATATAAAATCGTCATTACCCTTCTATCTACAACTCTGCCAAGAGTAATCCTGTGCGAAGGTAGACACCTTTGACGACCCATTTTAGAAAAAAATAATAATAATTTGTATCAGTTTCATCCAGTATTCTTTAAATCCCTTACTATATCCTGTAATAATTGGATTATTATTTCATGCAGGATGTAATTCCTTCACTTCTTTTTTTTTTTTTTTTTTTTTTTTTTTTTTTTTTTTTTTAGCTGCCTTTTCCTAACAGTAGTTGAAGTTTTTATGGTTCATTGTTTCACATAGATGGGGTAGCCTGTACCATGACCGACGTTCCTTGGTCGCCTTCTACGACATGCTTTTTAGATCACAGTATTCCTATTCTTTGCTCCTATTTCGGGCCCTGGTAACACACGTATTCAATTTGCTATCATTATCATCACAACCCTGCAACTCTCCAAAAACACAGGCCTGCAACCAACTTATACAAAGTCTTTCAGCCCGTGCCATCCGCTGTAGGTCTTTCTATGTCTTTCTCAACATTTTTATCTGTCTCCTGTACTTTTATCCATTCAATTTTTTGGTCTACCTGTGCTTCGTTTACCATGGGTACTCCAGAACAACCACTGTCTTGTAAAACTATCAACAAGTTGTCTCAATGTGTTCTTCTCCTCTCTTGCTCCACTAGCACGTGTCTGGATCTTGTCATCAATTCCACATCAGAGATCTTGTCATACAACTTCCTCTGCCCCTCACCTCCGCCCCCCCTCTTTTTTCCATCAATTTACCTGTTGTTCAATTATTTCCATTTTCATCGTTCCTGTGAAAAAATGCATTCAACAAGTCTCCTTCGAGCAGTGATATCAAAAGCATGTACTGCATAATAAATCTAACGCTCTGTAAGTTTTTTCTGTGAAGCCATATCTCTGTGACATCAACTGATTCTTTTCTTTTTGTGTGTGTATTTTTATTAATGGTTTACGCATAATATGTGATCCATATAGCACTGGCTGCTTAGCGACTCTCCCCTTGTTCCCACGGGTATATAGATTAAATGCTTAGATAAAATGTTTTTATTTCCTCAAATGTTTTTGCCGCACAGGTATGAAATATTTAATGTTGTGTACTGCCTAGAGTTTACACTTTATGATCAGTAGACTAGGTAGCTAGCCTGGTAAGCGTAGGTAGTTAGTGTTTTAACTAAGAATGGGGAGAAGATAGTATTTTAGTAAGAGTGAGGAGAAAATAGTATTTTAGTAAGACTGAGGAGAATATAGTATTTTAGTAAGAGTGGGGAGAATATAGTATTTTTTGAGAGTGGGGAGAAAATAGTATTTTAGGAAAAGTGCGGAGACGGTAGTATTTTAATAAGAGTGAGGAGAATATAGTAACTTAGTAAGAGTGGGGAGAATATTTTAGTAAGAATTGGGAAATGTAGTATTTTAGTAAGAGTGGGGAGAATATTTTAGTAAGAATTGGGAAAATATAGTATTTTAGTAAGAGTGGGGAGAGTGTGGTAAGTTGGGATTATGTAAATATTTATAGGGGACTTAGTGTACTGACTGAGATCAGCTGTGAAGGTATCTGTATCTAATAAGTGTGGTGTGTTACAGATGACCTTACTTTGCTACCACATTTAGACCTCAGTCAGACTTATTCTGGAAGATAGTGATGACTACGTTGAATGTCTAGGGTTATGATAATGATGAAGTGTAAGTTCACAACAACAACATATAGATAAATACTTTATTTAAGATTCACAACACTGTACCACACTATGACAAGCACATACATATAACACTCTAGAAGACTAGCTTAAATAAGTCAAGTGTTAACGTTTAAATTATGTATTAATTTCTTTCAAGAATAGATATCCTGATCCAACTACAGAGTGAATCAGGAATCACAATCAAATGTAAATGCAATGTCTATGTACACAAATTATACAAAGGATCTTTGTCCTGACATAGAATATTATTACAATATGTGTGTAGTGTTATGCTCTGGTATTAAGAGGTAATACTGGCCTTTGAAGCTATGTTGTTGTTTGTCATCACGACTTCATGTGTTTGTTAATGGTGGAAATAATCTTGAAGGGATCACAGTTCTTTTATTTTGTAAAACAATACTGTCCCTCTTGATTTATTATTACAGTCAATTTTAGAGTGGGTTTTATAAGGGTGAGCTGCTCTGGCCGATGAAATCTTAACTTAGGTTTCGGCGGCAGGAAAACTGTCTCCTCTGCTCGCTTGCTTCTCAGTTATCTTGACATACACCACTGGTCGATATCTTAGACAAGGAGTCTGCTGCCAGCCCTCTGGATCCAGCAAAACTCAGACCAGGTGCTGCTCTAATACTTCAGTACCACGGTCCCTGAAATAAGAAGGTTGTACCTCCTTCTTCAGAACTAATATATAATATCTATTTCCACACTGAAGTACAGGACATTACAAACACAGAGTTCAGAGCTGTATGCCAACTACTAGCTTCTCATGTGACAATATACCAGTATTCCTCTCCCTACTGGTTACAACGCCTCTCCAATTCCAGCTGTACTTCCTTCTGTACAATAAGATAGGTGTCATGTTACTAAATGGCAATCCCATATATGCCTATGCAGTTATACTCCTCTCTGACAAGCTTTTACATGGTGGAGCAATATCTAGGCTTTGCCTTCTGTTTGCTACTGAACCACACACATACAGATACAATTTATCATTTCATATTTAATTTTCATATATATATATATATATATATATATATATATATATATATATATATATATATATATATATATATATATATATATATATATATATATATATATATATATATATATATATATATATATGTGTGAAAGGGTGGGCGAGATGATGATGATGATTATATATTGTGATGTGTGATCACTCTCCTTTTTACACTCGCACCGACCCATCACACATCTCCCTCCTGATTTTGTTGTCGTCCCGACAACATCACTACCTCCGACACTTCTGTCGAAATCTCTTAGATCGTTGGTGCTGCGTTTGATTATTTCTCAGCGGCGATGTTTTGGGCTCAGATTCTGTATTCGGTACAACTTGGCTGGAGACACTCTTGGTCGTCATGTCTCCAGTTGTACGTTGCCGGGCTGTCAGTTGCTGTGGTCTTGAAGACTCGCTCACCGGTGCCGCGTCGCTGCCTGCCCGTGACGTCTGCCTGTCAGTGCTTGTAGCTGTCGAATCTGTAGGGGGATTGCTTCTGACGTGCTTGACACTCGTTTTGTGTGGACGGTGGCTTACATTTCCCACAGTCTGCTTTTCATGTGTCTCCTCCTCTGAACCTTGACTTGCACTCCCTCCTCTCTGCTTAAGACGAGTTTTCTCCCCTAACCGACTTCCAATCTTCTCGGCTCCCTTAGGGTGACAGTTGTCACGGTCATCTCTTGGCTTGCACCCGGAAGGAAACCTGGTTGTGGTAGCACGTCTCGGGAAAGAGCTCTTTGAGGGACAGGCGGCTATCAAATGTTCAGTTGACTTGCAATGAAAACATCTCTTCGGAAGCGGGCCTTGAGGGCACTTGGCTGCCATGTAGTCTGACAAGTCTCCACAATTGTAGCATCTTATCTTTCTGGGCTTCCTCTGTGCCATGGGTCGCTTTCTGCTGCCCTTACACTCTTGACCGCCAATGCCGCATACATAAATTGCTTCCATGCCCTGGACCGATGGTTTGCTGTCAAACTCTACTCTCTCATTTCTCGCCAGACTCCGGAATCCCTTTCTGAAGATCTTGGTCTGATGTACAAATACATCAATACCTCCATCATCTGCGGACATTGTACCACTTGCAAACTCCTTTTCGCCTTGTCGGTGCAGCTGCACTGGTCGGTACTGTCAGCTCACTGCTTTCATTAACAACAGCTTGACTCTCACATACCAGAACATGCACCTCCTCGTCGTGCTTTGGCTGTTCCCGCGGACACACATCCTTGTCTTGCGTTGGCTGTTCCAGCGGACACACCTCCTCGTCTTGCGTTGGCTGTTCCCGCGGCTGGCATGGTGCTCTCTTTCTCTGCACCTCCTCTTGTGCTGGCGAACTGGCCTCTGACATCTGTGCTATCTGGGACTTTAGGAAGGATAATTCTGCTCTGAGTGCCTCCTCCTCCTTCTGAACTTCTGCACTTGCTATCTGGACCCGTGCCTCACATACCAGAACATGCACCTCCTCGTCGTGCTTTGGCTGTTCCCACGGACACACATCCTTGTCTTGCGTTGGCTGTTCCAGCGGACACACCTCCTCGTCTTGCGTTGGCTGTTCCCGCGGCTGGCATGGTGCTCTCTTTCTCTGCACCTCCTCTTGTGCTGGCGAACTGGCCTCTGACATCTGTGCTATCTGGGACTTTAGGAAGGATAATTCTGCTCTGAGTGCCTCCTCCTCCTTCTGAACTTCTGCACTTGCTATCTGGACCCGTGCCTCAGGCTTTTTACTTTCACCATAAACAGCATATTCCCAAGGGAAATTCCTGTTCACCTCACTGACTTGTGGTTGCTCGCTGTAGGCTTTTTTGACAATTTCCAGTAACTGCTCAGGGCTGGCCTTGGCTCCGCCATGTATCCGTAATTCTCTAGATACCCATTTCGTAACGTTGTTCCATATCATGTCTAACTTGTCTTCTGCACAAAAAGGCGCCACCTTCCACGCGGCTTCCACATCTCCCACAAACTCTTGCCAAGTGGGCCTCCCCTCTCCACTAAACAACCTTATCTCTGGCTCCTCCACGTACAGTACCTTCATATGCGCATTAGCCATCTTGCTGCAGGAATGCACTGCTGGGTGTTTACAATATTTGTTCGCTTGCTGTTTGCTCAATGTCACTGTCTGCGTTATCCTGCCGACGACGCCAATTGTGACAGGGTGGGCGAGATGATGATGATGATTATATATTGTGATGTGTGATCACTCTCCTTTTTACACTCGCACCGACCCGAACAACAATAAAACTCTTGATTCTAGAGGCAGGGGCTATATTTATTTTTACAGCCCATTCAGTGACAAAGCAAACATTAAACAAATAAACTAGCGAACATCACAAAACCAAACAAAACAAAACAAAACACCCAACAGTGCCCGATGCTAATGTATCATGTCTTTGTGTTCTTCTGTGTAGGTACACAGGGCGCTTCGTCGTTTGCTCTCTCGTGTGGGCTGAATCTTCAAATCGGCCTTTTGCCGATCGCTATTTCTTTTTATAGGCACTAGGCTAATCACTCACTTATCTGCGCGCTGGGCGTATTAATCTTGGCTACTTAAATATCACAAGCGATTATCGCTTTAGGAATAGCGAAAACACAAATAAAACCTACAGCTATTTAATATAACACAATTCTACACCACAACTTAATTTAAAGGCATTATTGTGGCCTAATAACATATCTTCTACTTCATCAATCTTGAAGAATTCACATCTCAGCATGCTTCGCGCACTTCTAAAATACATGGTCGATAAATCTGCCCAAAAACAGGTAGGGGGCGGGCGTCTCCTTTTCGGCCCCATCACATATATATATATATATATATATATATATATATATATATATATATATATATATATATATATATATATATATATATATATATATATATATATATATATATATATATATATATATATATATATATAGGAAATATGTCTAGCTTACCACAATTCAAGGAAATATACATAAGTAACGTTGACTGGCGATGAATTTTGGCACAATTTCGATCTGCCTTATCCCAGGCTTTTATTTAGAAAAAATATTAGCCTGCTGTCAACGCACTTGCTTCTCACAAAATGTATTTCAAAACTGGCCCTGAACTGACGCTTCTAATTGACTATATCGAAGGTTCTAACCAATAAGACCATGTTTACAAGAGCCTTTGAAAAATTGTTACCTTTCCTCACGTTGCCATTAGCTACAATAATAGTATTTGCAGTTCGACTAATAAAATTTCGCCTTACATATTACTACAGCCAATCAGAACGTATCTAACTTGTTGGCCTCATTTCCCCAAAAGCAGTGTTTTCCAAACATGCCATTTTGAGCAAATATGATCTTGTGCTGTCAGACAACCCCACTATAGTATTTTGGCTATAATTTGTTAATTACTAGCCTATTTGCGTAACACATAACATATTCTTTGTCAGCAAGTCCTAAGGCACACAAATATATAAGTTTAATGGGGCTAAGTGGCTTCGTTCAAAATATGTATTATTCTAGGATAGTCGTGTATTTGTTTTTTATTTTTCGAACCGCCACCTGTTCTGCCTTTTCGATTGTTCTGTCAGTATAAAGTCAGGATTTCAGACGTAAAACAGTATTGTGTCATGTTTCCTAATAAGCATTAACCATGTTTTCAAAACCTAACCTTGTATTGGTAGTGTTTTTTTATTACTGTTTATTTGAAAAAATCAGGTCTTCATGCCTTTCGCGTTCACTTTTTAATCGCTAGACGACGTGGTAGTATTGCCTGCGTTCCTCCGTGCATCTCTCTCTCTCTCTCTCTCTCTCTCTCTTCTAAGCCCGTCTGTCTTTTTAGGTTAACGTAGTGTGTTATAATGACATTAATGCTAGTATTATATCTAGGTCATTAAGCAGTTTGCGTATCTCAAGGTTTTCTAAGAAACACAGTACCCGTTTTATTTTTTAGACACGCGTGTAGTTTATGCAGACGGAGCAGAAAAAGGGGGTTTCTTGTTCAGCCATTATGGCGTTCTACAACACAGGCGTACGCTATTGTGACCGCACTGTTCTTTTACCATTCTTCTTTCTTTCTATTGAATTACTTCGTTAGGCTTTACATTTATTTTCTAATTTATATATGTGGATTAGAATTTTTTACGACAAATTCTCCCCACTTAAAACAGACATCATATGTCAGTCCATAATTCTATATACACATAGAGAAATTTAATATTATTCCTGGTGATCACGGTGATTCTCATCACACGGATGGCGGCTTAGAAAATCTGCATCAACGTTTCTCTGATTTTATTTTTATCATGGATTAATGCAGGTGAGTCAATTCAAAGTAAGCACGACTCAAGAAATCTGCCCCAGACCTCTGCAATCCAAGAACCTATCTCAGTTATGTTACTGAACAGCGGCAAGTGTTACTGTTTGTCTTAATGCTGCTTAGCAATCAATATTCACCATTTCTCTTCTCTGAGTCTGCTCAACGACATGTCCCGAGAATATTAGATGTTCCTAAAATTCTACGTTATGAGGAGTTGATCTATATGGTGATATCTGAGTTGTATAGTGGATCCAATAATTTTCTCATCATTCTAGAGAAGACACTAGCCGCATTCTTCAATCCAAATGGCAATCTGTTAAATTCATAGTGCCCCTCTGAGGTACTAAAAGCTAGATAAGTCTAACCTCAGGTTTTACTGGAATCTGATAGTATCCTTTGCTCAGATCCACTTTTGAGAAATATTTAGCTTCATTTAGCCTGGCAAACAACTGAGTTGTATCCGGCAATGGATCCACCTGACCTTCTGTGATAGCATTCAGTCTCCTGTAATCTATACAGAGTCTATGTTCTCCAGAGGGTTTTCTTAAGAGTACCACACTGGAACTATACGAAGATTCACTGTGTGAAATGATTCCTTCCTTCAACAAATAGTCTATCTCTTCCTTCAAGGCTTTCTCCTTAGCGAACGGAATCGAATATGCCTTCATACATACAGGTGTGGGGTCTATAAGTTTCATATCATATTCCAATAAGTTTTTGTGCCCCGGTCGGTCCGTTAACACCTCTGTATGATCATCTAGAACCTGATGCACTCTCTCCTTCTGATTTTTCGTTAAATGTGTACTGATTTTTACCTGTGCCGCTGTCTCACAGGGGTGTAATGGATATTCAAATAATGAAAGTGGTTCCTTTTTCATCTCCATTGCAATAGACAAGGACAACAAATGTGTCTCTTCCTGATTTTCTCTTTCCAAATATTTCTTCAGGAGATTCACATGATAGATTTTTTTCTTTCCCCTTCTTATCTATCTTATAATTTGTTCTAGATACCTTCTCTAGAACCGTATATGGACCTTGCCATCCAATTTGCAACTTATTCTGACTACCGGGTAGAAGAAGCAGTACCTTCTCTCCCACAGCCAAATCTCTGTCTTTAGCTTTCTTGTTGTAATAGGCAGCATGTTTTTTCCTGGCTTGTCTCAAATTTTCATTGGCAAGTTTCCAGCCAGTTTTTAAACGAGTGGTCAGCTCATTCACATATTGGTATGATGATGTAATATTTTCCTCTGCCTTTTCATCAGTCCACGTTCTTAACAGAGCTACATATGGACTTTTAAATTCACAAACTTATTTCTCCTGGCACATGTCAGGTCCTTTCCACTAGAAGCTCTGTAGTGATGATTTTTCTTCCCAGAATCATCATGCACAAAACGACCGCTACCAATTTTTTTCGTGGGGCTTTCTCCCCACTTAGAATTCTTGATGAGAGATTTCCTTTCTACATCTTCTTCCTCCAGTTTACATAAGTCCGATTGAGGGATTTTCGGCTTATCCTGGGGTAAGACATCTTTTTGCACTCTCTGCATAGTGGCCATTGTAAAACAGTCAATTGAAGATTGTCCGTGAAAAGGGGCTTCCCAATCCACTCAGTCCACTTTATTATTCTTTCTATTGTCAGGCCTACGTTTGCCCAGTGGCGTGTCCAGGTCCTGATCAATGTTCCCACTTGTGGGTGTTCCCTCATGTGCTATGCTACACCTTTCTACAAAATTCACAATGTCCCACCTTGCCTTGGGCCAATAATAATTTTGAGCTACCTTTTGGATGATGGTACCTATCTTCTCATGGTCCCCATCGTTTTTCACATGTAAGCTCCTTTTTAAGTCTGCCCTATACCTTTTAGGAAGTACCAGCTGTCCCTGACCTTTAGATCTAGTTCCGGTCTTCCGGTATATCAGTTTGTTCTTCATATAGAAGTCTCCTTTTCCTGGAGGTGTGTGACAATTGGACAATTTTTTAAAACAAGGCTTGAGGGTCTTATCCCCAGCCTGTGCCTTCATCATCTCTTCTGGAGTGGTATTTATCATAATATCCTCCTCCTTTCTAGAGGTCGACCTGACCTGAAGGGTGGCCATTACTATAGGATTTCTTCTACAACGGTCAGTATCATGATTGTCCATCCGACAATTTTTACACCACCTCCTTCCTTGGTTGAAAGATTTTCTTTCATCAAATTTCCTTTCATCGAATTGTGGGGTTTTATTTTTATTTTCATACCGTGGAATATCAAATTGGTGCTTACCTTTGTTTTGATCCCTAGGATCAAATTTATTAAAGTTCTGTGGTGCCTTAAAATTGTCTACCTGTTTCTTTTTAGTACCTGTTATCTCTTCTTGAGCTGCTTGATATCTTTCAGCAACATTTAGTAATTCACCCAGCCTCTCTGCACCTTGTTCCATGAGAAACTTTCTCAGGTCTGGAGCCATGGACTCTCTTAGTTGTTCTATAAGGATCATTTCCTTAAGATCTTGGGTTTTCCCCAGAGCCGTCCATTTCTCCAAGTATGTCTCTAACCGTGCAGAGAACTGGTGATAAGTCTCACCCGACAGTAGTTTAGCATTCCTAAATTTTTTTCTATAAAATTCTCTATTCTTTTCATATCTTAACAAAAGAGCCTGCTTTAGCATGTCATAATTTTCCTGATCACCTCTGCTCATTTTTGCAAAAACTTCATAAGCTGCCCCACGAAGTCCCTGAGATAACTTTAAGCTCCACCTTCCTCTCTCTAACCCATACGTGGTAGCTAATAGTTCATACCTATTTAGGTAGCTCTCTATATCATCGTCTTTCTCAACAAAATGATCTAGATGAAAATTCATAGCTGAGGTTGAGGCTCCCTGACTAGCAGTGGCATCGGAGATAAAGGGACTGGCACCATTTTCAGAAGCATGGCCTTGAAATTCCAACTCCCTTAGTCGTAACTCATGTTCCCTTTGTAATCTCTTCTCCTCCTTTTCTGCTTCCCTTTCTGCAGCCTGTCTTCTTTCCTCAGCTTCTCTGTCTGCAACCTGTTTCTTTTCTTCTCTTTCTGCAGCTAATCTCTTTTCTTCTCTTTCTGCAGCTAGTGTCTTTCCTTCTCTTTCTGCAGCTAATCTCTTTTCTTCTCTTTCTGCAGCCTGTCTCTTTTCTTTTCTTTCTGCAGCCTGTCTCTTTTCCTCTGCTTCCAATGCCCTAGCCTCTTTGTCAGCCTCTAACCTTCTTTCAGCCTCTTTTTCTAATCTTTCAGATTCTAATTTTCTTTCTGCTTCAAATTTTCTTTCTTCACGTTCAATAAATTTGTCACATTTAGTAGTGACATAGGCAATCATAACCTGCCCGTCCATTCCCAACTCTTTAGCAGCCTGCATAGCAGCAGATCGAAATTTTGCCAGGTCCGCCATTTTCTAACAGGCAAATGTATACAATATTTAACTAAACAATGTTATCTCTGACTAATTAATTAAGGACAACCACAAGCACTGAGAGCTCAACCTTATCTTTCCACCCAAGAATACCTTTTTAATTTGTATTATTTCCAGAAGTGAATTACTCCCAATATATATGCTAGGGGAAGGTTCAATATCCCGGGAGCGAGACCCCAATTTATGTGGTAAGTTGGGATTATACAAATATTTATAGGGGACTTAGTGTACTGACTGAGATCAGCTGTGAAGGTATCTGTATCTAATAAGTGTGGTGTGTTACAGATGACCTTACTTTGCTACCACATTTAGACCTCAGTCAGACTTATTCTGGAAGATAGTGATGACTACGTTGAATGTCTAGGGTTATGATAATGATGAAGTGTAAGTTCACAACAACAACATATAGATAAATACTTTATTTAAGATTCACAACACTGTACCACACTATGACAAGCACATACATATAACACTCTAGAAGACTAGCTTAAATAAGTCAAGTGTTAACGTTTAAATTATGTATTAATTTCTTTCAAGAATAGATATCCTGATCCAACTACAGAGTGAATCAGGAATCACAATCAAATGTAAATGCAATGTCTATGTACACAAATTATACAAAGGATCTTTGTCCTGACAAAGAATATTATTACAATATGTGTGTAGTGTTATGCTCTGGTATTAAGAGGTAATACTGGCTTTTGAAGCTATGTTGTTGTTTGTCATCACGACTTCATGTGTTTGTTAATGGTGGAAATAATCTTGAAGGGATCTGTAAAGTCTTAGTCTGTCTGCTCTGTAAGGAAGAGTGGTGTGTTGTTGAGATCAGGCATGCTCCAGTCTACCCAGCTGTAAATGGGTAACTCACCCTAGTCCTGAGTTAGGGAAGGCAAAGGCTCCAGGGGAAGCAGGCCCTAAACTTGGTCACTTCAGCCGACGCAGGATGGTGTATGTATGAAGTAGAAGTGTAGAGTGTGATTACCGCGAATGGTGTACTGTTCGTGTGCTGACCAATATAACCACTCACACTTGTGTCTACAAGGCACCAATGCAGACTGCTGGAATCTTAGTTTACTCAATTTATTCAGACGTACACACTGGGACATACGAGTACATCATGGTTCGTTGACATATCAATTTGTAGGTATACATAGCAGATCTGAAGTCATGACACATTCAGAAATAATGGGCAGTACATCAAAAGTTCAATGTCATGATACATTATGGCCACATCCCCCTATCTGACTAAACGCGTCAGTGAAGGGCGGATCGATAAATAACCAAAGTTACTTGACGTCCATAGTTTGTAGTATATATTATGAAACCACGAAAGGGGGTTTCTAGCAAGATTGAGATCTCCCTGTCACTGTCCGATAATAAGATAAATAATCTGTTCTCTTGGCAGTGATCAAAACATATGATGACCGAAATCCAACATGGCTGTCTCCCTGAGTTGTCGTTCACTCATTCATAGGAAGGAGAATATAAGCCAGAGTTAATTTATAATGGGTATATAAAGGATTTCATAAATGTTTCCATACAGCTCTACGGTGATCAGGTTAATTCACGTAGCCATAACCGCTGCAGGAAAATCTGTCATCTTCGTCGATACAAAACACGACACTTGCATAGCGAAGCACAAAAGTCAAGCTAGGCCTAACCGATGAGAGATCATCAAAAATAGGAGCTGGGTTTACCTGGAGTCCGAATCATCTATATACTGACATAAGGAGAGTCTCTAACACAAACTATCGTAGAGACACCATCTCCTTCAGAAGAAAAACCACTTCGTGAGACATTTTTTTTTCTGACGAAAGGACCAGCTCTTGAAAAACGTACCCCGCCATTTGTAAGCGGTACATCGGAACTCATCACGACTTGTCAAGACAACTCATACTTCCGCTAGCAAGAATCTAGTCCCTCCTACCCATCCAAAATATACAATATAGGACTGATTCTACTTGTACTAATAATATGTAATACATATGAATTCAGGCCATAAACACAATAAGCAAATTAATATATTTTCTGGCCCTAAAAAATAAGTACAAACGCAAGCGCAATATCCTTGCGCTGGATCAATATCCAGAACGATTACTCATATAATCAAAAGTGTGAATCAAACATGGATTATCTCGCTTTTACCATAAACAGCATTTTCATACACAAATAAATGAATGTCTCTATTTTTCCCATATTAAATAGCCATATCGATTTTTGTAAAATGTGCGTCAAAATATGCACGCAACAGATTACCACACCCCTCGGGAAAAAAAAAATGGTACATTTTTTTTTTTGAAATACATCTAGGAGCAACATACAATAGGCTCACAACGCAGCAATAACAATGCGCAGATGATAAGCATAAGTTTTATGACCTTAGAGAAAGTACTTCTCTAAGTATAAATATTTCCAGAGAGGTGTCACCAACGCATACTACAATATTAGCAATGACACAATTTCCACATTAGTTTATACATAAATTCCATCTAAGATATCTTAACATCATGATCATCAAAGACGAAAAACATTGAAAGATCAGCGGTGAATACATATCAATGAACCGCTAAGTAGTGTTACAATCAATATATGATATATTACATATGTGTACACATTTCAACATAGAAACAACTGTATCAAAGTTGTATAACAGTTATGAATCATGTGGGCATCTAGACAAAATATCTGCCATCACATTTTCTGACCCACGGATAGCTCGCACCGAAAAATGAAATGGCTGTAGAGCAATCGCGTATCGCGTTGATCTCGCGCTCTTCAGATTTTTACTCTGAATAGCCGTAAGAGCTTTCTGGTCAGTTTCCACAATGAAATGCGCGCCCAGAAGAAATCTTTGCAGTTTAAGGATTGACCAAACCATAGCCAATAATTCACGGTCTAGGACCGAGTAATTCTTCTGTGCGGCATTTAATTTCCGAGAAATATACATCACAGGATGCAGAGTTCCAGAGTACTCTTGCATTAGTGCAGCTCCAATCCCGGTGGATGAAGCGTCACTACGAAGAATAAATGTCTTATCCTTAGAAGGCCATACTAGGATAGGTGAAGTAGAAAACATAGTTTTAACCTTATCCAAAGAGGATTGACATTCTTGAGTCCAATGGACTACATTAGGAGACCCTTTCTTTAGCAAGGAAGAAAGAGATGACATAATGGAGGACAGATTCGGGATGAATCGTCCATAAAATTGTATTAGACCTAAAAGACTTCGTACTTGCTTTTTAGTCTTAGGAATAGAAATGTTAAGTATCTTACTTGTATTATGGTCTTCTGTTTTTAGGAACCCATGACCAACACGGTGTCCTAAGAAAGATATTTCGCTAAAACCAATACATGCTTTCGATGGTTTCGCTGTCAGGTTATGCTCGCGTAAGATAGACAATAGTTCATTTATACCATTATAGTGATCGTTCCAAGTATCACTGAAAAGACAGATGTCATCAAGATACGCAATGACATCTGAGCGATGAGATAGGATTCGACGCATCATGCGTACAAATGTAGCAGGGGCGTTCATAAGACCGAAAGGCATGAAATTCCATTGGAATAGACCCCTAGGCGTCGAAAAAGCAGTAAACGGTTTGGCGTGTTCGGATAGTGGAACTTGCCAATATCCCTTAGACAAATCGAGTTTAGTAAAGAAGTGAGAATTCGATAGTCTCGTAAGTAGCTCTTCTAGTAAAGGCATAGGTTCAGCATCGAATTTAGTCACTTGATTCAATTTGCGATAATCCACGCAAAGACGTATGTTATTGTCTTTTTTTCGTACTATAACCATCGGCGAAGAATATGCTGATGTGGATGGTTCAATAATTTTTAACTCTATCATCTCATCTAACTCTTTCTCTACCTGTGCTTGAAAATGTATCGGGATAGGACTCTTATAGGACTATGGTCAGTAAGAATAATGTCATGTTGAATGACATCCGTTTGACCAGGAATGTCAGTAAGGACATCCTGAAATTGTTCTAACATAGTAGAAACTTGTTTCTGCTCTCCTGGAGATAATTCTGGAGAAATTGCAACATCTTTCCATGATTCATTAGAGTGAAGAGGAATCATTGGAAAAGGTAAATTTACATCCGAGAAACTCGTTTCCTCATCCTGTATTACTGACAGAGATGAGTACTGTCCATGTTGGACTGGAAAATCGTCCGTTGCCTGGAAAACAGGTTGTAAATAATCAGGACGTTCATGGAATTCCGTGAGCATGTTGATGTGGAAGGTTTTACGCTTCCCGTCAATATCGACGATATAGTCAACATCGGAAACCTTTGATATTATATCGTACGGACCTTTCCAAGAAATGAGAAGTCTATTTTCCCTACAAGGTAGCAAGACAAATGCTTTGTCACCTGGACAAAGTTGACTCAAACATCTCTTTTTATTGGCAAATTCCCTTGCCTTCTGTTTCGCAAATTCAGAAGAAGCAGTTGCCAATTTGCATGCTTCAATAATCTTGTGTCTAAGTGCGATGACATATTCATAAGAGGATTTTGTGTCATCGACAATATTATCAGCAGTTATAAGATCATGCAGTAAGGACATAGGACCTCGCGGTTTCGCGCCAAAGACAAGTTCAAAAGGAGAAAATCCTGTATGTTCGTTGGCGACCTCTCTATATGCAAAGAGAGCCGCGGGTAAAACCCTATCCCAATCCTGAGGATGATCTTCTGTTATCTTACCTAGTAGGTTTTTCAGAGTTCTATTCAAACGTTCCACCATCCCATTGGACATAGGATGATAAATACTACTCAGCGATCTCTCTATCTTCAGAGTCGACATTACTTGAGACATGGTATCCGATATGAGTTGGGTACCATGGTCGGATAATATTTCTGCTGGAAATCCCAGACGAGAAAATATTAACCAAAGAGCATCTGCGACATCAGCAGTAGTTATGCTCTTTAGAGGAACAGCCTCCGGCCAACGTGTGCACATATCAACACACGTCAAAATAAATTGGTGTCCTCTAGCAGACTTTATCTTAAATGGACCAATGATGTCTATCGCCATTTTTTGAAATGGCCGAATGGGAATGTCTGCAGCCTGAATAGGTGCATCATGGCGTGGACCTCTGGATTTAATCTCTTGACATACTTTACAAGATCGACAATAGATTCGTATGTCCTTATTCACCGCAGGCCAAAAGAAAGATTGAAGAACTCTAGCTTTAGTACGGGAAAAACCCATATGTCCAGCACACTGCGAATCATGAGCGTGCTGTAAAATTTTAACTCTCATATTTTTAGGCACAAGGATTTGAGAATGAATGGACTTAGCGGAGTCTTGTACCATACGTACAAGTACGCCATTCTTCAACGTAATCCAAGATTTACGATTAGTATCCTTATTCGGATCACCTTTTGTTGCCAGAGTAAAGAATTTCTTTAGAGTAGGATCATCTTCCTGCTGTTTGATAAAGGAATCGTGGGAAATCTCCAAGGGATCATCTTGGATCTGCGCATCATTATCTTCAGAATGTGAAGATTGTGGCATATTGAGAGCTTGAGCCCTAGTGATTACTGCATTAGCAGATTGCATATTAACATTTTCCCAATTAGAAATTTGCTGTGGAGTGCATTCTTTCACTCCATGAATGCGACCGATGATAAGATCAGCGATCGGATTCGGCAAGAGACATGCTTGCACCTCTCCTGTAAAGAAAGGCGTAGCAATATTGATAATGGCAGTGGAGTACTTCTCCAATGTGCCACCAAATGTTACGCATTTGACTATATTGCCTGTAGCTCGAGAAGGATTTACGAGTGATTGCCTCACTCCAATGGTAGTGCACCCCGAGTCGAAAAGAATTGATACCGGAGTACCATCTATTATGCCCCTATTAAAGACAAGAGCACCCCTTCCATTATGCGCGATTGACGCATGGAGAGCGGGAAGTGGGTGACCGCAGCTTAAAGTAGACACTGTGGTTGGATCGAATAATGTTTTGCATTGCGAACACTCAGATGCTCTAGCAAAATCAAAAGCGGAATTCGCTACACTATTGGAGTCTTTTTTATCATTATTCTGATTATCGGTGTCGTGGAACTCCTGTTGTGCAGAGTTAGCCTGGTAATAAGATTTACCATGTCTTTTGTGTTGTGATCTACCTCGGTTATAATTGTCTCTATAATTATTATTGCCTCTGTTATAACCCCTATTTGGGTTTGAATCATAATATTCATGATCATAATCATCATGCTCATTAAATTGAGTATCCCTGTAATATTGTTTCTTTTGTCTCCATGAAGCACTTGGGTAGTTCCTATAGCTACTCCCTTTCCGAGAATTTCTAACATTATGGGCACCCCTCGCGTGTCGAAGACTATCAGCCCGATTCCAGTTCTTCGAAGAAGAACTCTGATTTGAGTGGTTATCTTGGTTTTGATACTTATTCCAATTAACCTTTTTATCAAATTTATTTTTAGCTCCTTGGAATTTGTGTGAGTAATTCTGATTATATTCTGTTGCCGAAGCAACTGGCATACTCTCTTTAATGTTAGAGTTACTAAGAATCATGTCAGGGTGTGCCGTGGCATACTGGTCACAATATTCTTCCATTTGCTTTATTGTACTAGGTTTACGCTCATGTAAGAACTCTAGGAATGATTTATTTACAGAAGACATGACCTTGTCTCTTAGCAATAAATCCGTAAGACCATCAAATGTTTTCTCTGTTTTGGATAATTCAATCCATCGTGAAAGTGTAATTCGTGCTTTTGAGATGAATTCTGAGAATTCTACACCTACCTAAGGTCTCATTGTTTTAAACAAAAGACGATAACCTTCTTCAGACAGCTGATATCTCTTTATCAAAGCTGCCCTAACAGCATCATAATTATCTTTGTCGGCCTCTTCAACAAAATATAACTTACTCAGAGACTCCCCTTTTAGATTTTCAGACAACTGATTCACATACTGTGATTTGTCAACATTATGAGATCGACAAGCCCGTTCAAATCTAGAAAGCCAAAATGTTATGTCATCACTGGTAGGGTTAAACGCTGGTACCTTGACCTTGTACACGAAGGGTTTACCATTACCACCAGATGCCTGATTAACATTACTCATACATGTCAATTTTAATTTCTCTAATTCAAACTCATGTTCTCTTATTGCTTTTCTCTCTTCAGCTTCTCTATCTAATCTTCTCTGTTCTGCAGCAGCTTCTAATTTCTTCTGTTCTGCAGCAGCAGCAACTTCTAGTTTTTTCTGTTCTGCAGCAGCTTCTAATTTTTTCTGTTCTGCAGCAGCTTCTAATTTTTTCTGTTCTGCAGCAGCTTCTAATTTCTTCTGTTCTGCAGCAGCTTCTAATTTCTTCTGTTCTGCATCAAATCTCCTTTCCTCCAATTGCATCTGCAATTTCTTAAGTTCAGCAGCAGTATCAGCTTCTTTTTCTAATCTTTTTTCTTCAGCTATTGCTTTCCTTTCTTCTGCAGCAGCTTTTTTTTCTTCTATTTGAAGTTTTCTCTCCTCAGCCGCAGCTTTTTTTTCTTCAACAGCAGCAGCAGTTTTTTTCTCTTCTGCAGCTAATGCTTGGTCATATTGAGCAACAGCCCATTGTTCTAAGACTTTTCCAGTCTTATCAAGAGATTTTCCTTGAGCAATAAAATAATCTAATGTAGACATATTGTCTTCTTAAATCAGAAACCTGAAAAAGTAAATAAATTACCCTCTTTCAAGTTAATGGGAGACAAGTCTATACCTTAGACTTA